>CM061070.1:27621522-27655243 GCA_030762895.1 Sophora flavescens | reverse complement strand
GTTCCTCGTGTTTCTCTTTTGTCTTAGAGTACACTAAGATGTCATCTATAAACACCACCACAAACTTATCTAAGTAAGGGTGCAAGGTCTTGTTCATGTAGTCCATGAACACAGCAGGAGCATTGGTCACACCGAAGGGCATAACCAAATACTCGTAGTGACCATATCGCGTTCTGAACGCTGTCTTCGGGATGTCCTCAGACTTAACCCGAATCTGATGGTACCCTGGCCTCAAATCTATCTTAGAAAAGACGCAAGCGCCCATCAACTGGTCCATGAGATCATCAATCCTAGGGAGGGGATACCGATTCTTTATGGTCACTTTGTTGAGCAGCCGATGGTCGACACACAACCTCATACTACCATCCTTCTTCTTCACCAACAACACAGGTACTCCCCATGGAGACACACTAGGCCTAATGAATTGCTTCTTCATCAGGTCCTCCAGTTGTTCCTTCAACTTAGCTAACTCTAGAGGAGACATTCTATAGGATGCTATGGAGATCGGCCTGATGTCAGGCACTAAGTCTATGGTAAACTCAACATCTCTCTCTGGGGGCAAGTCATAAACATCCCCCGGGAACACTTCAGGAAAGTC
Organism: Sophora flavescens; assembly: GCA_030762895.1. NCBI lineage: Eukaryota > Viridiplantae > Streptophyta > Magnoliopsida > Fabales > Fabaceae > Sophora > Sophora flavescens. The sequence continues at coordinate 27,654,645 of CM061070.1, read as the reverse complement.
TCTCACAACAGGCAAGCTAGCGACATCAGGAGGGCTACTCTCTACTCCCAGGGAAGCTATCATCATCTATACTTGGGCTTCGTCTTTCATCGAAGCTTGAACTTGGCTGGCAGATAGAAGGTCCAGATTCTGAGACTCCCCTAGAGTTCCAAAAACCAAGTTTTTATCAAAATAGTTCAGAAGGACGTGGTTGGAAGATAACCAGTCCATGCCAAGAATGATATCAAGGTCTTTCAAAGGTAAGCATACAAGATCAACAACCAAGGTTTTACCATCAATGACAATATGACAATTCTTGTATGCATGAGATGTGAAAACAGGTTTATTTGTGGGTGTAGACACAATCAAATCAAATTCAAGAAAGGTAGCAGGCAACTTAAGACTCTTGACCCTATCATACGATATAAACGAGTGAGTAGCACCCGAATCATATAATATAATCAATTGAGTTCAATCGATAAAACATGTACCTTGAATCAAGTCATCGGAATCTAAGGCTTCAGCTCCACTAAGAGTAAAGACTCTCCCAGTGGTCTTTAGTCAGTTAGCCTGAGACTTCTGACTCTTGCTAGAGCTGGGAGGTTCTGCCTTAGCTCCTTCACAATCATGACTCATATGGCCTGACTTACCACACTTGAAGAAGATAACAGCTGGTTCCTTGTACTGAGAGGAATAGTGGTCCGGTGCGCCGCACTTGCCACACCTCATGGGCCTAGAGGCATTAGAAAACCCACCCTTAACCTATCCTACTGAAACTGTGGCTTCTTGCCACTTTGCTTGAAGTCCCTGCCGGTCGAAGCATAACATTGTTTACCTTTATCTTTCTGATCATTCCTCATGCCGCTCTGGATATCTGATCCTCTGGAACTGGTAACTTTGAACTGACTAGCATCCTCATAAATCCTGCACTTGTTGACCAGAGCTGGGAAGACTCTGATCTCCTGGTAGCTGATTGGTTGCTTGATCTCTGGGTTAAGTCCAGCCTCGAACTTAACGCACTTGGAACGCTCATCCTCAGTATGCTGGTACGGAGTGTAATACCTTGGTAGCTCCTCAAACTTGGCCGCATAGTCGCCTACTAACATAGATCCCTGCCTCATGGCCAAGAACTCCATCTCTTTCTTGTCCTAGATGTTCGATGGAAAGTACTTCCCCAGAAACCTCTGCCTGAACACAACCCATGTAACCGTTGTGCCCTCAGCCTGCAGTTTTCCCACCAATGCTCATCCTCCTCAGTCGGCATGAAGGTAGCAAAGATGAGCTTCTGCTGGTCATTACAATCCATTGCTCGGAAGATCTTCTTTATCTCCCTCAACCATTGCAAAGCTCCTTCCGAATCATAAGCCCCTTGAACGATGGAGGGTTGTTCCTCTGAAACTTATCCAGTCCCTGAAACTCAGCTGGTCCACCATTGTTATTGTTGTTATTGACCTAATCGATGGCATTGGCAAGGAGTGCCAATGCATCCACAATTGCCCGATCGTTCCGACCCCTACTTGCCATGAGTTCATGTACATGTCCAAAACAACTCTTAATACAGAAACTTAAGCAGGTAAAGCTACATACAACTTAACTTAAAGCATCATTGTCTATAATAAATATAGACAATTCAAACAAGAGCACACAACAGACTCATACCGCGACCTGATAGGAAAGACCTGCTCTGATACCACTAAATGTGACACCCTGCTAACCCTTATAGAAATTAAGCATTAAAGATACAATTAAACAAATAAAAACATACATTTACTGGAATAAATAAAACATTTGTCCGTGGGTAGAAAGGTCCCACATGAACGAGTTATCAAAACGCGGAAAACAAAAACCATGTTTTAAACAGATAAACAAATAATAAACATAACCAACAAAGCCCAACCCGATGTCACAACAGAGCTGGTATAACCGTTCCGGAAAAACCTCCGAATACAACTGAAACTAAACTAAACAAAAGGAAAAGCCCTAACTATGAGCGGTGGCTCCTCAGAGTCACTCCTCTCCGGACTACTCGCCATCCTCTGCATGAAGCCAAACAAACAAACAGAAAATGAGGAGTAAGAATCATGTAAACAAATACGGCATGGAGATAGGAGGCAAGGTAAACACGCAAGCATGGCAACATCTAGCATACATCAACATTTTTATATCATAACATCAATCATCATCATAATCAAGTATGCTATGTGGTGCAATGCAAGACTACTCCGCTACTCCATTATGCATGTGGATCCAACTAACTCAGGGTGAACTTCATTGGAGTTACATATCTGTATTGGCCATAGAAGCACCAACACTGGCAATCCACCGAATCTCGGGTGAACCCCATGGATAGCCAACACATCAAACCGTGGATGGCTCATCACGGGAGGGCGCACGGTCACCAAACCGTGGATAACCTATCGTGGATGACCAGATTACCGTACTCTCGGGCGATCTCCCGTATGTCAAACGTCCCCCACAACTATCAACTCCAATGCTTGATGCATGGGCACAGCAACAAAAAACACCACCTCCTTTGCTTGGGCTAAAATGCTCCCAAGACCTCTACATTAACATCATCAACACCTTATACCCATCCGGGGTCAAGACCCCTTTGGCCAATAAGCACCAAGGTATAACTCATCAACACCTTGACCAATAAACATCAAGGTCACTTTGGCCAATAAGCACCAAAGCCATCAACGTGCGGTAACCCAAAGGATACTGGCTTAATCATCTTATCGTCTTAATTAATCTTTAATTAAGTTATCCTCATTGATTAACTATGTTATCGTAATGTTATTGGGGAAGATTGGGGTTGAAAACCCATTTGAGTCTTTAATCTCAGATTCTGTCCAGTGGGGTGAGCACGGGCATGCTTAACCCCAGCACGGGCATGATGCCACTGAAGTGGAGCAAGGTCGTGCTTAGCTGCATGGCCGTGCTTAATGCACGGCTATTTTCTAGAATTCAAACTGAGAGCACGGGCGTGCTCCCTGTTCAGCACGACCGTGCTCAATGCACGACAATACTGTTCTGGGAAGAGTTCAAACATATATTTTAACAAGTTTTTAGGGAAGATTAATCCTTTAATCCTAGGTCATTTAACTACATATATCTGGATACAAACTCATCATCGAAACTCAACATTACCACCAATCATTCAACCAATATCATACCACAACAACTATCAACATAGCATCATGTTCATTCCAAGATAATCAACATAAACATCAGGTGACATATATCATGAACATAGGCATATGAAATAACATACTAAGCAGCCGAGAACATGTTATCACAAAACCAATTTAGCGTATTTAATCATACATTCACATATGACAAACACGGGTCATGGGAACCCCTTTACCTTACACTACCACCACTACCTAATGAATACACTACCCTTCTCCCTATACCTGGATTGAAGGTTCCTCAACACTCTAACGGTCAAACTAGTCATGGTTCCCAAAGCAGCTCATCTAACCTTCCAAGCATTGGTCAAACAAAACACAACTAACTCAGTTTCCAATCAAGGTAATGAAAGGAAATCACAAAAGGGAAAGGCTTTACCTATATATCATGCACAGATGAAACCAAGTTCCCCAAAGGTCTCCAATACTCAAGAAACTGATTGAGATTGATGGAAATAGGGAATGAAACTACTCTTGCCGCACTAGGGTAGTAGCAGCCACCAAAAATAGGGTTAAAACATAACCATCAATTTATGTGCCAATATATATAAGCTGTGCACGAAGCACGGTCGTGCTCCTCAGTAATCAGGGCTTGCTGGACTTAACATCAACGAGACGCGATCCGTACTTGAGCACGACCATGCTCATTGTTGAGCACGAGCGTGCTCAACTTAAAACTTGCAACATGCTCCTGACTTTAAGCACGAGCATGCTGGCTAATGAGCACGGGCGTGCTCATGTACCATAAAGGGACTTTTTAGCCAAAAATCCCACTAAGCCCTTGGCCAACAACTCTAACTTGACAAAACAAACTTAAACAACCAAAAAAAACTTTATAAAAGCACTAAACGAAAAGCAGGGTGTTACAATAAGCTCCGCCTAAGCTGTATCATAAACATGTTGTTTGAGCTTCTGAAAATAAGCTATAAATAGCTTATGGGTAGCCATAAGCTCTTATTAAAAACTCTCCCAAACACCTTCTAAGTACTTATGCCAGTAGATAAGCTCAAATAAGCCCTTCATAAGCCATTCCAAACAGACCCTTAATCACATCATAACTTTATTCGTTTTGACCATATCAATTTTAAATGACAAACTGCTATAAATTGTTGAAGATTTAAAATGCACTTTTCATTTGAATTGGATTCCTAAATTATTTTGAATTGTTACCATATCAATTTTCATTAACAATACATTTATATGAGTTTCCCTACATGGTTTGGAGTTCAAAAACATTCTTAATTGATGATGATGATACCATATCAATTTTTATTAAAGATACATTTATTATTTTTTGAAATTGCTTTAAAAAGTTTCCTAAAAGAAAGAAAATTGCATTATTTCCTGATAACTTTATGAATAATTATACGGTATATATATAAGTTTTTATTTTAAAAAAAAGTGTCTTTTTTTTATAGAAGAAGTTTAGGCTGAGGGGATGGTGTCTCAGTCCAAGGCAAGGAAAATTTTGGGGCTCTGAGAGCACTTACAAAGGTATTTACATTTACCTCCCCCAAGGAGACTAGTGGGGGATCAAAGCGCAACCTGTCAAATACGAGACCCTGTTAAGCTCCACTAGACCAACCCCTTGGGGTTAAAAAAAAGTTTCTTGATATACTTTACAGACATTTAACGCAGTCATTAAAACAAAAAGGAAACTTCGAGTTGTGGATGAGCAGCATTGAGAGAATGACATGTGTCCTGCTTCCTTTAAGACGATGTCATGAGCTGACATGTGTAATAAAATGTTGTATTTTTTTATTAAAAAAGGATATTCATTCATTCAAATTGGTAAAATACATCGAAAACAACACAAATTCAACATCGCTAAAAACCGAAAAGGATGAATCTGCGAACAAACTCACAGCACCCAGGTTAATAGCATAACACGGCAAAATGCCTACAAGTATGACAAAATCAAAGTGACTGGAATACCCATGCCTCCGGATCTGTAACGTTGACGTCCAAGTCTTGATTGAATCTGTAATGGATCGAAGTTGATCTGCCAATCTGAACCAAACGAACACCGTAACAAGATGGGAAACCAAATGACGCCGCAACAAGACGACGAACAAGACACCGCCGCACACAGACGACGAAAACATGGAAAAACATGAAAGAAAAACCAGATCTATATGGAACAACCACTTATTTTTATAAAAGGAGATAAAAAACGATGTAGAGGGGTGATTCCAAGTCAAAAGATGGCCCAAAACCACCCCCATAAAATGTTGTATGTTGGAGCTTCAAACATTTCCCTTTGTATAGATTATATATAAATTATAAATTACCATCACTTTGAGCATGAATATTGTGTAGATAAATTTTTACTATTATAGTCAATTTACGTTCAGTTCATAATAGATTAAGCCATTTTTTTATGTTAGAAATAATTAATGGTGTTAATTCAACTGTTAGTCAAAGTTATAAAATAAGATGGAGTAAAATTTAGACTTTAGAGTATTGTTTGGATTTTATTATCATTCAGATAAACTTTTAGGGTAGCAAGGTGTACTTTATAAGTTAAAAAAATAGAATAGATTATAAAACTATAAATTACCATAACTTTGAACATGAATATTGTGTTGATAAATTTTTACTATTATAATCAATTTATTTTTAGTTAATAATAGATTGAGCCATTTTTTATGTTTGAAATAATTAATGGTGTTAATTCAACTGTTAGTCAAAGTTATAAAATAAGATGGAGTAAAATTTAGATTTAGAGTATTGTTTGGAGTTTAATATCAATCGGATAAACTTTAGGGTAGTAGAGTGTAATTTATAATATAAAAAATAGAAATATTTTAATTTTAAAAAAATTTCAAAATTTGTACTGATTGTTATAATTTTATTTTAAAATTAAATTATAAATACTTAATTACAAAAATATCAAATAAAATTTAAAAAAAATTGATTGAATATATATATATATATATATATATATATATATATTTATTTATTTATTTATATCTATATCTATATATTAAACATTTGTGAATATTCTCAAAGTGACAGCCTCCATGTGTCACTCATAGGAGCCTTCACTTTTCACATATGACATAACCACAAGCATTCCCTCCCTTTTTCACTTATGTGTCGCGCTCTCCTTGAATCTAAGAGAAATCATGGAAATGACTAGAATTTTAGGTATTAATAAATTATAAATTATAAAATCTCAACAACCAATACAATTATTTTGAAATTTGAAAATAATCTCCATCCATATAACTCTTATAATTGCAACCAATATATGAATGATTGTGGTATTAATTCCTGCATTAAAACAGCATCCTGAGAATTCAACTTGCAATAAATATTGATAGTGTAGGATAATAAAACGGCAGAGCATGTTATCTATATCTATATTCTATACTAGTGTATGGACCCATGCCATCCACGGGGAATATGTTAATTTCATAGATTTCATAAAATAAAAAAAGCAATATGTAATTACTGATTTCACAATTTTTAGATTAAAAATTTTTGTTTGGAATTATATATCAAAAATTGTTAAGAAATTATTTTGTTTGAACTGTAGACCACGTAGTGTAACAGATATTAACTTAATAATTATTAATAATATTATAATATAGATAATCACTCTTAAGTGTAAAAAGTAAATACATACTATCTATTACACAAGTTCGTATTAAAAAAATAAAAATAAGAAATGTATAAAGAAAATATAAATATATACCATGATATTATAAAAAAAAATATTATAATAAAAAATGTATACATAAAAGTGATATGTTTCTCCTCAACTCCCATTCTCTCTTCTCCGTCCACTACCAAACACAACAAACCACACCTCTCTCTTTTCCCGCCAGCTTGGGCCACCTTTCACTAAACAAACACTATAACCTTACTCACCTCACCTTGCTCTACAGTTCTATTCGATTCATTTCATGAGCGGACACCGTTGTTGACAGAGGAGCCACCATCACCAAAAGTAGCAATTATTTGCGCCAATATTAAAAATCCATAAATTTAAAAATCTGTATGCAATGAGAAGTAAAAAGCAATGTTTTTGATAATGTGATTTGGAATATAAAATTAATTCATATAAAATAGATAACCTTACAAAGTGGTTTTATATAAATAAATAAGGCTTAAATAAGTTTTTGGTCCCTGAAAAGTTCTCATTTTTTGGTTTTAGTCCTTATACTATTTTTTTTTCATAGGTTTACATCCCCACATTGTTCAAAGTTAAGGAAATGGTCCCCACCGTCAACCTGCCACCATTTTCTGCTGACGTGGCTAACGGAATGCCACGTCAGCAATGCCACGTCATCCACGTGCCGTTAAGTTTGCCACATCAGCAGGGACTATTTACAAAAAAAATTGAAAATATAGGGACGAAATCCTAAGACAAAATTTAAAGGGACTAAAACCAAGATTTGTGAACTTTGGAGGGACTAAAAACTTATTTTACCGAAAAAAACTATTTACATCCATTTTTCTCGCCAAGTCGTACAGGGACGGGAAACTACCTCGATATCCCCGAATATTCTCTTAAAGATATTTTAAGAAACTTATACTCATTTTCCTCGTCTAGATATACCACTAGTACAGGAAGTACTTTTTACGTCAGTCAAAATTGATTTTTGACATCTGAAAAATCCTGACGTTATTGGAGCAGTCGTTAAAAGTGTAACTTTTTACGTCACTTCAAATAAATGACGATAACATTAATTAACGCAATGAAAATGAAAAATATAATATATAATTAAATAAGTTGTTTAATTAAGTATTATTACCCTCTTCCATCCTTCCGTAGTAGATGTGGAGACTATGTTCAGCATATGTTGCATCACATAATATCCACACGACCAACCATCTAGCTGATATCGAGACTACGAAAGAAATGAAATTTAATGTCAGTTAAATAAATATATATATTTGGAATTAGTAATTAGTAATTCTAATATTATATATGTAACGCCCTTCGTTACATTAGTAACCCAAATTAATTTCAAAAAAAATCCTTCAAAACATTTAATTAAAAAACACAAGTCATAAAATTTTTCTCAAATAACTAAGTATGAAAATACCTCGTATTAAATAAAATAATAGTATTTACAAAGTATTGAAAAATATTATTAAATCCAATCATTTGAATGAAAACTAAAAGCCTCAAAACCGGGCTTCTAATTACAATCTGAGAAAAATAGTATGTAAACCAAAGAACGTCATCCGCAAAATACTCTAAACCATACTACATTACTAACCAACTAGCTAATCAAAGATAACTCTTCAGATCTCTGGATCCTCAACAACAATATCCTCAGGCTCTGAAAACAACACTTATAATGAGATATAAAATCCCAATGCACAACAATACATTTATAAAATGCTTTGAAAATTAGTGTTGTTCTCAGCCGGTGCGGTAACCGGAAAAACTGTCCATGGTATCCGCTAATTTCCCAAAATAATATATAAAAAAATAATTTTATTAACAACAAAAATTTCATCAAGTCAAATGCATATAGCATAAGATCAACTCGTCTCAAGGCATCACATTCCACATACCAAGTAAATTCTAAATTAATCCAAGTGGCTCGAAGGCCTCATAACTAATCTGGTCTATTGCCGGCATGCCATAAATCTCACACATCACATGACAATGGCGTCCCATAGCCCACCCCTACTCATGAGGAATGTTTTGAGGTCACCCTCCTGTCGGGGACATTTCTATTTCGATACCTCTCATGTGCACATGGCGGTATTTCTCCCTTTTCGACACCCCAACGTGTGGCGGTGTTACTTTCGATACCCCTTTTTAGGCGGTATTGCTCTTTTTGGACATCCCAATTATATGGGGATGTTACTTTCGCTACCCCATTATGGTGGTATTACTTTTCGATACCCCTATCATAGGTGGTATTACGACAAACATCATACAACATATTGTAACTCAAATATGTCATGTCTCATGCATGTAACAAACTATTTTCCTCGAATTAAACAAGTATATTTCTCCCAACAAAAAGCAATCACGAATATCACAATATATCATACATGAATAAGCATCTTACAACATCAATTAATCAACTTATTCCCCTTTTAACAAAAACCCCCAATTTTAGAAATTAGGTTACTGACAATATGCATCAAATCAACTAAAAACTCCCAATTTCATATGGTAATTCATTGTCAACACAAACAATCATATATACCACGGAAAGGGTTCGTAAAAAGTATTGTTACTCACCTCTTTAAGACCTCAAAATAGCTCTAAGTGTTTCCTACTGCGAATCCTAACGTTTGCCAAGAGTTACCATCATCTTCCTCTTCCTAGACTCCCTCTTCCACAACTATCTCTTCTTAATTCTTGAATTTCTTCTCTTCTTAGCCGTTTCTGAGTTTCTAGGTGTAATTAGGGTTCAAAAACGCACCCTAAGAGTGTTAAGATTCTATTTATAGAGCCCCCAATAGCCCAAAACGTGTAAAAACGTGCTAAGCCCGCTTACTCTGCATATGGTGCTGTATTTCGCACACATCTTGAGTTATAGACATTAAAAAATTATAAATTTTATATCGTTGGAAATATAAAAGAATTGTCTGCAACTGTTATGAAGACCACAAAATCTGAAACCGATGTTTAGATAGTCCAAACGTGGATAGAATTTTAAAAAAGGGTTTTGGCGCTGGAACATGAATAGTGTGTACGAATTTGGTCATAACTTGAGCTACAAGAATCCAATTTGCACGAATTTGGTGTCTATGGAAAGCTAAGAGACAGGGCTATATTTCTTATGCAGATCTCGAATTCAAACAAGTTGTCTTTGGTTACGAAATATCCATCTGAAGTTAGGTATCTAGTCATATTATGCGAAATTGAGCTTAAAACACTCAAACTATCTATTTATAATGGGTAACACAGGATGGGCCTTGATATGCTTATGCTTCCTATCATTATTGCCGCAATAATTTATTCCAGGGTAGGTTCTTATCCTTCTTTTTTTTAAAAAAAAGAAAAAAGAAAACATGCAATTTGGCTAAAGCCAAATTTTTTATATTGCTAACAAAGAATCCTGCGTGTTATTCACGTAGGTTTCTTAATTAATTAATTTATTTTTATTTTATTTTTTTAAAATCAATTTTACATTATTGTGGAACCCACTGGATTTTTATTATAAAGAAAACAATTATAATAAACTCTTATACTACCCTTTTTTTATTAATATAATTATATTTGAATTTTTAGGATGTTACATTTCTCCCGTCCTTAGAAAATTTCGTCCCCGAAATTCATCACATACTCACACACATTTTGTAACATATTCAAAAACCAAACATAAAGGTTACCTTACCTTAAACAACACGATCTGGGTATTGACATACGATGTCCTCTTCCATCTTTCAAGTAGTTTCCTTCTGAGTTAATCCTTTCCCATAACACTTTCACCAATGGAATTGTCTTGTTCCTTAGAGTCTTTGTGCCCTTGTCCAAGATTTGACTAGGCCTAGGCTTATAGATCAAATTATCCTTCAATTGTAAAGACTCAGGAGCTATCACATGGGACTCATCAGGTACATATTTTCCACTACTAGAAAACTTGAATTTTCGGACGGAATTTTCGGACGGAAATGTTTTCGTTTGAAATTTTCCGAAAATTTCAGACGGATTTCAGACGAATTGTGTTATTTTTTATATTTTCCTTGATACGTCTGAAATCCGTCCGAAATTTCGGATGGATTTCAGACGGATTGTGTTATTTTTTATATTTTCCTTGATCCGTCTGAAATTCGTCCAAAAATTTCGGATGGATTTCAGACGTATTGTGTTATTTTTTATATTTCTTACATCCGTGTGAAATCCGTCCGAATTTTTTTTATATTTTCCTTGATCCGTCTAAAATCCGTCCGAAAATTTCAGACGGATTGTGTTATTTTTTTATATTTCTTACATCCGTGTGAAATCCGTCCAAAAATTTCGGACGGATTTCAGATGGATTGTGTTATTTTTTATATTTTCCTTGATCCGTCTGAAATCCGTCCGAAAATTTCGGACGGATTTCACACAGATTGTGTTATTTTTGATATTTTCCTTGATTTATCTTACGTCCGTCTGAAATCCGTCCGAAAATTTCGAACGGATTTCACACGGATTTGTTATTTTTTTATATTTTCCTTGATTTATCTTACATCCGTCTGAAATCCGTCCGAAAATTTCGGACGGATTTCACATGGATTGTGTTATTTTTTATATTTTCCTTGGGCACGCTTTCAAATTTTGGTCTGTCACGGCCGTGACACTCATCACGGCTAGGCCGTGATCGGTTCTATCTGGATCAGCTAACATGTCACGACCGTGACGGGCATCACGGCTAGGCCGTGACAGCTTCTGACTTTTGCCCTTCGCTCGCTGATCATGCCGTTGGACACGTGATGGTCATCACGGCTAGGCCGTGATGGGCTCTGTTTGGCTAATTTTCTTCACTTTTCAAGCCATATCTTCATCCGAAAATTTACATGATCCTTTTTTTTTGGATCATATCACCTAACTAGGCCAATTTGTACTTTTTCGGGCATAATGGAGCCCCAATGAACTTGTTTGATCCTAATAGAGCCCAAATCGACTTGTTAAGTCCTAATTGGGCCAATTGCCTCGTACGGCCCAATTGTACTTTTTTGGTCCTAATGGAGCCCAAATGGACTTGTTTGGTCCAAATAGAGCCCAAATGGACTTTTTAGGTCATATAGGACCTAACTGGGCCAATTTGTACTTCTTTGGTCCTAAAGCAGCCCAAATGGACTTGTTTGATCCTAATAGAACCCCAAATGGACTGTTTAGGTCATATACGACCTAACTAGGTCAATTTGTACTTTTTCGGGAATAAAGGAGCCCCAATGGACTTGTTCGATCCTAATAGAGCCCAAATCGACTTGGTAGGACCTAATTGGGCCAATTGCCCCGTACGGCCCAATTGTACTTCTATGGTCCTAATGGATCCCAAATGGACTTGTTTGATCCTAATAGTGCCCAAATGGACTTTTTAGGTCATATACGACCTAACTGGGCCAATTTGTACTTCTTTCGTCCTAATGGAGCCCAAATGGACTTGTTTGATCCTAATAGAGTCCAAATGGACTGTTTAGGTCATATAGGACCTAACTAGGCCAATTTTTACTTTTTCGGGCATAATGGATCCCAAACGGATTTGTTTGATCCTAATAGAGCCCAAATCGACTTGTTAGGACCTAATTGGGACAATTGCCCCGATCGGCCCAATTGTACTTCTTTGGTCCTAATGGAGCCTAAATGGACTTGTCTGATCCTAAAAATAGAGCCCAAATGGACTTTTTAGATCATTTAGTACCTAACTAGGCCAATTTGTACTTCTTTGGTCCTAATGGAGCCAAAATGGACTAGTTTGATCCTAATAGAGCCCAAATTGATAATTGGGCCAATTGCCCCGATCGGCCCAATTGAACTTCTATGGTCCTAATGAAGCCTAAATGGACTTGTTTAATCCTAATAGAGCCCAAATCGACTTGTTAGGACCTAAGCGTAAGCTCCAAACATGATTTTCTTTGAAAATAACCTTGTTTGGTAATAAGATTAAGTGTTTAGATCAAATTAGAATGGATGTTTATGTTAATTTTGTTATGTGGTTTAGTTTGAGTAATTAAATTACTCTCTTCAAATTATTTTATTGGGTGCGTTAGCACTGACTTATTTCAGTGAATGCACGCTTACTAGACAATAAGTTACATTATTGTCACTATTATTACCAGTACAGAAAAATATTTTAAATAATAAGATTAAGAGAAAAGCATTTTCATATTTTCATTCTATTTAATTTTAGAGTTGAAAATAAACTGGTTTGACATTTATCAGAGATTAAATTTTGGACTGAGTATTTTCTTAGTTGATCGGTTCAACTATTAATCTTTACTCTAATTTGAATTTCGAAATCATATATTTATCAATCTTTATTTTTAGATTCCAAAAAAAGTAAAAACATGATTATTTTAGGCTTAATATTTATCACTCATTTTCTACCTATTACTAAATAATTAACTTAAAAACCTAACTTTCTCTTTTTTCTCTTTCTCTCTTGACGCCTCTCCCTCACTTTCTCTTTTCTTTCTCTGCTTCTCCTTCTTTCTCCCTTCTTCTTCTTCTTCTTCCCCACTTCTTCTCCCCCCAAACTCAGCTCCTCCCTCTTCCTTCCTGTCTGGTTCGCGCCGCCACTAGGGAGGCCAACGTCCGTCTGGTTGCGCCTAATAGCGGAGAAGACGACACGCGTTATGTTTCGTTTCGCTCCTCCTGTTCACGTTGCGCCTCCGCCACGGGTTAGCCTTCCGGTGCTGTCCAAGGTTGTTCGAGAGTCGTCCGATCACCGTGCCTGGTAGGGAGCCTCACGTAAGGTCGTTTGATTTCTTCCTGAAATGTTGTAGCAGCGCGAAAATGGAGCTCTGCCGCTGTCTCGAGTCGTCCGCCGTCATCACCACCTTGGATCGTCGTCACAGTATCTCTTCCCTTCTCCTGGGGTAAGTGAAATCTCATCTATTTTGCTCAGATTCAGAAAAACCCCAAATTGATTTTAAAACCCTAAACCCTTAGATTTTGAATTCAGAGTTTAATTTTGAAATTGAACCTTGTTTTGTGCAATTGGGACTATTAATTAGTTATTCCCTAAATCAATTTCATCATTCTGTTGAATGTTCATTTGCGCAGATTGAACAAGGTACCAATAACTACTTTGACTTTTCATGAAACCATCTTTGAAGCTTCTATGTTATGAAATTATAAAATTCAGTGCTAATTATTTGTGTTGCGAGTCATATAAGTTGAGATGCAGTTATTAGTTATTATTGTAATTTAGTTTGTGATAGTTTCAGTTGTGGCTACCCTTCTGTGAAAAGAATGCAAATTTGTGAAAGTGTGTTTTTTGTTGTGGGGACTTTACATGAATGATATAAAAAAGTTTCCTTCTTCATGTTGTTGGTGTGGCCACTTGTACAAATTGCTTGCTTTCTTTGTTAAGAACGTGGTTTTATTATACTATCTCTTGGTTTAGTCACTGAACCTTGTTTTGACAACACAACTGTATTAAGTGTCAGTGTTTGATGGCTTAGTGTTTTTATGAGGGGATTCAAGGAACTTGTAACTGTTTGTAGTATCGTTTGTCATGTTCTGCAACTCTAGTCATGTAGCTTTCTAGTGGCACCTTGCATTCCTAATGATTTTAGGTACTGACTTGCAGAATTGTATCTGTTTTATTGTTGACATCATGTCTAAATTGGTATTCTATGTATGTCATTTATGTAAATATGCTGGATGCACATGCTTGTCTCTATATTTGTCTCAGCAGCTGTTGAATTACGTCCTGACTGTGGTGTAAATCGCTTGGCAAGTTTCTCTAGCTTCTTGAAGTTGGATAGGATCATGTTAAAGCTCATTTCTTTTCAGATTTATTCTAATTTAATGTTGTCATTTTAGTTGGTTGAGAAACTGTTGAGAAGGCTACTTATCCAGAATCTTCTCAAGGCCATGTTCCATCTGTTCATGATGAAAAGGCTCCTCCCAACATAGGTGCTTCCTCACAACTTAGACCGATGGATGATGTATCTACATATTCATATGAGCAGAATGCAAGTGGTGCCTCTAGAAAGGCCGGTGGCAATTAGTCAACGGCATCAGGGGTGTCTAATCCAGAAACTAGACCTTCAGGTAAATTTTTGAAGACAGTAATTGCAAATGAATTTGGGGCTTTTGTTCTTTCTATTGCCTGAATATTTGGGATTCTTTCTTATAGGAACTGGAAGACAAGAAATGGATTTTAGAGATTCGAGTTCTGAAAATAGGAGTGCCTTTCCTATGGGTAAGCAGAATAGGAACATGGAATTCAAAGATGTCGCCTCTGCTGTAGAGGCTGCTGCAGAATCTACAGAACTGGCAAGCATGGCTGCAAGAGTAGTTGCTGAACTTTCAAACCGAGAGAACATGACAAGGCAGTACTCAAGTGGGTCACATAGTTCTTCTGGCAACTTTTTTTTTTTGGTTCATTACATGACCTTCACAGTTCACAGTGGCTTGATCTTCTGATAGTTTTTAAGTCATGACTTTTGGATTGCATGCAGCAATTGGTATTTGATTTTTAGAAGTTGTATGGTACCAAGGCTGTATTTTGTAACAATAGTCAAATTCATGATTTTGTGATTGAATGTGAAACTGCAAATGTTAGTGACCGGTGCCATATAATTCGCATAGATAGTGAAACTGTAATGTAAGTGAAGTGATCTGTCACAGCCGTGATGGGCATCACGGCCAGGCCGTGATAGCTTCTGCCTTGAATGTTGCTTCACTAAATGGTTTGTCACGACCGTGATCGGTATCACGGCCTGGCTGTGACAGATTCTGCCTAGAAGGGGTCTGGCTCAGTTGACATGTCACGGCCATGATGGGCATCACGGCCTAGCCGTGACAGCTTCTGCCTTGAACGTTGCTTCACTAAATGGTCTGTCACGGCCGTGATGGGTATCACGACCTGGCCGTGACAGATTCTGCCTAGAAGGGGTCTGGCTCAGTTGACATGTCATGGCCGTGATGGGCATCACGGCCTGGCCGTGACAGATTCTGACTTTTCATTCTTCCGTGGGAAATTCGTCCCAAATCCGTTGGAAAACAAAAATAAATCTGTCTGAAATCCGTCCGAACAATAACCAACAAAATCACAACATCCGTCCCAAATCCGTTGGAAAACAAAAATAAATCTGTCCGAAATCCGTCCGAACAATAACCAAAATCCGGATTTCCACGTTGTCCATATTCCGTCCGCAATCCGTCCGTAAATATTTTCGGATAGAATTTGGGACGAATTTTATAATTTCCCACGAGGCTTTTTCAGACGGGTGCCATTCCGTCTGAAATCCGTCCGAAATGAATTATCCGCTCGAAATCCGTCCGAAATTTGTCCAATTTTCGTCCGAAATCCGTCTGAAATTCTGTCCAAAAAAGATGGATTTCTAGTAGTGTTCTAAGTTGCGACACATGGAAAACATCATGAAGATTTGCCAGTTGTGGCAGAAGAGCCAATTGATAAGCATTAGGCCCGACTTTTTTACGAATTTGGAAACGGACCCATGAAACAAAGAATTAGTTTTCTGAATGACATTGACCTCCCCATCCCAAACTTAGGAGTGACTTTCAAGATTATCCTCTTCCTAAAATTCTAAATGCTTTCTTTTCTTGTCGACATAACACTTTTTATCTATTCTGCGCGATGCGCATCTTTCCCTCAATTATTAATCCTAATTGTGATCTCTTTGATTAAATCTGATCTTGACAATATCTTCTCACCTACTTCGCACTATCATAAAAGGGGATCTACATTCCTAATCACATCATTAATATATTTATATATATATATATATATATATATATATTTATATATATATATATGTATAGTTATTAAATATTCCACCAGATAATAAATGTACAATTCATGGCCCCTTAACGAAAAATTTTTTACTTTTTTAAAGAAAAAAAAATTAATTTTAAAATGAAGTCAATAATAACATTTATATAATAAAATCACGCACTTATGTATTTGTTTCTATCCATCCGCCTATAATTAGAACACCTTCACTTGCATTTCATCTTTATAAGCATTCTCACAAATTAAATTTAACAAACAATCCATAAAAGAAATTGATGTAATATTTTATATCATCCATACGTAGATATAATATCTCTTACGAACTCTATACCAAATTTCTTATATTCTACACAGAACTGAGGAATTTTATAAATGTTATAAATAAAGAAATGTGAAGCAGTAGCACGTTCACATACTAATTTTTAGCTATCCCAAAATGATAATTTCAAAAGGGGAAGAAATAGTTTCACTTTATGTTGATAAGAAGATCTTACTAAAAAAAAATATGTGATACCAAAATGGAGAATAATGTTTAACAAAATTACAATTAAACTGTGCAGACATTATGTAAAAACAACCGTAAGAATTAACACCACAATAGTATAAGAAACCAATTCAATCTCGATCTTTGAGTAGGAACATACAAATAAGAAATAACATTCTTTCACTTTTTGTTAAGAAATATAAGTTTGTTAGGATTAGACATGCCATTAATCTATATGGAAAACAAATCATAGGGGAATATCAATCGCGATTAATACTTTGTAAATTGAGAAGCAATTTGAAATTTCAAGGAAAGTGATCCTCTAAAAATTATATAACAAAATTACAACATTATAATAAAATTTGAACATATATATAAAATTCTTTAATCTCACTTCCATTTTCGTTCCCGTCCACTAATACTTCTTTAAATCTTGATGCTTTTTGGTTATTCCTAGACACATGGTTAACGTTCTTTTATGTGTCTCTTCAAACATTTTTTTCCCTCTAAGGCTCCCCTCCTTAGGGACAATGATCCTATTCTTAAACAACACTACACCATTATTATATAACACATAATTCTCTTGATCCAAAAGAGATTTCAAATCCTAGTTTAAAAACTACACTTGCTTAATCTATTTTCTAAGGTCACTAAAAATTTTCAACCTATTCAATTCCAAGTTTTAAGCCTTAAAAAGATATCCAAATTCATGTCTCTAGACTCTTCTATTAGGTTCATCTCTTGCAACCTCAAGCTAGACACGTCCGAAAATTTCCTACTCAGAGCATCGACTACTACATTGGCTTTTCCTGGACTGTACTTCAACTCAAAAAATCATAGTTCCTAGGAAATTTTATCCACCTTCTTTCCCTTATATTTAACTTTCTCTCCCCCTCTCTCTTTTTTTTTAACAACTATTTAAGGCTCTTATGATCATAAAAAAAAAAATAGAACTTTATCCCGTACAAGAGATTTTCCTTTCTTAGTCAGCTTGGTGAGAGGTAAGGTTAGTCTAGAGAACCCATTTATAAATTTCTATAATACTCCTCCAATTCTAGGAAACTTCTCGCATTTGTCACTGTTTTAGGCTTCTCTTATTCCATCTCTAGATCTACTTTACTAACATCAATTGTCACTCTACTCAACGATCTAAGGTCATCTATCATAGGCAAACGATACATATACCTAATGGTTACATTGTCCAATTGCATATTGCCCACACACAACCTCATACTCCAATAAAAAAAATTTCCACTAAAATCACTCAAAAGTTATTACAAAATCAAACATATTTCTTACCATTGACTAAAGTGGAATTTGACTCATACTATAATTAAAAAAAATTTAATTAGGATCCGATAAAAATCACTATAGAGTGAAGCCGTGCGTTAGTATACATGAGCAAATTGTGATTCCAAATAAGTCTAATTTGAATTTGGCAAAGTGAAACTAATTCAAACGTTAGTGACTTGAAAAAGTGAAGCGATGCTTCTAAATATGAAATAGAAAAGTCAATTCAAGTGAGATTTGCGATTTTGCCATCAAACAAAAAGAAAAAGTTAATTCAAGTAGCGTAAACACAAATGAGATAGGACTGCATATTTTGTACGAAAATAAAACTAAGGAGCCACATATACACCACAACAAAAGAAACAAAAAAACAATTAAAAGAATCTAAAAAACAATTTAAAAAAATTATCAAATTAATTCATCAAATAACATTAAAACATTTTAAGAATCCCAAATCAATAATCAAGAATCTCAAAACCTCGATTCTTCATATTAGACAAATATACATGTGAAAACCTCAATTCCCACATTAAAAAAAAATTAAAAACAATTTAAGAGATCACATCCTTCAATAAATCATTCCATTAAGAGTTTAAGAAAGTGTTTTACTCACATGATATGAGTATTACTGTCACGTCACTATACATCTCCACCTTACCAGAAAACTAGAGAATGTATCGATCCTTGAGTTCCCTCAACTAAGCACTTATTAGAAGAAATAACCAACACAATAAGTGTAGACACCGAAGAAAAATCGATAGACATTGGTTGTGAAGAGATATCAAAAATAAAAATAGTTCTATTAGAGTACTTATGACAACAAGTCTAAAAGACAATCACTCCTTACCAAGAATAGCATCTAACCCAGACGTAGATAACAAATAAGATTGAAGATATAAGGCACGTCCCGATACACAAGAAAACAATTTAAACAAGAACTGGAAGAAATAAGATTATCCCCCATAGAAGTAGAAACACGTGGATCAAAGGACAAAAGAAAGATAGGTAACTCCAAATTTCACACATGAAGGATATATAAAAGAATGTGTTGCTCCTGAATCAAAAAATAGAGTAACTTTTCTCCTGTACGATTTGAAGAAATTCAGCCTCCTTCGGATCTAAGCTGCCTCGGAATGATGGCGGGTTGTTCTTCTTGAATTCGGAAAGTCCCACGTGCTAAGGGTCATAGGTTGCCACCACTCCATTAGTGATTGGCCTCCATTCCCATTCAGTTGATGGAGAGTCTCCGCCTGCGCTTGCATAACTCTGGCTATACAATCCAAAGCTAGTGCAAGTGCAACGTTCGTCCCTCGCCTATTAATTGCCATAAATCTACTCACTACCAATGAAATACTGGGTTGATCAGGTCCAATATCCCAAAGAATAGCATGCAACATTTATAACCCTAACAAGCATCCTATGCGCCCATGTTTTGTTTTATGAAAGTCCCAATGCCACAGTCCGATTTAGAATCGAACTGCTCTGATACCAAAAATGTAACGCCCTTCGTTACATTAGTAACCCAAATTAATTTCAATAAAAATCCTTCAAAACATTTAATTAAAAAACACAAGTCATAAAATTTTTCTCAAATAACTAAGTATGAAAATACATCGTATTAAATAAAATAATAGTATTTACAAAGTATTAAAAAATATTATTAAATCCAATAATTTGAATGAAAACTAAAAGCCTCAAAACCGGGCGTCTAATTACAATCTGAGAAAAATAGTATGTAAACCAAAGAACGTCATCCTCATAATACTCTAAACCATACTACATTACTAACCAACTAGCTAATCAAAGATAACTCTTCAGATCTCTGGATCCTCAACAGCAATGTCCTCGAGCTCTAAAAACAACACTTATAATGAGATATAAAATCCCAGTGCACAACAATACATTTATAAAATGTTTCGAAAATTAGTGTTGTTCTCAGTCGGTGCGGTAACCGAAAAAACTGTCCATGGTATCCGTTAATTTCCCAAAATAATATATAAAAAATACTTTTAATAACAAAAAAATTCTCATCAAGTCAAATGCATATAGCATAAGATCAACTCGTCTCAAGGCATCACATTCCACATACCAAGTAAATTCTAAATTAATCCAAGTGACTCGAAGGCCTCATAACTAATCTGGTCTCTTGCCGGCATGCCATAAATCTCACACATCACATGACAATGGCGTCCCATTGCCCACCCCTACTCATGAGGAATGTTTCGATGTCACCCTCCTGTCGGGGACATTTCTATTTCGATACCTCCCATGTGCACATGGCGGTATTTCTCCCTTTTCGACACCCCAACGTGTGGCGGTGTTACTTTCGATACCCCTTTTTAGGTGGTACTGCTCTTTTTTGACATCCCAATTATATGGGGATGTTACTTTCGATACCCCATTACGGTGGTATTACTTTTCGATACCCCTATCATAGGTGGTATTACGACATGTTGGTGTAAGCCCTAGAGACCAGTGTATTTCTTAGACTTACATTTGTATCTTGCTATTATATATATATGATATGAGGCATTCCAGTTTATTGTGTTACTTGTTTAAACATAATAAAGTCCTTAGAATAGAAATTTCAGTTTAATAGAATATCAAGTATATGACTTGATCGTGAGACACTATTGAACAATGAAATCCTATTCTTAAATATCCGTAGTCAAGTATTTTATTAATAAGGACAATAATAATACAATTGAGACTATTATGTGTGCAGACTGATGACCATATCTCACGGGTCATGGATATGAGATATCGAGTCGCCACATAGGTACACATTAGAGTAATGATGTATTTGGATTGACCCACCATGAGAACACTACATGGAGCGTTATGTGAGTGTCATAAGTAGTTCTCATAGTGACAATGGTGTATGCAATCCTTTGACTGAAATCGCTACGATCCCTACATGAGGAGTCGTGTGCTTTAATATCGTCAAACGTCATCTGTAATAGGATGATTATAAAGACGGTCATTGGGCATACCACGAGCCATGCAGAGGGATGTGAGTGACCTAGATGGAATTTGTCCCTCCTACATAACAGGAGTAATATCTGTGGGCCCCCGATAGAGTGAGGTCAGTAAAATGCATGGTGGTCGTCTTTGAAATGAGTCAATATGAGATATTGACCTCATTTGTTGTTAAGTCTGCTCGAGTATCAGGGAACATGATATTGAACCATACAAGGGTGACACATTCTATGTCTTGTGTTCAATATAGATATATGGACAAAGGGATAATAATGCACATGAATATTTGTCACAGAAAGGTTTCGTCAAATCACTGACTTTCTCACTACTTAGGTAGCAGTGATGTATTGCTAGATACCGCTCACTGTTTGTAATATTAAATGGGATTTAATATTACTACTAACGTTTTGGGAACCTATAGGGTCACATACATAAGAGCGGATTAAAAGAAGCATTAAAAGGAGAGTTGGACTTTTTTATTGGGCCTAGCGCATAGTACATGGGGCTTAGGTCAAACGCCGCTCACTAACTCACTTAAGGAGGTGCTACTATAAGTAGACCACTTAAGCTATTGTGCCTACACGGTTTTTACCCTAGCCGCACATAGACAGTGACAGTGAGCAGCATGTCTCGATTCTCAAAGCTAGCACTGTGAGACAGAGACACTTCGGGTTCGTGACGTTGGACGTTCACGGAATCTGCTCGTGTGGATACCTTAGAGACATCGTTTGTGCGGTGTACGTGATAGACGATTTCAATCAATTGTCATCGCTTCAAAAGGTAAATCTTCTAACCATGAATCATGACCATTCGCAAGGATCCTTCGATGGGAATTTTTTCCGCTGCATTATTTTGTTTTATACGCAAATTCCCAACAGTGGTATCAGAGCCGCTTGCGAAACCATGATTCTGTTACGTGGTTTACCTGTTATGTATGATAACATGTTTATAATGTGAATCGTTTTCTGAAAATTGTTTTCTGAAAATCGTTTGCATCCGTTTTGCGAAACCTTGTTTCTGTAATTTTCGTATGTATATGATATATGCGTCTATTGCATGTTTATGTATATATGCGATATGTACATTGGTTCTGGAATCCTTATTATGTTCTGTGATGGCGTCAAGTGTTGATGTTAAACATGATCGATTTCAGTTCTCTGTTGGCGGTGTTAAGGGGTTTCAGACATGAAGAGTTCATGTTCTTGTGGCTGAGGTTCCAAGGGTTGAAACCCTAGCCGCCGTTCCTTGCAGCGTGAAGTGTTCACGGGCCTTGAGGTTTTAGGGTTGAGAGGTTGAAGCCCTAGCCGCCAAGGAAGCGAGTGTGTTATTTCGAAATTCAATTTTTTTTGAAATCTTTTATGTCACCATTTAATAACAACATCAATTATAATAAATGAGATTTATTATATATGATATGGTTTCAAAATTTAGATTTTGAAATACTTAACTAATAGTAACATCAATTACAATAAATGTGATTTATAGTAACATCAATTACAATAAATGTGATTTATTATATATATGTTGTTTTCAAAATTCAGATTTTGAAATCTCTAATTAATAAATAATAATAATAATAATAATAATAATAATAATAATAATAATAGTAATAATAATTGTGTATTATTATTGGTTGTTACTATTTATTTGGTGATGTATGGTGAATGGTTATGGCCTTAGTCCTTTAATCTTTTGGTTTATATTTTGAAATACGGCCTGCGTGCCATGCCTTTCTCTTATATTCCATATGTATATTCTTTTCTCATATCACTCCCCTCATATGTAAAATGAGGTTTCTGTTTATGTAATGTAATGATGGAGACAAGAAGACGTTATCCTGTGGGAGATCATGCTTGGAGAAGCTTGGACGCTCCTAGGTTTCAGTTTAGATTCTCTTATTGGCTTGGGAGAATCAATGCGTTAGGGGCCATAACCATATCACATTTATTTGCCTTATATATGTATGAGATGCATGTATGTAAATAGTAAGTTAAAGATTTTAACAAATGATGAGATCAAATTTTAATCAAATCCCTCAAAAGGAAATATTAAGTCACATTTAAAGGCCTTCCAATGCATGGCACTCGTCAAGACTATGATCAATTAAGTGTGGGTCCGCCAAAGCGGGGTACCTTTATCTATACTAGTAAGACGCGATGGGACAAATGTAATGTTCAACTGCTATCCATTGGGTCTAACTTAACTAAGCCAACTTCAATAGGATTGAAAGGCTTAGAGGCTTATAAGTTGGGCTTTGGTCCATATGATGGATTAGAATAAGAGTTATTCACCCAACTGTCCAAGAGTTGCATGAGATGCAATCGGAAAGTGTTTCCTACCTATATAACCGAATTTTGAGTGATCAGCCAAAGCTGACTTAAAGCTAGGTGAAATATGGATCTTGGCCCACTAGAAAATCTTCCAACAGGATTTTCCGAATCAATGATGAGGGTCATTGTTTTCAGTAAAATAGTGGGAGGCGTATTTAATTAAAGACCTTATTAAATAACTTCATGGCATGATACTTATATTTTGCATATTTATCTCTGTAGATTACCATGGCATCAAACACATCAAGTAACCTGTCATTGCGATCCGTCCTTGAGAAGGATAAACTATCCGGAACAAATTTTCTGGACTGGTACAGAAACTTGAGGATTGTCCTCAAACATGAGAAAAAGCTGTATGTTCTTGAGGAGCCTATTCCTGAGGAGCCACCGGCTTCAAGTGCTCCTAGGACTGACAAGGATGCTTATAAGAAGCATCAGGATGACGCGTTAGACGTCGGTTGTCTTATGTTTGCTACCATGACCTCTGAGCTGCAAAAGCAACATGAGACCATGGAGGCGTACGATATGATCGTGCACCTCAAGCTGCTCTACCAAGAGCAAGCAAGGCATGAGCGGTTCGAAGTTTCCAGAGCCCTTTTCCAGTGTAAATTGGCAGAAGGAAGCCCTGTGAGTCCTCATGTACTCCAGATGATCGGGTACATTGAGAATCTCGAGAGACTGGGATTTCCTTTAGACCAAGAGTTGGCCACCGACTTAGTTCTGCAATCGTTGCCTGAGAGCTATAGTCAGTTTGTCATGAACTATAATATGAATGATCTTGACAAACCTTTGCCAGAATTGTTGAGCATGTTGAGAACTGCTGAACAAAATATTAACAAAGGAAAGGGGAAGGCCATTCTGATGGTCCAGGCTGGAAATAGCAAGAAGCAGCCCAAGAAGCCCACGTACAAACAAAAGGGCAAGGGCAAAGGCAAGGCCATCAACAAGATCAAGGCCAGTGCTTCTGGCTTGAAGCCTGTGGGTGGTGTGGCTAAGGAAGGCAATTGCTTCCACTGTGGTCGGACCGGACATTGGAAGAGGAACTGCCCAAAATACCTGGAAAAATCAAGAAGAAGAAGAGAAGTGAGACTTCCACTTCAGGTGTGTTTGTTATAGAAGTCAATTTATCTACTTCTGCATCATGGGTATTAGATACTGGATGTGGTTCTCACATTTGTACAAATGTGCAGGATCTAAATAGGAGTAGACCATTGGCAAAGGGCGAAGTCGACCTACGAGTTGGAAATGGATCAAAGGTTGCTACTTTAGCGGTAGGGACTTATGTATTGACTTTGCCCACCGGGCTTACTATTCAGTTAGAGAACTGTTATTTTGTGCCTGCAATTAGCAGGAATATCATTTCCGTTTCTTGTTTGGACAAGATTGGTTTTTCTTTTATAATAAAGAACAAAAGTTGTTCTATTTATTTGGATGATATTTTCTATGCTAGTGCACACATGAGTAATGGGCTTTATGTCCTTAACCTCGAAATGCCCATCTATAACATAAATACTAAGAGGTTCAAACCAAATGAGTTGAACCCGTCTTATCTTTGGCACTGTCGTTTAGGCCATATAAATGAGAAGCGCATTTCGAAGCTCCATAAATATGGACTCTTGGACTCATTTGATTATGAATCATATGAGATATGTGAGTCTTGTTTATTGGGAAAGTTGACTAAAGCTCCATTCACCGGAAAAGGTGAAAGAGCTAACGATCTTTTGGGTCTTATACATAGCGATGTATGCGGACCCCTAAACACATTGGCTAGAGGTGGTTTTCAGTACTTCATCAGATTTATTGATGATTTCAGTAGATATGGATTTGTGTATCTTATGAAACATAAATCGGAATTCTTTGAAAAGTTCAAGGAATTCAAAAATGAGGTACAAAACCAACTTGGTAAAAATATTAAAACTCTTCGATCAGATCGAGGTGGTGAATATTTGAGCCTGGAGTTTGATGACCATCTGAGAGAGTGTGGAATTTTATCTCAACTCATTCCACCTGGAACACCACAATGGAATGGTGTTTCTGAGAGGAGAAATCGAACCTTGTTGGACATGGTTCGGTCTATGATGAGTCATGCAATCCTTCCAAACTCTTTCTGGGGACATGCTCTATTAACAGCAGCTTTTACACTTAACCGTGTTCCATCCAAAGCGGTAGAAAAGACACCATATGAGATATGGACTGGTAGACGACCCAGCATGTCTTTTATGAAGATTTGGGGTTGTGAAGCATATGTAAAACGTCAAGTTTCTAATAAGCTTGATCCCAAATCTGATAAATGCTTCTTTGTGGGGTATCCCAAAGAAACCAAGGGATACTATTTCTATAATCCTTCCGAAGGCAAAGTGTTTGTCGCACGGACTGGTGTATTATAGAAAAGGAGTTTATCTCCATAGGAACCAGTGGGAGGAAGATAGAACTTGAAGAAATTCAAGAATCACAGAGTAGTGACCTACCATTGGTGGAACAGGAGCAACCTTCACAAAATGTTGTGGAGGAACAACCTGCTCCAGTAGCACAAGACCAGCGTAGGTCTAACAGGATACGTCACCTGCCTGAGAGATAAGGATTTCTCATGACTCCACAAGGTGATGTATTGCTCATGGATCAAGATGAGCCTGTGACTTACCAGGAGGCCATCACTGGCCCAAAATCTGAGAAGTGGCTTGAGGCCATGAAATCTGAGATGGATTCCATGTACACCAACCAGGTATGGACCTTGGTAGAGCCACCTGAAGGGGTAAAACCCATAGGGTGCAAGTGGGTTTTCAAAAAGAAAACTGACATGGATGGTAAGGTACATACCTTTAAGGCGTGATTGGTGGCTAAGGGTTTCAAGCAAATTCATGGTGTCGACTATGATGAGACCTTTTCACCTGTTGCGATGCTTAAATCCGTCCGGATCTTACTTGCTATCGCTGCATACCATGATTATGAGATATGGCAGATGGATGTCAAAACTGCTTTCCTTAGTGGAAAGCTTCTTGAGGATGTGTACATGACACAACCTGAATGCTTTGATATTTCAGAGGATGCCGGAAAGGTTTGTGAATTGCAGCGATCAATCTATGGATTGAAGCAAGCTTCCAGAAGTTGGAACCTTCGTTTTGATGATGCTGTAAGATAGTACGGATTC
The DNA here is from genome assembly GCA_030762895.1 of Sophora flavescens. Classification (NCBI taxonomy): domain Eukaryota; kingdom Viridiplantae; phylum Streptophyta; class Magnoliopsida; order Fabales; family Fabaceae; genus Sophora; species Sophora flavescens. The sequence goes on along the minus strand of CM061070.1, from coordinate 27,627,847 downwards.
ATCAAAAATGAAGATGAACCTTGTGTCTACAAGAAGGTTAGTGGGAGCATTGTTGTTTTTCTTGTGTTATATGTAGATGACATATTACTCATTGGAAATGACATCCCTACACTACAAAATGTAAAGACATGGTTAGGGAATTGCTTCTCTATGAAAGATTTGGGAGAAGCTACCTATGTATTGGGAATCAGGATCTATAGGGATAGATCGCTGAAATTGATTGGCCTAAGTCAGAGTACATACATAGACAAAGTGTTGAGACGCTTTAACATGCATGAATCCAAGAAAGGACTCTTGCCTATGTCACATGGTATATGCCTGTCAAAGGCACAATCCCCTTCCACTCAAGAAGAAAGGGATCACATGAGTAAGATTCCATATGCATCCGCAATTGGATCTATCATGTATGCCATGTTATGTACTCGACCAGATGTATCGTATGCTTTAAGCATAACGAGGTGTACCGATCGATCCGGTGAAAGTCACTGGTCTGCTGTCAAGAACATCCTTAAGTACTTGAGAAGAACTAAGGATTCGTTCTTGGTATATGGAGGCGAGGAAGAGCTTGCTGTAATAGGTTACAACGATGCTAGCTTCCAGACCGATAAGGATGATTCCATATTGCAATCTGGTTATGTGTTCTGCCTGAATGGCGGGGCTGTGAGCTGGAAGAGTTCAAAGCAGGAGACAGTTGTCGATTCTACTACAGAGGCTGAGTATATTGCCTCCTCCAATGCAGCAAAGGAGGCTGTTTGGATCAAGAAGTTCATTGCTGAGCTTGGTACAGTTCCTAGTATTGTGGACCCCATTGATCTCTATTGTGATAACAATGGGGCCATTGCACAAGCTAAGGAACCTAGATCTCATCAGCGATCCAAACATATACTTAGGCGCTTCCATCTCATTCGAGAGATTATCGATAGAGGAGATGTGAAAATATGCAGAGTACCAACACTTGATAACGTTGCTGACCTACTTACGAAACCTCTTGCTCAACAGAAGCATGAAGGTCACACTAGATCGATGGGCATTAGATTTATGCCTGATTGGCTTTAATGCTAGTGGGAGATTGTTGGTGTAAGCCCTTGAGACCAGTGTATTTCTTAGACTTACATTTGTATCTTGCTATTATATATATATATATGATATGATGCATTCCAGTTTATTGTGTTACTTGTTTAAACATAATAAAGTCCTTAGAATAGAAATTTCAGTTTAATAGAATATCAAGTATATGACTTGATCGTGAGACACTATTGAACAATGATATCCTATTCTTAAATATCCGTAGTCAAGTATTTTATTAATAAGGACAATAATAATACAATTGAGACTATTATGTGTGCAGACTGATGACCATATCTCACGGGTCATGGATATGAGATATCGAGTCGCCACATAGGTACACATTAGAGTAATGATGTACTGGATTGACCCACCATGAGAACACTACATGGAGCGTTATGTGAGTGTCATAAGTAGTTCTCATAGTGACAATGGTGTATGCACTCCTTCGACCTGAAATCGCTATGATCCCTACATGAGGAGTCGTGTGCTTTAATATCGTCAAACGTCATCTGTAATAGGATGATTATAAAGACGGTCATTGGGCATACCACGAGCCATGCAGAGGGATGTGAGTGACCTAGATGGAATTTGTCCCTCCTACATAACAGGAGTAATATCTGTGGGTCCCCCTGATAGAGTGAGACTGTAAAATGCATGGCCGTGCTGAAATGAGTCAATATGAGACATTGACCTCATTTGTTGTTAAGTCTACTCGGGTATCAGGGAACATGATATTGAACCATACAAGGGTGACACATTCTATGTCTTGTGTTCAATATAGATATATGGACAAAGGGATAATAATGCACATGAATATTTGTCACAGAAAGGTTTCGTCAAATCACTGACTTTCTCACTACTTAGGTAGCAGTGATGTATTGCTAGATACCGCTCACTGTTTGTAATATTAAATGGGATTTAATATTACTACTAACATTTTGGGAACCTATAGGGTCACACACATAAGAGCGGATTAAAAGAAGCATTAAAAGGAGAGTTGGACTTTTCTATTGGGCCTAGCGCATAGTACATGGGGCTTAGGTCAAACGCTGCTCACTAACTCACTTAAGGAGGTGCTACTATAAGTAGACCACTTAAGCTATTGTGCCTACACGGTTTTTACCCTAGCCGCACATAGAGAGTGACAGTGAGCAGCAGGTCTCGGTTTTCGAAGCTAGCACTGTGAGACAGAGACGGCCGGGTTCGTGACGTTGGACGTTCACGGAATCTGCTCGTGTGGATACCTTAGAGACATCGTTCGTGCGGTGTTCGTGATAGACGATTTCAATCAATTGTCATCGCTTCAAGAGGTAAATCTTCTAACCATGAATCATGACCATTCGCAAGGATCCTTCGATGGGAATTTTTTCCGCTGCGTTATTTTGTTTTATACGCAAATTCCCAACACGACAAACATCATACAACATATTATAACTCAAATATGTCATGTCTCATGCATGTAACAAACTATTTTCCACGAATTAAACAAATAAATTTCTCCCAACAACAAGCAATCACGAATATCACAATATATCATACATGAATAAGCATCTTACAACATCAATTAATCAACTTATTCCCCTTTTAACAAAAACCCCCAATTTTAGAAATTAGGTTACTGACAATATGCATCAAATCAATTAAAAACTCCCAATTTCATATGGTAATTCATTATCAACACAAACAATCATATATATGATGGAAAGGGTTCGTAAAAAGTATTGTTACTCACCTCTTGAAGACCTCCACAACTATCTCTTCTTAATCCTTGAATTTCTTCTCTTCTTAGCCGTTTCTGAGTTTCTAGGTGTAATTAGGGTTCAAAAATACACCCTAAGAGTGTTAAGGTTCTATTTATAGAGCCCCCAATAGCCCAAAACATGTAAAAACACGTTAAGCCCGCTTACTCTGCATATGATGCTGTATTTCGCACACATCTTGAGTTATAGAAATTAAAAAATTATAAATTTTATATCATTGGAAAGATCAAAGAATTTTATACAACAGTTATGAAGACCACAAAATCTGAAACCGACTTTTAGATAGTCCAAACGTGGATAGAATTTAAAAAACGGTTCTGGCACTGGAACATGAATAGTGTGTACGAATTTGGTCATAACTTGAGCTACAAGAATCCAATTTGGACGAATTTGGTGTCTATGGAAAGCTAAGAGACAGGGCTATATCTCTTATGAAGATCTCGAATTCAAACAAATTCTCTTTGGTTACGAAATATCCATCTGAAGTTAGGTATCTAGTCATATTATGCGAAATTGAGCTTAAAACACTCAAACTATCTATTTATAATGGGTAACACAGCATGGCCCTTGATATGCTTATGTTTCCTATCATTATTGCCACAATAATTTAGTCCAGGGTAGGTTCTTATCCTTCTTTTTTAAAAAAAAAGAAAGAAAGAAAACATGCAATTTGGCTAAAGCCAAATTTTTTATATTGCTAACAAAGAATCCTACGTGCTATTCACGTAGGTTTCTTAATTAATTAATTTATTTTTATTTTATTTTTTTAAATCAATTTTACATTATTGTGGAACCCACTGGATTTTTATTATAAAGAAAACAATTATAATAAACTCTTATACTACCTTTTTTTTATTAATATAATTATATTTGAATTTTTAGGATGTTACAATATACTATTTAACAAACTACCAACCTTGAGGATAATCCAATCAGGATTTCCTTTAGACTTAGGAGTCCTACTCCTCCCGTTGGCACAGCTCAAACTACAAGTCTTGAGCGCACTATCATAAACAGAATATTCATGTCAATTAACCAATTCATCATGTTTTTTAAATAAAAACAAATGTTAAAACTTAAATTAAATAGAAGATTAATTACTCACCTATTGATAGGTTCCACCACCTCTCGTGGCGGGTCCCCGTGGACATAGCATAGGAAAATGATAGTATGCCTGGCAGGATGAATTACGAGCAACTGCCAATGGTTGTTCATTATGTATGGTGCCAGATATAGCTCATTGCGATCATCACCTCCCAGTAATCTCGTTAAATACGCCGTGACTTCTTTTTAATTGTCAAAGAATTCAGGCTAAAGGGAGTAGGGCTCTAAGAAGCCGAATAGATTGTCACCCCTCTCGAGTTGAAGTCGATGGAGATGCCTATGATATGAATACAGTAAATCATAAAATTCAAATAAAAATATATAAATTGAATTAATTATAAAATTATAAAGCATAATTACGTTGACCAAAGACTCACAACCGCGGTGGATAGTTGCTGGCCATCATTGCAAAAATACCCAATATCGTCACCACTGAATATAAATCCAAGCTCATGCTCATGAAGTGGGTGTGCCAGCCAACCATCATGCTCCAACTCCCATTGAAAAAGCATGGGCGCATAATCCTCGCCAATCGAGAACAACCGAGTCATGAGAGAAATCTTACTCGCCTTTGCCTTCAATATTAAATAAATCAGGTATATAAGTTGTTGATAATTAAAAAATACATAAGTAATTAATTGACAAATTTGGACATTAATAATGAATATATACCTTTCGTGCCAACTCGAGCTCCCGCTGAGCCAGCTCAAACTCCCGCCGTTTCGCTTTACACTCAAGCTCACGGCGTCGGACTTCCAACTCCCTCTCCCTCTGTGCCAACTCATCCACATCCACATGTGTCCTCGTATAGCTCTCTTTTGTGCTCACATGTGAAGGGTTGGCAGCTCCTGTGGTGTCCTGGGAACCCAAGGAGGCAAACTCCCTAAAAAACGCCTGCTTGAAATCTGGATTGGAAAAGAAGCGGCTCATCAGCTGGTCTGTAATGGCAGAGTCAGAAATGAGCTTTTGTGTAATGGTTTCTGTAAGTGCAGCCTCACCGACGACCCGCCTTCGTGAAGTAGACTTGCCATAATATTCTTTGATGCCCACCGTCTCTGGAACACCGATCACCCGACCAGGATGGTCGTCCTTGCCTAGAGCAGTGTGCAATATGTCCCGGTGTCCAGAAGGGACGAATGAGCCTTGGGAGCATTTTTCCTTAAGCTCCATTTACAATGAAGAATTGAAAAAACGTGTAAGAGAAAGGTGTTCCTTAAAAATATAAACCACAAACAAATATCAACTATAAATGCATATATGTAGTTACTTACAATCTTAATTACCACATCGCGAGTGGCTTCAGTTTTAAAAGAGCCTTTCTTTGTCATTCGGCCGGCCAACCAAACATCCTCGTACGGGATAGGATACGGAGGATCAAGAGGTGTGGCCTCAGGCACCCCTCCAGCTGATATCCTCGCAGCCAGCTCCTCCTGCTTCACCCTAAGCTTCTCAGCCATCATCTCGTCAATCCTAGTGGCATACCCACCCTGAGACAAGGTGTGGGTGTGGACGTTCTTAGCTTGATTCATCCTACCCATCTCCGCCTTAGCCTGTTTAAACAAAAACACATAATTAATAGAGTTAAATACATTTAATTTCTTTACTTAAATGATCTATAAGATGAATAAATAAATTAACTTCATCAACTAACCTGAAATGTGTCCCCGGGTCGAATGCTAACAAATTTATCCAACATCTCCCTATCAATCCAGGGGTAATCCAAGAACATCTTATCAAGCTTCTTCTTCCCAGATACATAGTACCTAGTAAGATCATGCTTGAACCTACTCCAGTGCCTTGCCCCCAATGAGAGCCATTTCACCCGATGATGCTCGTCATTCGGCACGATCCAAGCTATCTACACATTAAATACATAACAAACAGGATGAATTAGAACTCGAATAATTATTTAATAATTTACATCAAAAGAATGTAAAAGTAAAATACCGTGATAGCCTCCCAAATCTGATCCTTAACGTTCTGTGGGACGTCATTCCAATGGTTGTATAGGATGCTAACGTCTTTGCTTGGTTTGTAGAATCACCCACGATTTAAATTCTCTAGCGCGGGGGCCCTGGGGCTTTAGTTTAGCATCAAAGGACACCTCAAGAGGCTGACCACTTTGCCTAGCCATCTCTAACTTCTTCAATGACGTGGCTCCTCTACCCCGTTTCCTCTAAGACTATGATGTCTGTTTGGACAAAAAAATGTTGAATTATAGGGTTATGTATAACAAGGGTAAATAAAGAATATATAAAGAACTTAAACTTACATTTTAAATAAAGAATAAAGATAGTATATAACATGTAAACTTACAGTATCATCAGGCGTAGTCCCCATAGTGTCCTGCGTAGGCCCCATAGTGTCCTCCCGTGCATGCGGGTCCGAGTGAT
>CM061070.1:27596022-27621022 GCA_030762895.1 Sophora flavescens | reverse complement strand
GTGGGAAACTGAAGACAAGATGAGATTGCAGTACCCTGATCTGATTTCAGGTGCATAATTTTGAGGACTAAAATTTTTTTTAGTGGGGTAGTAATGTAACACCCCGATTTTTCTGTTTCTTAATGATCTGTGCTTGTGTATGTGTATATGTATTTATTAATTTAATTTAGAGAAAATTATCTTGAAAAATATATCATAAACAAGTCAGCAGCATGATCAATATTCTGAAGAAATAGTTGCTTATTGCTTAACCGTTCTTGTCGATTAGCAACAAATCTAACCTATACACAAAGTTCAGAATCTTTTAGTATATTAAAATATAAATCATTGAGATTAAAGCTTAACATGTATAATCAATTTAACATAAGTTACATTACTTGCTGAGTTGTCTCATTTTGAATCTTGTGATGAGCAAGATCAATGAAATAGTTTTTGCTGCTTCTAAAGCTGCCTTTGAACGATAGTATTTTACTATGGGTAACTTAGGGAAGTAGATTGCATACAGGATAATGCACAAAAGCTCAAAGAATTTAGAGATGGCTAAGCTTAGCACTGAATGAGGAAGCAAAGAAGTTTATACCAAAGAATCACAACCTCAAAACATAATTATTGGTGAATGGATTACTATACAAAAACTAGGGTACTCATTGTTAACTACTGGAATGGGACCTGGGACCAACTAGTATGAGACAAAATATTAGAAAAAAGTATGCACACTAGTCATCAAAGAAGTATCAAGTATGAGAGTATGTGAGTAATACTAAATTGTGTGAATATGTGCATGCATAAAAATAGCAAACATGTATGTGGGTAAAACTAAAAAATGTGTGCATTAGTGAATAAAGACATACAAGTCCCTTTGCGAAGACCGTTATCAGATTTCTCAAAATAAGCTTTGGTGAAAAGTCTCACACCAGATGTTAGAGCTCCAGAGGCAGTTATACCACCAATAAAGGACTGCATAACATCAAATTTGTATGATTAGGTCATAATTCACATGGACATAAAGAAGACTATTATCACTCCCTTCCCAAAGGGAAAAAATCCTTTGAAGTTTAAAGAGAAAAGGAAAGAGAAAAAAATAGGAGAAATTTGTAAATACTTAAATGAAATTTCTTATTTTAAGATATTAGATGTATGACATGGTAGCACATGCATGATTCCTCATAGATGTTTCGCTTACTCTATAGAAGAATTTTCAAAATATAAAAATGGAAACAATAAATAAATTATGAGGAAGACCAACCTGAATGAACTCGGGAGACATGAAAGATAGGTCTCCAACGATACCATCTTGGACAAAAGCATGTGCAATTCCAAAACAAGCAAAAAGTGCACATAAACCAATGTAAAGTCCAATTCCCCCTTTACCTGATGTTGCTAGATCCAACTGCCACACCAAATACTTAGAAGCTATAACATTATAGGCAAAGCAAAACAAATGACATACTAATAACATAAATTAGGGTTCAAAGCTCAAGTGGTAAGGGTGTAGGAGGGTTGAGTAATCATAGGTTTTACCCCTTTCAAAACCAAAGAAGAAAATGGAAAAGATGTACTTACAATAAGAGCTAACAAAGAACAAGTGAAGAAAAGTGTGTATCCACTTAAGTTCCGCATCCTTGTATTGATTCTTGACTCATAGTGAGCCAGTATCATTGTCATTGCAAGTGCAAATGGTTGATAACTGATGGTGAATACTGGCAAAGGATGGTATCTCTTCAGAGTAGAGAAAACTTTAGTTAGACTAACTCCTCATAATGAAAGGGAAAGCAGTGGCTGTCAAATGTAGCATATATAATGTAGTTTGAAACTTGGAAGGATAAAAGTGTTATTTTTATTTTCCAATTCAATGTAGCCAAAGAAGAATGCAAGATTTTATAAAATAATTTTTGGTTCAATATTGTTAAAATCATGAGATTCTTATAGGGAACACTTTGTAGTAGTAATCTCCTATTGTCCACAGGCTGTTCAATGCAACAAGGGACCCGAGTCCGAGAAGGAAACATACTAACATCGCTTGGAACGTTCCCTGCTTATAGCAAATTGTTTGGAGTTATTGTAAGCAAAACAAAAGTTAACGATTAAAAAAAGAAGAAAAAAAAACATAACATACTTCCATCTTTCTTGGCGCCCCACGTTCATGAGAAATAGCCATGACTAATTCACTGTCACAACAAGAATGGATGTAGCAAAATCAATGTTCAGTAACAAAGGCAAATGACCTTTCAGTAACAACAAGAAAGGATTCACCGTCACAATAAGAATGTAATTTTTATAGCTTTTTAGAAAAATAAAGACACCCTTAATAAACCATGACTAGAAAATAACATATAGTCCTTAAGCCACAGCCAATTATGCAGGCCACCCAATTCTTCAATTTGCAGAATTTATATTTGGCCAGTAATAAAGCTACCTTGCCATAGTTTATCAGCCACAATCACACTAAAGCACCCAAAATAACATTCATTTTTAAAGCCAAAGCAACTAATAAAGTGGTATGCGATTTTATTCTGAAATTTTACTATACTAGAGTTTTTGACCGGTGCCATACACGGGTATACATTGCTTGTAAACATTTTTATAAAATATTTTATATTTTAAATAATTAAAAAAATTCTAATAGCTTGTATTAAGAATTAGCTACCAAAAATTGTAAAAAAATTTTATTTATCTCTCATGCAAAATTGAGGATAAAAACCATCTTGTACGGAACTTATAAAAATTAGCAAAATTTTAATTTGTACTCCATCATGATTCAATTATAATCAAAATTAACTAACTTCACAACTATTAAGGAAGTTAGTTAATTTAGTTCAATTGCCTTGATTTATGTAAAAAAAATGAGTTACAATTACTAATATACCCTTTAATTGTCTCGGGAGTGTGCAATGCTCTTGGAAAAGTAAAAGGAGAATTGGTTGTATTGGTTAATTTTCTTATTTTTGAAACACTGACATTAAACAAAGTTGAATTGGTTGAATTTTACTTATATTTGAGTCACCAATTTTGCTTATATTTGAGTCCAAAAAATATATGTACTTTTTTGCTTATAATCGAGTCTAGGGGGAGTATTTACTTATTTTTATACATTATATCAAATATTGTTAAATTTAATTAAATAATCATTAAATTAAAATAATAAATTTTAAAGTTTAAAGTTTGAAACTATATTATATTAGAATTAAAATATAGATGACTAAATGATTAGTGTAACATTCTTAATTTTTTTGGGTAAGAAACAGGGTAACATTCTAAATTTAATTTACTAAATCAATTGCATCCAACTAAACTAAATATCCTCTTTGATTTATATAATTTATAATTTTTTTTAATTTAAAACCATTAGATTTATCCTACATAAATAAGTATGTATTCATTTAGTAGTAATGATATATTAATTGCTTAAAATACATATATTATATTCAATTAAGGTTAGTATAAAAATACAAAAATAAGCTTATAATTGAATCTAATTTTTTTAAAAAAATAAAAATAAATAAATCATATGATGTGAGTATTTCTAATTAAAATATTTTAATTGCTTCCCGCTCTCATGAATTGATCGGTACCAATACCTCACAATTTAGAATATTTTTGAAAAACACTCGTTCATATCTTGTATTTTAGAATATATATATATATATATATATATATATATATATATATATATGTTGTACTAATTTATTTAAAATGGTTTAAATTTGTCAAACATGGATCCCGTGTCTATCAAGCAAAGAAACCCTTAGGAACACTACATCACAATTCAAATTTACACATATTAATTTAATTATTCGAAATATAATTAATATTATAAATAATAAATGTATTACTAATTTTTTTTTGAGGAAATAAATGTATTACTAATAGTATACGCACGAAAATATTAATAATATTTGCAAGATATCTTCATTCATTCATCTATTTCCTTTTTAGAATTTGAACTAATTTCAATTTGAATTCTAACTTTCGAATTTCAAATATTTTTTAAATTTAAATTGTTGCCGTGTTGAATTATTATAATTTATAATCAATGTATTGTTCATATAATCAATTCTAATTAATGCACTCTTAATTTCTAATATTTTTCATATTATTTGTTTAAACATTAAATTATTTTCATACTAAAATGGCATAATCAGTATCAATTGTTTTCATTAATAAAATTTGAAAATTTGAATTAATTTCATTAATGAAATTTTGATCATCATTTTGTTTTTTCTTCAAATCAATATGAGTGTGGCACATTAGCGAAAATTGGAGGGAAGAGATGTGGTGAATGTAACACCCCATTGGGCATTACTTTGTAAACACGTGCGAAAATGAATTTAAAAGGGAATTTCGCTAGTTGCTTTCGGAAATTAATTTTTATAAATATATAAGCGCCAGAAAACGGGTATAAAGTTTGTTAAATGCGGTTACGGTAAAATTTAAACCTGTTTTGAAATAGTAACATCACATTTTCACCTATCATGGTACAAATTCTGGTCATATATAGACCATTTGTTATACGATCCAAAACCTAAGCCGTGACCGGCGCACAGACTTACAAACCTAGCTTGGCAAGCCTATTTATTTTCGAAATATACTTAAATAAAAAGCTTGAATATTTTTACAAAAATTTTGACAGAGTCTCCTCTGTAATTGCAACATCCCAAAATAAAAACACCTGTTGAAATATTTCTATTTTCATCCCAGAAACTCCAGTCATGCAAAAGAAACATAAAGACGGTATTTTTTTGAAAATATTTACATAAACAAATACCTGACCAAAATGAAAGATTTTAAATTTTTCATCCAAAAGAAGGGCTCTCCGAGCCATTTACATTCCATACAAAAATAAGGGCTCTCCGAGCCATAAACATACATACTAACATTAATCAACATCGTCTCAAAACCTAAGCTGATCGTTCTTAAAGATATTCATGGGTAAGACCTCTATGGTTCTCACCATTATACCTTACACAATACATCTCCCAGGATTGGGACTAATATCCCCGAGCGGAACTGGAAACCTCTTCTGCATCTTCTGTATTCGTATACCAAGTATACCAAGATATAATTGCAAAACCAGAAAAACAGATACATGCAAGAGTGAGATACCAATATATGGATTTAAACACGATAACCACATGCACGACTCTCAAATACCATTTAACATGAATATTAAAAGACAAACAATATATTTATCAAAGGGTTTCATACCCGACAGTCGTAACCGTTTAAAAACAAACCATGAAACTTCAATATTCAACAAATAACTTTGAGACCTAATCTCCGGAGCTCCAATCAACAAGTAAATGAGCTGATCAGGCTCTAGTTGCCAATTAAGGCAGAATCAATGCCCGATATGGCAAAGTTCTATTGACCATTCCACAGTTCAACTCTAGGCAAAGTGGTGACTACATATAGCACATGGTATACTTGGTCGTATATCCATCAAGGCACAGTGATACAAACTGCATGAATACTTGGCATCAAGCATTCAAGTCCTATGCAAAGGCACGTCTGCCCTGAAATGCATGTAAAACGTTTTGTTCTCGTTGTTTTCTTTGTGATCAATCTTTAGGTGTCGGAGCTAAAAGTCTCACGACTAAATCACCAATTTAAACTTTCAAGTTTAATACCTCATTCCAAAATAATTGACTCCAAGTCAAAAGGTGTGCAAATCACGAAATCCAGACTGATGCACCAGTCTTGGACACGTAGATTTTAGTGCACAAAACCAAATATACGGTTTATAGGACATTGTAGTCCACAATTTCCTCTTCGGACCCCAGGCCCATATCTTAGAACTCTAGACCCGACGTCTCGGTTGCTAGGTTCGTTTAAACCATTTTCGTTCTGTTAAAAACAAAACAAAATCAAAGCTTCCTCAACCTATCCAAGTTGATGGAAATAACTCGATGTTTACCGAAAATCCTTTTACGTTGGAAATTCATTTTGTAAACTTAAAAATTCCTTAAAACTTATTTTTGTTCAAAAATCACTAATTTTAATTGTAAAACCTTATTTAAGACAAATTCTCAATAATACCCTCTTTAAAAACACTTTGGTAAATATTGATGGAATTGTCCGTCGTTTGCTGTTTCAAGACGCATTTAGGTAAAAATAGGACTCTTTGTCGTAAATTAAATTTTCCAACACTGTTAGAATATCCTTGACACTTACATTTCTTAGAATAACTTTTCGTCTTATTTTTGAATTTGTTTGGAAAAGACAACGTAACTGAAATATTTTCAAGATGTCGTCCTCACTATTTACTCATAATTCACCCTTTTCTCCAAAACATCATCAAATATAAATACTTTCAATATTTTTTCTTCCATAACTCAAATCCTTTGAATTCCTCCTCAAGCTTTTTCAACGCTTTTATCTTTAATTTAATTGAGCACTGACCAATGTCAGGCTTCTCAGTCAATAAACCAACCAACAGATAATCCATACATAGCAGATATCCATACATCACAGTATAATCATGCTTTCACATAAAATATTAAAAACCACATAACAGTCATATAACAACTTAATTTGACACCACACATCACAACAGATAAACTCAAATACGACACACAAATAGCATGCAGTTACCGAAAATCCCTCAGGCAGTCTCCCCTTACCTTTGAAGACAACAGAATGATCCTCATTTTAAAGCTCACATTAGTTCCAAGAGTGCGAACATCTACTCCACCAAACAAGCATAGCCGTGTTCAACATCCCGGAGACACAAATCAAACATGATAACAAACAAACAATTTCACCAAATTAATTTCCATCCCCGAAACATAAAATCAAAAGAAACCATATATTAATTTAAAAAATAGAATCGATTTCTCAATAAAATCAATTTGGGCAAAAAGGATCCATCATTAAAATTTGGGGGAAATTTGATTTGATTTGTGAATCATGAAATTGAATTTATAACCCATCAATTAAAAGTCCTAATTGCACAAAAAAAGACATAGTTTCATAATTGGTGTAAAATGGAAAAATTGGGGTTTTAAGAGGAATTGAGGGAAATGAGATTTGCTCATAAAATCATGAAATCAGTTCAAGAAATCACTAACTCAACAACTCAATTGCTTAAAAACATAATTAATTTCATGTTTAACAACTGAAATTAAAATAACACTACAAAAAAAGGTCATTTAGCGACCGAAAATAGTGACCGAATTTGTTGGTTGCTATTTACGAAATGGCGACCGATTGTAGGATCTAAATCAAAACTGATTACAGTTGATATTGCGATCGAAATAGCAACCGAAATAGAGCGTAGCAGAGTTATCCGTCTCTATTTCGGTCGCCAAATAAAGGAAAGTAAAAGTAAAAAATTTATGACTTTTTAGCGACCGAAATGGCGACCGAGTTAAATGCAACGGTTAAATTCCATTTATCTTTGCGACCGATGTTAAATCGGTCGCTAAAAGGCGCGTAAAAGAATTAAAATAGAGCGCGTTAGCGACCGAATTTTAAATCGGTCGCTAAATTTATGAATTCAAATTTCAAATTTACCCGTGTAGCGACCGATTTAGCGACCGAATAATTCGGTCGCTAAAACTGAAATCCCTAAATCGCGACATTCCTTCCTCTCTTCCCCTATTTCTCTATTTTCCTCTCTCCTCTCTCACACGCAGGCGGCACGGCGCAGCAGCTCCTCTCCGGCCATCATTCTCTCTTCCTCACGAGTTCCTACCACCAGAATCCAGCCACCGCCGTCAGGTAAGCTCTCTCCCTCTCCCCCTCCCTCTCCCCCTCCCTCTCCATTTCTCTCTCTCTCTCCATCTCTGTCTCTGTCTCTCTCTCCGTCTCTAACCGTTTCTCTCTCTCTTAGGTATGTCTTCCTCCGCACGTCCAGAGCAGTGCCACCACCGTCACCACCAGAGCAGCGCCACCGTTACCACCACAGCACAGTAAGTCTTCTTCCCTTTGGCAAAATCAAGTAATGCGCGTCACGGCCGTGATGGCCGTCACGGCCAGGCCGTGACGGATTATGCCTTGGAAATTCTTCCTGGTTGGTCTGTCCCGGTCGTGATGGCCATCACGTCCTGGCCCTGACAGCTTCTGACTTTTTCGTTCTTCTTTCTTTAAGACCAAAACCACAAAATCTACCTTAAGGCCAAGGTCTTAGATAATGAAGGATTAAGTATAGGGTTAGATAAAATGAAGAGTGGGGCACAATTTGCCAGGCACATGACGTGCCGTCATCATTCAAACATTATTCACATTAGAAAGCAGCTCTGTACACAATGAAAGCAACTCTAGTTTTCTACTCATTTGTTTCACTAGGCAATGGAGCTTTCCAGAAATAGTTGTTGATGACCATCCTTACTAGGTTATCTAGGCATTTCCAGTAGGAGGGTCACTTATAGCCCTCTTACAAAACAACCAAACATAACTAGTTTTATATTAGATTTGGGATTTGGATAGAAACCTTATAAAGTAATATTATCAAATGTTGTCATTTCAACTCTGACACGATTATTTTTATTTATGCATTATAGTGTGCAATGGCAATGACACCCACTGGGTCATATTAAGGATAATCTTACCAATGTTAGCTGTGATAATGTCTGAATAAAATGTAGAGGGGTAATGATGGCCTATACACACTATATATCTTGTTGTTTGTTAGTGGAGAGCTGAGCTCAATAGGAAGGTATCCTGCCTGAAAGGCAAGATGCTGATTGTGTGCTGATAATTTAATATTTATGCATGTATTTGCAATTATGTGTTGTTTGTTAGTGGAGAGCAGAGCTCAATAGGACGTGATCCTGTCAAAAAGGCGGGATGCTTGTTGTGTGTTGCTAATTTAGAAGTTATGCATGTGTTTGACAATTATATGTTGTCTTGTTAGTGGAGAGCGGAGCTCAATAGGATGTTTGCTACTATATTTTATCTAAGTTTGTATTGAAATATGCTTCAATATATATTTGTTGAAGTATGCTGCAATCCTTATAAGTCAATGGTTTTATTTTCTGCTAGAGTTAATTATTAAGCTACGAAAGCCTTAGTTTCCTATTTGAGATTCAATATTAATGAGCATGCGTACCTTCTCAGGACACGCATGCTCATTCAATATTTTGGATGTGCTTGAAGGATTCTTGAAGTTTGAGGTTTTTCTTTAATTCTGCCTTAAGGCCAAGGTCTTAGATAATGAAGGATTAAGTATAGGGTTAGATAAAATGAAGGGTGGGGCACAATTTTCCAGGCACATGACGTGCCGTCATCATTCAAACATTATTCACATTAGAAAACGGCTCTATACACAATATTATGAAAGCAACTCTGGTTTTCTACTCATTTGTTTCACTAGGCAATGGAGCTTTCCAGAAATAGTTGTTGATGACCATCCTTACTAGGTTATCTAGGCATTTCCAGTAAGAAAAGTCCTCTCTATGACCATCCTTCAAAATGACGTAAAAGCATCTGCTTTCCTGAAAACTACTATGTTTGCTAATCTGTAAAGTTGCATGTGAAGTTGCATTTCTTTGTTCTATTTTAACATGCTAGTATGCTACATGGATCTTTCCATCTTTTCTTATTATCACTTGATGAAGTTTAGACATATGACTTGTTTTCCTTATCGTTTTATCAGAAAATGGATCCGACTAAATGTTTTGAGACAGCGATCCATATAGACCAGGTACAGTATCTCATCAACTTAAGAATAACGATCGGATTCACGTAATGATGGTTAAGGCATAAACTAATCATTACTAAATTGTTCTTGTGTATTTGCAGGATTTGATTTCAATCCCGCGATCATTCTACCATCGTTGGGGACAAGAAATACCACGTGTTGTGACTATTGAAGACAAAAGCGAAAATCTGTTCAATGGGAATATAGTAATCCATGAGGATCACCTATATTTTGCAACAGATACAAATGGTATCAGGGAGTTGTATTTGTTGTCCACTGGTGCATTGGCAAAGTTTAAGTACCTTGGGGTTTCTCGCTTCTACATGTTCATCCCTTTGGAAGATTGATGAGTTTTGATATTTTGATTAGTACTTATTGACTGTGGTGTGTTTTTATGTTTTGATCGTTAATTAGTACGTTATTAAACTTTTTTTTATAAACAATTATTAAACTTGCGTTAATTAATGTATATGTTTTCTTGATCATATTGACTGTGGTGTTTTGGATCATTAGTACATCATATTTATGTTTTCTATTTATTCAAAAAAGATATTGGTGTATTTTGTTTATATCAGAAATTAAAAATCAATGGGGTAATAGTTGAAAAACAAAATTTGGTCGGTAGGATTAAGTTACAGGAAAATTTTTATTAAAAAAAATGTCAAAATTTGCGACCGAAATAGCGACCGAATATCGGTCACCGAATTCGGTTATCTGAGCATGCGACCAACTATACAGCGATCAAAATATATAATTTTGTGACCGAAATATCGGTCGTAAATTTGCGACCGAAATACAAATTCGGTCGCTAAACATTTAGCCACTAGGGTTTCTGCTGCCCCCTTAATTCGGTCGCTAATTCGGTCGCTACACAGTATAGCAACCGAATTATCATGTTTAGCGACCGAAATCTTCGGTCGCTAAATAGGTTTTTTATGTAGTGTAAATTGGGGTTAGGGTTTAGAGTGAAATTGGGGGAATTTGAAAATAGGCAAGGTATAATGAGGAAATCACTCACCCAACGAAGAGGAAGAAGGAGATGGTGGTTGTAGGGTGATCCGGCGCAGCGGAGGTGGCTGAGGATGGCGGCGGCACGACATCAACAGTGGTTGAATGTTTCTGTAACACTCTTGACCAAAAGAACATGGGTAAGTTTCAAGGAAAGGAGAAGGAAGTCTCAAACTAACAAAAAGGAGGTTGAAACCACCTTGAACAGTGGCTAGAAGCTCCTCACCGCGGCGGACATGGCATCAGACGGCGGAGCGAAGGGCCAAACCAAGGCGGTCCGAGTAGGGTGAACCAGACGCGGTGGTCGCGATACTCCGGGAGGCAGTGCAGGGGTGGTGCCAATCTGAGCAAAGCAAGGAAGAGGGAAGAGAAAGATGAAGTAGGGAGGAAGAAGAAAGAAAGAAAGAAAGAAAGAAAGAAAGAAAGAAAGAGAAAAAAAAGAAGAAGAAGGGGTTTTCTGTCGCGTACGGGGCAGGGAGATATAAAGAGGAAGAAATTTGTGATTAGTAATAGTAGGTACAAAATGAGTAGTAAATAATGAGTCTAAAAATAAATATGTTTTTGGCTTTTTGATTTAAAAATAATGGTTGACAATTATATACTTTCAAAATTTAAATAAGAGTCAATATTGATAGTTGAACTGATCAACTAAGAAAATCAACGGTCCAAAATTAATCTATGATTAATGTCATACCAAAATATTTTTAACTCTAAAATTAAATAGAATAAAAATATAACAATAATTTTCTTCCAATCTCATTATTACAAAATTTTTTTCCTAAACAAATACTCATAGTGAAAATAACATAATAGTATTGTCTAGTAATCGTGCCTATACTGACATCAGACAGTATTAACACACTCAAAAATAAATTTTAAATGAGTAATTAAAATTACTCAAACCAAATCACATAAAACTAAACAAAAAAATTAAACATATACAGATATTTACTATTATTGAAGAATAGTAAAAACCGGGGTGTTACAGTGAACCCAAGCGTGAAAAATTGCTTGGAGGAATGACTCCATAGAGTGACATTTGGAGGTTTCTATTTTGAGATTATTCTCAAATGTATATTATATAGATAATATGACTAGAGTGTATTTTTCAATTTTCAAAATAAATACAGAATCAAATCAGATAAAATCAAATAGAATCCAAAAACATCTTCATTGTAGGCATATGTTCAACTCAATTGAGGAGTTTCAGGTGCTGAAAGGCTTTGCCATAGCAACTCATGCTCCAAAAGCTCCTTCTATTAAACAAGTGGATTGGTTTCCACCCTCTTTTGGTTGGCTAAAGTGCAACACTGATGGGGCTGCGAAGGGATATCCTGGCCATGCTGGTGCTGGCGGCATTTTCAGAAACTCCCTAGGAGATGCCTTTGGTTGTTTCTCTTCCTATGTTGGTATTACAACTGCTTTTCATGCTGAGCTTTGTGATGTCATGCTTGCTATAGAGCTAGCTTCCAAAAGAGGTT
This sequence comes from Sophora flavescens, assembly GCA_030762895.1. Lineage (NCBI taxonomy): Eukaryota > Viridiplantae > Streptophyta > Magnoliopsida > Fabales > Fabaceae > Sophora > Sophora flavescens. The sequence goes on along the minus strand of CM061070.1, from coordinate 27,608,893 downwards.
GGAAAAACATTTGGTTTGAGTGTGACTCTACTTTGGTCATTGCTTCCACTAAATCTCACTCTTTAGTCCCTTGGAAAATCAGAGGCAGATGGAGAAATTGCATGAAGATTGGTGATCAATTGAATTTAATCTTCACACATATTTTCAGAGAGGGTAACCATTGTGCCGATAGGTTAGCTTCTTTTGGTACGAATGGTTCTAGTTACACTTGGTGGGATACATTTCCAGATTTTGTTAAGTATGATTTTTATCATGATAAACTGGGGTTACCTCAATTTAGGTTTCGATAGTTCTCCTTGGGTCTTGGCCTAGTCCCCCCATGTTTTCTCCTTATGATTCTATTTTATATTAATATTATCTTTTAGGTGTGCTGCAGATGATTGGTAAGGTCTGGGGTGCCAACCTAGTTTGGATGCCTTTCTCTATTGTGATGCCTTTGCATGCCTAGCCTTTTATTTTTTTTAAAAAAAGGAAAGTGAATTAATCAAAGACAATAATCATAATTTTCTGTTTGTAAATACTTTTATGTAGGCTAAATTATACTTTTGGTCCCTTATCTTTATTTTACATTTCAATTTGATACTTTTTTTATTTTTTATTCCAAAATGGTCCCTTAATTTTTTATAGTTATACAAATGTGGTGCCTATTTTATTTTTTGGTCCGAAATGGTCCCTCATTTTGCAAAAGTTAAATCAGTGTGGTTCCTTTTTTTGTATCAAAATGGTCCCTCTTTTATTTTTATTTTTCTGCAATGGTCCCTTATTTTACAAATTATATCAATTTCTTCTTTGTACTACATTTTAAACGGAAAGGATCACATTGAAATCTAAAATAAAGATAATGGACTAAAACGGAACAAAAAATAAAAGAATGACCAAATTGAAACTTGAAATAAATATAAGGGACAAAAACTATAATTTAGTCTTTATTTGAAACTCCATAGAGTGACATTTAGAGGTTTCTATTTTGAGATTATTCTCAAATATATTAATTATAGATAATATGACTATAGTGTTTTTTTTTTGAATTTTCAAAATAAATACAGAATCAAATCAAATTGAATCAAATAGAATCAAAAAACATCTTCACTGTAGGCACCAAAACAAGGAAAGTGAATTAATCAAAGACAATAATCATAATTTTTTGTTTGTAAATACTTTTATTTAGGCTAAATTATACTTTTGGTCCCTTATCTTTATTTTAGATTTCAATTTGATCCTTTTTTTATTTTTTATTCCAAAATGGTCCCTTAATTTTTTATAGTTATACAAATGTGGTGCCTATTTTATTTTTTATTCCGAAATGGTCCCTCATTTTGCAAAAGTTAAATCAGTGTGGTTCCTTTTTTTGTCTCAAAATGGTCCCTCTTTTATTTTTATTTTTCTTCAATGGTCCCTTATTTTAAAAATTATATCAATTTCTTCTTTGTACTACATTTTAAATGGAAAGGACCACATTGAAATCTAAAATAAAGATAAGGGACTAAAATGGAACAAAAAATAAAAGAATGACCAAATTGAAAGTTGAAATAAATATAAGGGACCAACAGTATAATTTAGTCTTTATTTGAAACTCCATAGAGTGACATTTGGAGGTTTCTACTTTGAGATTATTCTCAAATGTATATTATATAGATAATATGACTATAGTGTATTTTTTTCAATTTTCAAAATAAATACAGAATCAAATCAAATAGAATCAAAAAACATCTTCACTGTAGGCACCAAAACAAGGAAAGTGAATTAATCAAAGACAATAATCATAATTTTTTGTTTGTAAATACTTTTATTTAGGCTAAATTATACTTTTGGTCCCTTATCTTTATTTTATATTTCAATTTGATACTTTTTTTATTTTTTATTCCAAAATGGTCCCTTAATTTTTTATAGTTATACAAATGTGGTGCCTATTTTATTTTTTGTTCTGAAATGGTCTCTCATTTTGCAAAAGTTAAATCAATGCGGTCTCTTTTTTTGTATCAAAATGGTCCCTCTTTTATTTTTATTTTTCTGCAATGGTCCCTTATTTTACAAATTATATCAATTTCTTCTTCATACTACATTTTAAATGGAAAAGACCACATTGAAATCTAAAATAAAGATAAGGGACTAAAATGGAACAAAAAAAATAAAAGAATGACCAAATTGAAACTTGAAATAAATATAAGGGACCAAAAGTATAATTTAGTCTTTATTTAAAATAAACACACAAAACAAGTTTTCTAATTAATAAAATATTTGTGAACTTAAAAAAATTGCCCAAACGGCTATAACCTTAGAAGAAAAGCCATTAATTAGCCATAAAAGTGCGGTTGGACTGGCCTGTACCAGTCAATATATAGCCAAGGTGAGACGCCCCGATGTCCCATTAAAGAAAACCCAAAATATTAAGACCTAATTTCGTTATTATCGTTAAGCAGATGTATTAAAAACAGCAAAAAATTAAAAAAACTAAAAATATAAAACACATATATAAACATACATACAGAAACATAAGTATAATATATACATACATGCTTGATCAGCATCTTGTCAAGGGATTCCCATCAGTAGGATCCCTATATATACAAACGGGTGATAACATGAAAATACATCAAAAGACTAAAAGGAAAATGCCTCATTGATGCTCTCCACATCCCGTCCCCTCTCAAAAGACAAAAAAAATCACTCACACCTATACAAATGGCACTGGCCCTAGCCATCATATACCACCACCCTCGTCCGCATCCCGTGGTTCGGTAGGTCTGGACACTCCTCCGCTCTCACTAGAAGAGCTCCTGTCCGACTACCTCTAAAACCTCTGCCGGTAAAGTCTGCTATCGCGGGGATGAAGTCATCTGGCAAATACTCGAGAAGACTCTGAAATCATAGCCCGGGCCTCTGGAGGTGCTGGTACCTCTGGAAGGGGTGCTAGGTCCTTGGCAGGGGCAATCGGGTCCTCCTCTTGGATGGGTACCAACTCGGGCTCCGGTGCCAGTGCCGGTGCGAGCCCTAGTACTAGTACCTCAAAGGGTACCATGAAAGGAACTGGATCCATGCCTGGCATCGGCGGTAGGTGTCCATCAGGCGGTCCTATCAGGAAAGGAAGAGTAGTGCCAAAACGGAAAGTGCCTAAGAAACCTATCAACGCTCCCTGTCCAAGCCCGGTGGTGATGGACGTAGGACCCCTATACACAACGAAGTGAGTGACTGGGTCCACGAGCCACACGTTCGAATCGGTGCACTCTACCTCAAAGGTCCCCGAGAGGGGGAACCCGGTCCCGAGTCATCCACCGATGATCCCAAAGGCGCCATCTACACGATTTAGATTTGAGATACCAAACATATACATATACAACACAGTAAAAGAAAAGGGGATAAGAAGCCATATAACATCAAATGTGGAAAGGGTTTAGCAACATTTAATTTTATAACAGCACACTAAACATCCATCTCCGATAATATAAATATCTATATATTTTTAACACAAATCATCCTCGATCCACGTCTAAGATTTTTCCTCTACCCTCGATCATGATGCAATGCAAATACTGTACGAATCATCTCATCGTGATCGGCCATATCCGGATATCTCATCAATAGAATCGACACGTCCCGAGTCCCCTTGCACACCCTCATGCGGATGGGATGGAGGATGGCCATGCAAAGCAATGGCACTATAGTTGCACAATCCGGTGCACACCTCTGAACCACGATCAGGGTGCTCATGCAACGCATGAACTATAGCTGCAACTAAAATGAAATAATGTCTGGGATGGTCCGCTATTATCCTAACCCCGGGAATTCTCCCACCAACACTAGTGGAAAATATACATTAGACGGTAAAGGTTTACGTCAGTTAACCAAAAGCTAGACGTTAAAAAGGAGGCGGTGGCAGTTTTTTAAATATCAGACTTCATTAATTCAATTTTAACGTCAGTTGTTTTAATGACTGACGTTAAAAGTGAAGTGACTCACTTTTAACGTCAGTTCAATAAAAAACTGACGTTAGCAGTGAACATTTTAACGTCAGTTCTATAAAGAACTGACGTTAAAAGTAAGTCACTTCACTTTTAACGCTAGTCCTTACATCAACAGACGTTAAAGGTTATTTTAATAATTTTTTTTATCTAGTATACGATCCCTTCCGCATTGCCTTCCTCAAAGTTTCAGTTTCACATGAATTGCTTTGATGTTTTGTGTTTTTGTTTTGAAAACTATAAGTTGAATCAATAACCCAAACCGGATCTCATTTATGAATTGTAATACAAACTGATACAGAAGATTGAAAGGGTTTTAAATCCTATAAAAAGTTACATTGAAAGGGTTTAAAATCCTAAACATTAAAGCTACATCCCATTAGAGAGTTTTATGAAATATGCCAAAGGGAAAACGATAATCCGAAGACCTCAGAAAAATGGGGGGCATGAGAGAGCTCAAGAGAGAGGCAAAAACAGGTGCACTAGATCTGTTTCAAGCAAAGGCAGTGGTTCCAGAGACTTCCAAGACAGTCACTTCTGCCAAAGCTGAGGTTTTGGAACTGTGATCCCGAGCACCTGATTAGCCCTACAGCAGCTGATTCTCCAGAAGGTGATAAGGTGAGCAACTCACATAATGTAGTTTACTCAAACTTATCACCCATGTAATGTAATTTACTCAAACTCGAAGTTGTTTGACCATTAAGACAAAGACCTTTGAGTCTAGGAATAGGAAGAAAGAGTGATGAAGTTAATCTGCACGGTAGAGCCATATTGTGAAGCAGAAAATTGAAAGGATGGAAGGAAGCTATATATAGGAGCAGGGGATGAAGTTACTAAGCTATTCTGATTTTCTTGAAAACTTACCTATAAACTTAATGCTCATTAAGAGGATTGAGTTACAAGGTGCATGGGTAAGTAGCACAAGATACTCAAAGGAATGAATGTTTTTGCAGATATCTATACACTTTTAACGTCGCTTTTTTAAAAATCGACGTTAAAAGTGTTTTTAAAATAAAAATATTTATTGTTAACGCCGATTTTTTATACAATCGACGTTAAAAGTTTGATTTTTACTTGATTAAATAAATAACTCGACGTAGATAATCCTATATATTATAAACGTGCAGAATGAATATTGGAAATAATGTAATTAATATACGGAACTTGGCGGTCATAAATTAAGTTGACGTTAAAAATGAGGTGGTGGCGGTTTGTAAATATTAAATCACTATTTGCGTCGCTTCTATAAATAATCGACGTAAATACTTATGAAACTCATTTCATTGATTGTCATGTCCCTGTTGTCCTTCTTAACGCAGATCACTCCATATAGTACTGCAGTTTATTTCTAAACCTTTTTTTATACAAGTTTATTTTTAATTTTTATTAATTAGCTTGAATTAGTAAACAAATTCTTGTGCAAATTAAAATAAATAAACACTTAACATAAAACAAGTTATATGTATAATCAAATCGTATGACATTGAAGCGATTCATAAGTTAAAATTACATGATTAAAAGATAAAAAATTTCTGCAACATAGCCCTAAAATATAAAAAAGTTTCTGCATCAACATCATTTTCTTCTCAGTCCTGTCATCAGAAACTCCAATGGATGCATCTCCTCCCTCACTTGAATTCCATGATGCAAAGTAAATCCTCGATCACTAGCAAGAAAGCATAGTGAAATGGATCTTTGCATCTTTCTTCTTCAGTGGAGTTCCTTGACATCCATGTAATGTGATTTACTCAAACTCAGAAGTTGTTTGACCATTAAGACAAAGATCTTTGAGTCTAGGAATAGGAAGACAGAGTGATGAAGTTAGTCTCTATTGCAGAGCCATATTGTGAAGCAGAAAATTAATTAAAAGGATGGAAAGGAAGCTATTTATAGGAGCAGTGGATGAAGTTACTAAGCTATTCTGATTTTCTTGAAAACTTATCTATAAACTTAATGCTCATTAAGAGGATTAGGTACAAAGGTGAATGGGTAAGTAGCAGAGTAGTCAAAGGAATATGAATGCTTTTATAAACCTTTAACGTCCGTTGTGTAATACAACTGACGTAAGAAGTTGTGAGTGTTTTTAACGTCAGTTTATTAATACAACTGACGTTAAATATATGACCTTTAACGTCAGTTTTTACTAACAACTGACGTAATAATTGTGAGAGTTTTTAACGTCAGTTTATTAAGACAACTGACGTTAAATATATGATCTTCAACGTCAGGTTTTACTAAAAACTGACGTAAAATGTTGTTTTATTTTAATTATAACGTTTACCCCCGCGCGCCTTCTCCAATTCTCTGTACGTACGTGTCTTTTCTCTTTTCATCACGCTCAACCCTCACTCTCAACCCTCACTCTCGCTCTCACTCTGCCCTAATCGCGAGCTCATCTCCACCGCAACCACCGCGAGGGCATCTTCGCCACCACCGTGAGGTACACTCTTAACCCCTAACTCTGTCTTTCCCGCTCATTCTTTGCAATAACTTGACATCTCTCTTTCCCCTTCCCGCGCACTAACTCTCCTTGTCCCTCTGCTCTCAGTAACCACATCGAACGTTGGCCACCACTCGAGCTTCCCCCCCACCACCACGCGAGCGCCTATTTCTGGTGAGTCTTTAATTAGGGCACATTTTTTTATTTTTGGTTTTGAGTGCAGGCATGTTGCTCTGCTATTTTGAAACTGTAGTCTCAGTAGTTGAAACTTGAAACTGTGAGTTTGAGTTGTTTGGAATGTCTCTATTTTTGGTTTTGAGTGTATGTTGAAACTGTAGTCTCAGTAGTTGTAACTTTAAACCGTGAGTTTGAGTTGTTTGGAATGTCTCTATTTTTGGTTTTGAGTGCATGTTGCTCTGCTGGTTGATCTGTCACGGCCGTGATGCTCATCACGGCTAGGCCGTGATCAGTTCTGCCTATGAGGGTCTGGTTCAGTTGGCACGTTATGGCCGTGATTGTATCACGGCCAGGCCGTGACCAGTGTTTGGCAATCTTCAAAAACTATAGTTTTCAATCTCCCGTATTGTCCTTATATTGGATATATAGATGTTTTGTATATCTACAGGACCTATCTAGTTATTTTTATTTATACTTCTGTATTTATTTTGAGTTATAACCTATGTTAATACATATATATTGTTTCTGAACAGGCATACATATGGATCAGTCGGATAGCCCACATGCACGGGAGGACACTGTAGGGGTTTCGCAGGACCCGATCACGCCTACGCCTGATTCTAGTGTAAGTTTACATGTCATATACTATCTTTAGTCCTTCTTTTTAATGTAAGTTTATAATGTTACAACCCTCTATTTTATCATTTTTTTTGTCCATACAGACATCACAGGCTCATAGGAAACGGGGTAGAGGAGCCACCTCGTTGAAGAAACTAGAGAAGGACAGGCAGAGCGGACAGAAGATTGAGGTGTCCTTCGATGCTAATCTAAATGCCCAGGGACCCCGTGCTAAAGAATTTAATAAGTGGGTGTTTCTACAAGCGAAGTAGCACGTAAGCATCAACTACAACCACTGGAATGACGTTCCACAGAACGTTAAGGATCAGATTTGGGAGGCTATCACGGTATTTTACCTTTACATTCGTTTGATCTACATTATTAGATAATTATCTGAGTTATAATCCATCCAGTTGTTATATATTTATCTAATGTGTAGGTAGCTTGGACTATGCCAAATGACGAGGATCATCGTCATAAATGTATGAAAATGGCATCAAAGCGTTGGAATGGGTTCAAGCATGATCTTACCAGGTACTATGTATCTGGGAAGAAGCGGCTTGATAAAATGTTCTCGGATTATCCCTGGATTGATCAGGATACTTGGGATATGTTTGCCAGGAGTCGACAGGATGGAGAATTTCAGGTTGGTTGATTAAGTTAATTTTGTATGCTTATTATAGATCATTTAACTGTATTTAATTATGTGTTTTTGTTTGAATAGGCTAAGGCAAATAAGGGTCGGCAGAATCAGGCGAAGAACGTCCACCGCCACACCATGTCTCAGGGTGGGTACCAGACTTGGATCGAGCAGATGATGGCGGATAGGCTGAGGGCGAAGCAGGAAGAGCACTCTGCTAGGATTGAAAGAGGAAAGGTGCCTGAGGGAACACCATCAAGTCCTCCGTCGGATATCGACCGCGAGGATGTCTGGTTAGCCGGCCGCATGACAAACACGGGATCTTTTAAAGTTGATGCCACTCGTGAAGTGGCAGATAAGATTGTAAGTAAATAATTAACTTGATTTCAATTGATATTTGTATAGATATTTGCAACACTTTTCACTTGCACGTTTTTTCATTTTTTTTCATTGTAGATGGATCTTAAAGCAAAATCCTCCCAGGGCGCATTCGTCCCTTCTGGACGGCAGGACGTCTCGATGACTGCTCTAGGCAAGAAAGACCATCCTGGTCAGGTTCTCGGTGTTCCTGGGAACGTGACCATCAAACAATATTATGGCAAGTCTGCTTCACGAAAGCGGGTGGTCACTGAAGCATCAATTTTGGCTAACATTACTCAGCACCTCATTTCCAACCCAGCTATTACAATACATATGGTGCAAGGCTTAATATCCAACCCAGATTTCAAGCAGGCGGTTGCCAGAGAGCTTTCCTCCGTCGGTACATCCCAGGACATCGAAGGGCATGCCAACCCTTCACATTTGAGCACAAAAGAGAGTTTTAGTAGGGCGCCACATGTGGAGGACGATGAGTTGGCAGCTAGGGAGCGGGAGTTGGAAGTCCAGCGCCATGAGCATGAGTTGGAAATGAAAAGGCGTGAGCTTGAGTTGGACTCCAAACGACGTGAGCTCGAAATGTTAGCAAAGGTATTTATTCATTATTAATGTCCAAATTAGTCAAATAATTACTTGTGTTTTTTTTAATTATCAAAAACTTATCTATTTTTTTTTTCCTAAACTGAAGGCCAAGTCGACGTCGGTGTCGCTGTCACCTATCACTCGTTTGTTCTCACTTGGTGAGGATTATTCGTTTGAGATTTTTGTCTGTCCATTGGAGCACGATGGATGGGTGGCACGCCCAGATCAACAGAGGATATTTTCCTTCGTTGGTGACGATCTCGGGAACGCCTGCAGAAATAACGTCTGGATGAACAGCAATGTCATCAGTCTCTGGTGCACGTAAGTTAATTTTAATTTTATAACTTATTTATTTTTGGTAGTTTTCCATTTAATAATTTATTTTAATTTCAATATATATATTATGTAATTAACATCCACACCTTTTCATATCTTAGGTATCTCCATCGTCTTCAGCTTGATAAGGGCGTTGCATCAGTTTACGGTTTCTTAGATCCGTCAATCCTTCTGCCCGAATTATTTGATGGCGATGCATTGAGTAAATACTTAGGGAACTTGTTGGGAGACAATCCGAAAGAATTATATCTGGCTCCCTACTGTATGGAACGCCATTGGCAGTTGTTCTTACTTCACCCGTCTAGGCATACTGTCATATTCTTCTGCTCTCTCCACTAAGATCCGCCACCGAAGGTGGTGGAAGCTGTAAATATGTAAGTAACTAATCTTAAACTTAATTTAAGTTTTAATATCAGTTGTTTTTAGTTTATTACACACATGATATATGAGTTTGTTAATTGATCGACATGATTATTTGTTTATGATAGCACGCTGAAGGCGAGTAGCATAAGTTGCGCCAACGGGAGAAGTAGGACTTCTAAGGCTAAAGCAAATCCTGTATGGAACATCCTCAAGGTTTGGTAGTTTATTTGTCAAATAATTAATATTATAATTACTAATTTATATGTATATTCAACTGACGTTGAAATTAATTTTGTTGGTAGTCTCGATATCAAATTGACGGGTGGTCGTGCGGCTATTATGTGATGCTTCATATGCTTAACATAGTCTCCGCATCTATTACGGATGGATGGAAGAAGGTAATATTTAAACAACTTGTTAAATTATATATTATAGTTTTGAAGATGACTTGCATTGATGTTATTGTTATTATTTGAACGTGTCTAGGCATTTATCGACCAATCGCCTATTGAAGAAGATGAGTTAAGAGACTTGAGGATGCGCTTCGCGGAATTCTTCTTCAAGTATGCGGCTGAAAAAGGAATTGACAACATACCTCCGCACTACTTAGATGAATAGTTTTTTTGTTAGACTTTAGAAACTAATTAATAACATGTATATATATATCCTTAGATAGTTTTGTTTTTTAGACATTGGAACTAAAATTTATTTATATATATACATGGGTTTTGGTTTTAAGTCCCCCCATTGTTCAATTTTCCTTTGCAATTCTGTAATGTGTGTGATATTCTGTGTTACTGGGACTGAATGCAGGGATAGCTGAGGGGAGTGATATTTTAAAACTGAATTTAAAAAAAAAAAAACCTATTAACGTCAGTTGTATCAAACAACTGACGTTAATAGTATTTTATAAAATATACAGTACACTATTAACGTCAGTTGTTTGATACAACTGACGTTAAAATTAAACCCTTAACGTCAGTTCTTTATAACAACTGACGTTAGTTTTAACAAAATCAACATCCGTTGTCTTAAAGAACTGACGTTAACAGTTTTATGTTTAACGTCAGTTGTTTAAAACACTGACGTTAATTTTTACAAAATTAACGTCAGTATTGTTAAAGAACTGACGTTAATAGTTTTATATTTAACGTCAGTTCTCAACTGACGTTAAAATATTAACTATTAGCGTCAGCTGTATTTACGTCAGTCAGTATTCTGACGTAAAAAATCAATTTTAACTGACGTAAAAAGCACTTATTGCACTAGTGCGAGGAATAGGTCCCATTGACCGTGTTATAGGTCCACCAGACCATATTTCAGGTCACCCCCTAGTGCCTTAACCGCTCATCATAATCTCATGAATAACCTCAAATAATAAGTCTCATCATATTAATCTCATCATCATAACACCAAAATCATCTCGGTTAGGCACTACTAACACATATAATATGAATTCCCCAATACATCACCATGTCTCAACATAACTTATCACTTACTCAACCTCTAAGCACAATCATAACATTCATCATGTCATCATGTTATCAAAATCTTCATCATTACCATCATGTCATCACTTTCAAAATAATAATTACCAAAATATAATAATAATCAATATAAAACACTTTCGAAAATAATTAATTACAACACTCATGTTATCATTCATCAAGTACCAAGTTCAATCTAACCAGTCAAGCATGCAATCATCACAAAACAAAATAATATATATGTATAGAAATTTATCGTGACGACGATAAACGTACAATTTCTATATCATCATTGGTACCACTAGGTAGTCCCTAATGTGATATGAACATTGTCCGTTGCTCGTTCTCGTGTAGGGTTTGGGTCGCCTTGTGCCATTATCCAATAAAATGCAACCGCACCGTTTCCGACTTTAAATAGTTTCTTTCCCCCACCTACAGAGTCGTATGATGACCGACACGTAACGAAACGAAGCATCCTCTAACTTCCTCAATTCTGCCCTGTGCAGTTCTAGGGCGTCGGAGCTTCCAAAAATTTGCCTAAGCATCACATTGTGAAGCAAACGTTACCATGAGTTCATACTTGAAGACGGAATTGAATTCCGATAAACAAAAAGAAAGATAATACGAGAAACATAATGGAACGAGTTTCGACATAAAATAGGATGATTTACCTTCACTTTTAGAAGAAAAGGAGAAGAGATCAATGAAGGTATCGTCACTACGATCACCACCACATACTTCGTTTCGCGACTAGACGATCGAAACTCGCACAACTCTCCCTAGAAGTTCTTTATCTCTCTTGTTTTCTCTCCCTCCCTCTCTAGAAACTCTCTCTGTAAAAATTCTCAGTTTCTCAGCTCTCACTCTCTGTTTTTGACTGAGTGACTAAGTGACTTAAGTGACTTAAGTCACTCTTTTATTTTTGTGCATCACCGTCCTCATGCTCGAGCGTGAGAAGTTCAACGCTCGAGCATGCCCACGCTTGAGCATGGGAAGCCACCGCGCAATGCAACCACTCAAAAGCTACCACGTAAGCCCTGATGACACATGGCAAATCAAAGCATGGCCCTTGTCTGTTGACTTGGGCGCTTGAGCGTGGATACACCCATGCTCGAGCGTTGACTTCTGACAAAAAGTCAACTATTTGCATTCAGGGTCCGTTCGACATCCGATTGTGCTCAAATTTGAGATATAAGCTCATTAGGGCCTAATAAACAACCTAAAACCATCAAAAATGCCTAATATCAACTCTAACTCCAAAATTCTTATTCCACACTTAAACATCTCAAAGACGCTAACCGGGAAACCCTAATTGGTCTCTACGTTCAAACTCACCCGAAAGAGCTGCGTACTTAACATGCAAGGGTCCCTATGCCTCAAACCACATCTCAACTATATAATCCAAGTCCTAAACCTAATCCTCACACGTAAACCATACACAAAATACTGGATGTTACATTTCTATCCCCCTTAAAAGAAATTTCGTCCTCATAATTTACATACCTGAAAAACAGATGGGGGTACTGCTGTTGAATGTCTGCCTCACGCTCCCAAGTAGCGTCTCCGATAATACTATCCCATATGACCTTTACCAGGGGAATCTGTTTACCATGAAGTTCTTTAATGTTTCTATCTGCAATCTTAAACGGTAAAGCCTCATATCCTAGATTCTCTTGGAGTTGTATGGACTTAGGCTCAATGACATGAGAAGTATCAGGAAAATATTTTCTCAATTGGGATACATGGAAGACATCATGAAGGTTGGAAAGGTAAGGGGGTAAGGCTATCTGGTAACCTATTGGACCAATTTGTCGAAGAATCTGAAATGGTCCAATGAATTGGGGAGTAAGCTTTCTAGACTTTATAGCTCTTCCAATTCCAGTCTTCGGAGTGA
>CM061070.1:25859743-26182743 GCA_030762895.1 Sophora flavescens | reverse complement strand
GGGACACCACAGAACGGTTATTCAAGAAACCCTCAATGAACCAAGCATTGGGACAGAAGAGGTGATGGCCAACGAGTTGGTTGACCGAGAGTGGATGGCACCTATATGGGAGTATTTATCCTCAGAAACTCTACCCTCGGATCAGGCCGAAGCCAGGAAAGTCAGGCTCAGGGCGAGTCACTTTACCATAATCGTCGGGGAACTGTATAAGCGAGGATTATTGGCACCTTTGCTAAAATGTTTGACCGGGGCACAATCCAAGTATGTTATGGAAGAGGTTCACCGAGGAATCTGTGGTTTTCACGGTGGAGGCAGATCAATGGCCTCCAAGATAGTCCGAGCAGGGTACTATTGGCCTACCCTCAGAGCTGATTGCATGGAGTGGACGAAGCGGTGTGATGAGTGCCAAAGGTTTGCCAACGTAAATCATACCCCCCCTGAAGGGCTTCACACATTAAACTCGCCTTGGCCATTCGCAATGTGGGGAATGAACATACTGGGGCCTTTCCCAGTAGCCAAAGGCCAAGTCAAATTCCTACTGGTAGCCGTGGACTACTTCACCAAATGGATTGAAGCAGAGCCTTTGGCCAAGATTACCGCCGAAAAGGTGCAGAAATTTGTGTGGAAGAGCCTTATTTGTAGGCACGGAATTCCCTTTGCAATCGTTACCGACAACGGAAGACAATTTGTGGATAAGAAGCTACGGGAATTCTATGACAACCTCGGTATCAAGCACCAAGTTACATCCGTTGAACACCCCCAAACCAATGGGCAGGCCGAAGCAGCTAACAAGATCATCCTCGGGGAACTGAAGAAAAGAGTAGGAAGATCTAAAGGAGCCTGGGCAGAGGAGTTACCGAGTATTCTCTGGGCCTACCACTGTACGCCTCAATCTACCACTCAAGAAACACCCTTCAGGCTGACGTACGGAACCGACGCCATGATCCCAGTAGAGGTTGGGGAACTGTCTTTCCGACGTGTGCAACACGAGCCGAACGACAATGAGAGCAACATGAGGATCGAACTTGACTTGGTATAAGAGGTTAGGGAGGAAGCCAGAATCAGAGAAGAAGCCTGCAAACAGAGAGCCACTAGAAGGTATAATTCAAGAGTAAGGCCAAGGAGTTTTCTGCGCGGAGACTTAGTGCTGAGAATAAAAGGGGAAGCGAGGAAGGACCGCACGGAAGGCAAGTTAGCGGCAAACTGGGGAGGACCATTCCGAGTAGCTGAAAACCTGGGGAACGGGGCATATAGGTTAGAAGAATTATTGGGAAATCCTATCCCGAGGACTTGGAATGCCTCTCATTTGAAGTTTTATTACAGCTGATGTATATAGTCGGGTGTTGTACTCTTTTTCCTACCTCGGTATTTTTTCCCAAAATGGGTTTTGACCGGGGAGGTTTTAACGAGGCGCACCGCGGACTCCATTCAATAAAAAGCAGAATTTATTATGAATATGGTTTTATTTCCTCTTGCTTTGCCGAAGTATTTATTTTGCAGGCGTCTTATTCTAATGGCCGAGTTCGAGCCAGTCAGAGGGGCCAAGTTTGAGCCCAGCGGCCGAGTACGAGCCGTTCAATTCCAAAGGCCAAGTTTGAGCCTAATGGCCGAGTCCGAGCCAGTCAGAGGGGCCAAGTTTGAGCCCGGCGGCCGAGTACGAGCCGTTGGCCGAGTTCGAGCCAGTCAGAGGGGCCAAGTTTGAGCCCGGCGGTCGAGTACGAGCCGTTCAATTCCAAAGGCCAAGTTTGAGCCTAATGGCCGAGTCCGAGCCAGTCAGAGGGGCCAAGTTTGAGCCCGGCGGCCGAGTACGAGCCGTTGGCCGAGTTCGAGCCAGTCAGAGGGGCCAAGTTTGAGCCCGGCGGCCGAGTACGAGCCGTTCAATTCCAAAGGCCAAGTTTGAGCCTAATGGCCGAGTTCGAGCCAGTCAGAGGGGCCAAGTTTGAGCCCGGCGGCCGAGTACGAGCCGTTGGCCGAGTTCGAGCCAGTCAGAGGGGCCAAGTTTGAGCTCGGCGGCCGAGTCCGAGCCGTTCAATTCCAAAGGCCAAGTTTGAGCCTGGTGGCCGAATACGAGCCATAAAGTTAAGTATAAAGGTCAAGCACGATCTTACTAGCCGAATCCGAGCTATTATTAAGTTATTGACGTTGAATTCAAGCCACGAAAATAGTAAAGCTGAATATGCGCAAAAAACGAAATTCGTCAAGGCCAAGTATGAGCCATTATTTTATTAAGGAAACCGAGTACAATGCACAAGGCAAAAATAAAGCCGAGTTTGATACATTCAAGGAAACCGAGTACAGTGCACAAAAATAAAGCTGAGTTTGACTCTTGAAAAGTACATTCACGGGGCCGAGCGCAAAGATTGAAACCTGAAAGCTGAAATTGAAAATAAGGGCCCACTCTACTGTCCCCGATTGAACGCCACCACGCTCTCTTAAGGGAGGCTGTAGTTCCCACTCCCCCCTGAGAAAGCTGGACGATGAGGTGCTCGACCAACTCCGGGAGTAGACGACCTCTACCCCTTTCGCCACGCCCGAAGACTGCTATTCTCCCAGTTAACATCCTTTTTGAAGGATTAAACCATAAAAGGAATTCTGGATCCCATCTCCCACTTACATCCTTTTTGGCGGATGTGAAACCCAAAAAAGGATGTTAACTGGGAGAGGGGAACGTAAACCCCTGATGTTAGCATAGAACTACTCGGGTGGAAGAGAAGTAAGAAACGAACTTGGCTGATAGAAAAGGATGAGGAATGAACAAGTGAGAAGGGCCCTATTTATAGGCAAGAAAGGAAGTAGTATGTGTGAGAATTTGTTGGGAAAACAAACCTCGAAACCAAGCAAAAGGCAGCGATTGCGTGAACCCATTACGGTTTCCAAAAGCATTTAATGCATGACAACGCAAAATGAAAAACACGTGCTTTTCGTGTAACGACCACCGTCCATTTTGGACGGTAGAGTATTTCGGCCTTAGCCGAAGATTCGATGGACAAGCCAAACACAACAAAGAATCAGCAAAATGATAATGATATTCATTCAAGTAATCAGGTTACAAGGGCATGAGCCCAGTACAAAGGATGAACAAAAAACTATAACAGCTACTCCCCCCTATGGCTTTCCTCGGCCTCTACATGACCGTCGGGAGAGCCCCCCACCACGTCCACCTCTTCCTCCCCCTCGGGAATAATGGGAACAAGTTCCCCATTCACCACCTCCATGTTCACATCGGCCCCCGAAAGGTCGATGCCGGGAACCAGAACCTCAGCTTGGGCAATGCCTTTGTCAAAACCTTTCCGGTGCTCGATGACAATGCAGCGGGTGGCCTCCTTTACGTCCTCCTCGAGCAGTATCTTAGCCTGGATCTCAGCCTCCAAGGCAGCCTTGAGCCGATCAATCTCAGCCTGAGCCTCTTTGATCTTTTCTTCAGCACGAGCCTTGTCTTCTTCAACTCGAGCTCTGCTTTCCTCGGCTGATTTTGCCCGAGAATCCAGCTCGGAGTTCCGAGTATTAATATCAGCAATGGCGGTAGTCGGCGTTCATTCTCGGAGGAAATCGGGAAAGATCCCCCTTCAACCTCTCTCTATAGCAAGCAAACTCGGACTCCAGTTGCTGAGACTTCCTCTCGGTCTCCGTCACCTCTCGGCTGCAGAAACGAGCCAAAGCCGCAGCGCGAAGGCAGTAGACCGAGAGGGCCTCCATGCTGGATCGGGCCCCCTGCTGCTTGATAAACCGAAGATCAGCGGCTTTTAAGAGGCTCGAGTCGAAAGAGGAGGAGGGGTTGAAGTCTTCACCCCAGAGAGATGAAGTCCCCGCCTTCAGGGTGGTGTTGTACCATTTTGGCTCGAGGGGGGGTAGAAAGTGGCTGTTCTCGCCCCACGATTTGCATCCCCTGAGTAGTGGGGCGAGGGGAGCTTGGGCCAGGAAAGGGAGAATCTTCGGCGACCACTTCAACCTCTGCCCTCTTCCTTTTTTGAGGGGCAGATGACGAAGCCCCCTTTGCAGAAGCCTTGGTGGGAGGAGGTCTTTTCTGCTTCTTCTCGGCTGAAGAGGGACCCTGACCCTCTTTACCAACACCAGCCTTGACAAGCTTTGAAAAGTCGAATTTTCCCATGATGACTGTCAAAAGAAAGAGTTGTTAGTATAAAAACACATGCAGAAAATACTTAAGAAACTAAAAAACCGAGCACTTACTTTTAAGGTCGGACCTTGGGGTGGAGGAGAAGGGGAGTTTCATAAGGCGTGCACAATGGAGGGGCCGAGGAAGACTTTCTAGTACATCTATATCCCGCCTATCCTCGGCCGGCAGGGAATGATACTCGAAGCCGACGAATTTTGTGGGAGAGGATTGCCAGTATAAAGGAAACTTGGCATATTTATTCTCGTCAAAAAAGTGGAAGGTATGAGAACTCGAAGGGCGAACACGGAAGAAGCCAACCTTGAAGTCTTTATACGACGAAGCGAATAAACTAAGAAGACCTCTTCGGTTCAACCCGTTAAGGGATACCCATCCCTTTTTCTCGCCGAATCTGGTTTGATAAAAGTACAAAATTTTTGGAGTGGTGGGCTCTATCCTTATGTATTTACATAGAATCTGAAAGGATTTCATAAAAGCCCAGCTGTTAGGGTGAAGCTGAGTAGGTGCGACGTTCATGGTTCTCAGAACGTCGCACTCAAACTCAGTAAAAGGAAGAGACACATGCAGTTTGTCAAAAAGGGTTTTATACATATATGTAAAGGGGGGCTCGGAAGGACGAGCCCTTAGAAAGACACACTCGATGCTCGAGCACGGAGAACAAATAAACTCGGACTCGTCTCCGGAGGCCGAGATATTGATATGGGACCTAAGTTGATCAATGGAATCAGGAGTTTGGTAGTCAGAAAAAAAGGTTCCAACCTCCCCTTTAACCCAGGTATACCCGGGATGGGTAATATCGGGAATAGGGTCTTTAGGAACCCTAAGGCGTTGTTTGCGAGCGGCGGGTTTGGACACTCCAGGAGGGGGAGAACCAGACCTAGGCGAATCAGACTCGGAAGAATCTGAGTCAGTCGAAGATGACCCGGAGGAGGACGGTTCCGCCTCCCCAACGCTCAGTTCCCGTGAAGGAACAGAAGAAACAGAAAGGGATCCCCCAATTGGGGAGACTTCGCGCTCAACCAGAGGCGAAGTATTTGTCTCAGAAGACACATATGAACTCATATCTGGAGACCGGAAATAGAGCTTAGAAGCACGAAGGAAAAGAAGGGACGGAGCGTACCTGGAGGATGACAAGCAGAGAGACAATGGCAGAAACTTGGAAGACGAGGGTGAATAGCAAAGGGTGAGCAAAGTAGGAGGGAGTTGACGCCAGAGGAGGTATTTATAGCCTGCGGTTGGAAGCCCATTGTCCATCGGGCCCAAAAAGGGCGCGACTTTTGATTGTCCCGACGCGACTTTTGATTTTCCCCCATTAAATGGGCGCGGAACTCTAGGGTTTCTTGTCTATGGCGTGCCGGAGAAGTAATGGGGAATAATTGTTTTCCCTGACAGAGAGAGAAGACTTGATTGAAATGACAGCTGGGAATGTGGATAACTGCATAGCCGACAAATAGGCTCGGGTTCATACGTATCAGCTCCTTCGCTTATTCAAGCTCGGAGCTCGGGGGGCTTGTGTACTGGCCGAGAATGTAAGACCGAGAACTCGTCTATACACTGGGCCAACCGAGCTTACCCCCACGAATGGGCCTTGGCCCAAACTCCTCCGAAGCCGAGGATATGTCGACGCCCGACACCCGAGAATAACTACTCGGCCCCAAGCTATCCATCCGCAGCCTAATCGGGCCGAATATCTCGCTAGCCATAATGTCACTCCAGGACAATCGAGCTCCGGATATCTCTCCCCATGATCGCGATATGATCCAAATATTCCTCCGCTTATTTCGGAGCTTGATCCTGAGAGATCACTATAAATAGGGGGCTTACCCCTCATTCTAGAACTATGTTTGCTTTGATTCCCTTTTGGATACGTAGGAGCAGAATCTACATTCTGTCAAGCACAATCCAAAAACACCCCACTAATCCTCGTTCAGCCGAGTATTTCATAACCGAGATATTTGGCCGGAACATTTAGCTATTCACTTTGGAAAATAGATTTATTGACACAATTTATGTTGAAAACATTTTTTTTAAGTTGAGACCAGATGAGTTTCTCAATAACAAAAACAGAAAAGGGTCAATAAACAGTAAACACACTTTAGCAAGGAGAATGTGGGCTAAAGGAAAAATTGTAGATTATAACTATTGCAATGCAATTATTTTCTACAGTGAAACTCGTGATTTTATAAAACTCTAAAAAACAACGCTAAAAACAAAGATCAATGATAAGAAACAAAAAACGCTACTATACTTGTGGGAAATCTTTTAGTGCAACGGATAGAAAAGCACATAATTAAAATTATATATAATGAGAAATATTATTTACTTGGAATGAAATTAATTCATTTTACTAATTGTTTTTCTAACTTAAACAATTATCTTTCATTTATGCACTTCGAATTTGCTCTCTCTCTCTCTCTTTTTTATTATAAAATACTTGGAATTTGCTATAAAAAATTATATATAATGAGAAATAATATATACTTGGAATGAAATTAATTCATTTTACTAATTGTTTTTCTAACTTAAACAATTATCTTTAATATATGTACTTGGAATTTGCTCTCTCTTTTTTATCAAATACTTGGAATTTGCTAAATACATTTATTTAATTTATTATACATTCAACCAATACATTTGAAATACACGAACTATTATCAATTCATTTGACCAGTAGATTTAATTTTAATTGTTATATATGTTATACCATTTACCAACCCAATACTCAAGAGCACTTGGATGATATGACACAGGTCTCTTCCCCTTTAATCAGAGGTCTCGAGTTCGAATCTTGATCCTGGGAATGCAGCAGTGTTAAAACTCTTGAGGGAGAGCTTTGCCGTCATTGTGGTCCTACCCGATTCGAGAGATTAGTCTCCACAGTTGCGTGTGGAGATACCCCGAAAAACCAAAAAAAAAAAAATTTGCCAACCCAAGAAATTAAATACAAAATAAAACCATTTTGAGTCCTATAAGTATCTCAAATTTGTGTTACTTCCTAGGCAGCTAAACAATCAGTAAAAGCCATTGCAAAGAAGAAACTCTTATATCAGTAAAACACGGCTAATACTGTTGAAATGAAGCATCTTGTTTTTGCCGTTTGCATTTTCTTCTTGACATGTGTATATCCAGCCATGTCCCAAACGTTGCATGAATCATCTGTTGCTAAAATACACGAGCAATGGATGTCTCAATATGGTCGTTCTTACACAGACGACGTTGAGAAGGAGAAACGCTTGAAGATATTCACGGAGAACTTGGAGTACATAGAGAACTTCAATACTCAGAATAAGAGTTACAAGTTGGGTTTAAACCATTTTGCTGATTTAACTACAGAAGAGTTTATTGCTTCACATACTGGACTCAAGATTGCAAACCAAAAACCATCTTCATCGGAGGTAGCATCAGTTGATCCCTTAAACTTGAGTCATGTTCCTACGAGCATCGATTGGAGAAAGCAAGGAGCTGTCACACATGTGAAAAACCAAGGCGAATGTAGTAAGTAATATATATATATATATATATATATATATATATATATATATATATATATATATATATATATATATAGAGTTAAGATATTTTTACGTTCTTTTTTATATCACTCTTAAATAGGATTTTAAAGATTTTTTACGTATATAGTAAAACAATTAAAAGTCATAAAAATACGTTCTAACATTATCTCTTCTTTTATTATTCAAACAAATAAGATGCAAATATAATTATTTAGTTATTTTGACCTGTAGATAGCATTTCTCTTAACAAAAATTACTTTTTAACTCATTTATCTTTGAGAGCATGCAATGAAGCTTGCATCCCTCATAGTAGCAAAACAATTGTCATATTTTATTCTTCATGTCACCACCAATATTTTGAATTGATGCCGATTTCTTTACAAAATTGCTTGTCATTTGTGTATGGTTTCAACTAAAATTACTATATGATTATATGAATGGGATGAAAATCACTTGTCTCAAAGTGTATCACTTCCTGACCCACCCAATTAGTGCTACTTGAAAAAGTAATCATATATATTATTTATTATAAATGTGTCATTTTTAAATAACATGGTACAATTTAGTTGAGTGTGACAAGAAGTGGTTCACTATTTTGAGACAGATAATCTCTTTATCCATATGAATGAGATGGCATGATAGGTATTCAGTTATATAAAAAAAATGTTAGCCAAATCATGATTTCTTTACTAATTC
Organism: Sophora flavescens; assembly: GCA_030762895.1. Lineage (NCBI taxonomy): Eukaryota > Viridiplantae > Streptophyta > Magnoliopsida > Fabales > Fabaceae > Sophora > Sophora flavescens. The sequence continues at coordinate 26,174,403 of CM061070.1, read as the reverse complement.
CGTCCTATCATTAATTTATTTATTTGTAGGTTGCTGCTGGGCATTTTCAGCTGTGGGAGCAATGGAAGGTTTTATCAAAATCAAAACTGGCAATTTGATCTCACTATCGGAGCAACAATTGGTGGATTGTATACAAGGTTGTAATATAGGTTTTATGGATTTTGCCTTCAACTATATCATAGAAAACCATGGTATTGCTAGTGAAACCAATTATCCATACCAAGGAGTTGCTTCCACCTGCAAGAGCAGTCACATGAAACTTTCAGCCCACATAAATGGTTTTGTAAAAGTACCTCGAAATAGTGAAGAACAACTACTACAAGCTGTGGTCAACCAACCAGTCTCAGTCGCTGTTTCTTTGAATAACTACTTTAGATTTTACAAAGAATGGATATTTACCGGACCATGTGAAACTAATCTCAATCATGCAGTTACCGCAATCGGTTATGGGATAGGCAAAAATGGAACTAAGTATTGGTTAATAAAAAATCAATGGGGTGAGAATTGGGGTGAGGGTGGCTACATGAGATTGTTGAGGCAAAGTGGTCAACCCGAAGGTCTTTGTGGCATTGCCATGGATCCTTCTTATCCCATTTAAGCAGATTCAAAAGCAATTATGGGATAATATTGTTGTTATGATAAGTTGACATAGCTTGTCCTTTGCTTTTTTCCCCATATATTTGCCATTTGTGCATATCTGTTGGGTATGTATGAAGTCTTAACGCATGGGACTGAATCTGAAGCTATCAATATATGAATTATTATGTATAAAAATTATATATGTTATAATTGATTTATTAGTGAGTTTAGTTTTACCTTTCATTTGTCATGATTGAGGTAGGCAGTGGTAGACTAGACTTATAGCCAAGCATACATTCGTTTGTATAATTAAGAGGTATACACTGGTTTGTATATTTAACTAGGAAATATTTCGTGTTAGTTCACGAATCTTTTTAGACTAAGATAGAAAATAAAAATATAGAGATTAAAAGAAAGAATAATTTAAAAAGAAATATGTATAATTGATTAAATAATCATTTAAATTCAAAATTGGAAGGAAAGAAATTTAAAATGACGTGTCATTATTTTTTTTAAAAAAAATAGAGTAAGAAATGAGTAAAACATCACTTTGTCTTTAAAATTATTACGTAAGTCATATTAGTCCCTACCGTTATGTTACTGCGTTAGTTCTCACATCTTCCTTCTATCTGGTTTTTTGGCTGCTCTACTTGGTTTTCGGCCTAGCAAGAAGAGGTAGGCTCAATTTTTTACAGATAAAAGACCACAACTTCTAATTGGAATTCTAAACTCAATGGTATGGTTTCGGGCTCATGGATTAATCCTAAAGTGAAGGCATAAGGTGTGAGTGGCTGTAATGTAACTTTATGGGATCTGGTTTTCAATCTGAAGAAAGGTGGCTCTCGGATGAAGCTTATTGGTATAAATAATTATGCGGATTTTTCTTTTTCTTTTTTAGAGTTATAAAGTGGCTTGGTGGTTTATGGGGAAGAAGATATGGTTTGGAATGTAAGATGGAAATCATGGGTTCAACTCTCCCCCACTAACATAAATATTAACAATCTAACATTTGCCTAAAAAAAACTCGGGAGAATTTTTTTGGTTGTTTACATAGCACAGAAATCTTAAGGGTATTGCTAATTTGATTTTTCCATCTACTCCTTTTCTTACAAGTAATTATTAGTGTTGTGTGGGATGGCTCCATTTATTCTAGGATCGATGACGTTCTTGATTAACTATTAGTCTATTGTTAGCTAGTGATCCATAGATCTTTAGGTTGAGGTTGTGTATTGTTTTCCACAGTTCTTTGATATCTATGTATATGAGTTTGGATATCCCTTATACCTAATTTATATACTATTTTGCTTTTAAAAAAAAATTATCAACCCCTACCATAAGTGCATGCTAATAACATTTAAAGAAGTATCACATAGCATGTTAAGTAACAACTTAGTATGTGTGTGACAAACTATGCTTGAAACAACATCATTTGTGACATCAATTTAGTTCTCAAAATTGTCACGCGTTGTTGTAAATTTATGATTCTTTTACTTCCTTTTTTTGAAATTGTTTCAGCTTTTAGATTCGATTGGATCAACTTCATTTGCTATGAAATCGGAATCAATCATGCTATGAAAATGGATGCACTTATGCTTTTATTACCTAGTTTCGATGTGCTTCCTTTGAATTTAACCAATTTGATCATTCTTCTGATATGGATACATCAGTAGTATATATATATATTCTAAATGTGTTTAATTATCTTCCTTTTGTTTGACCAATAACTATTGATTTGGGATATTCTGTGTTCTTTGCTATTGGTAAATCCACTGTTTATATTATATGATTTTTACTTATGCAGGTTCATTAGGATTTGTCTGTGTGATTGTCTCTTGTTGGATTGTTTTCTGAGATAAAACTCTGGATTTTATTTGATAGTTCCCTTAGATTGCTGTTTTTGGGGCATAATGTATAAGTCTTCCCCTAGCCTTGTAATTATACTAGCTACTAGGAATTGAAATGGACCACTTCCAACATTTATAAAATCCAGAATGGTAGAAGCAAATGGTCGGTCAATGTAAACTGCACTTAGTTGGTGTATTGAGTATTGACATACATCTTTTTTGATAAAAGAAGTTTGTTAGATAAGAAAAGTAGAAAAGTAAACAAACAGAGGATTAGAAATATTAAAGTTCCAAAAAATATCTGAACCAATGGTAAGTGTCTGCAAATCACCATAAGCATTCCAACAGAAAGGATCATTCAATTCCTTCAAACAAGTGGGGTGACCCATGATAATGAGTTTTTAACGTAATGTGGATATCTTAAAAGAAAAGATTTGTAATCTTATCTTCTAGTCAACCATTTCTCTATTGTTACCCTCAGGTGTATATCCAAATTCAGTATTGCAAATTTTTATCATTTTATTGGCAGATTATATAAGCATACTGTTATTTATTTTTAGTTTTATTTTTTTTCTTGGGAATCAAATGGGAAATAATAAGGCTAATGATATGGGATTTATTAGGGGGAAACCCACTCTGAAGTTAGTGTCTCACTCTTGCATGCTCGCCTATGTGGTTGGCTACTGCCTGTTGGCATACATTTTATAATGTCGCATGATGTATAATGAATTTCAAGTTTCTGATGTGAATTTGCTTCTACATTTACTAAAACAACAGAAAAGTTATTTGCATTGTTTTTTCCCTCTTTACAGCTATAATACTTTCATTTTTATTGATTACTTTCATTTTATCATTCTTTACACGATATATCACTATTAACATGATTCATGATAGAACATTATGGAGCCGTATGATCCATGTAGCCGACTCCATCTAGTGGGATAAGGCTTTGTTGTTGTTGTTGTTATTATGAGATATATCAAAACCCTGTTATTGTAAGGGCTGCAACTAAAGCATTCTGGACTCAGGCCTGAAACATAAACGTACCCTTTCAATCTAGACCCAACCTGCCATTTATCTGTCTGTGCCTAGGTCTGTAAACTTTTTTGCTCCCTATCTCGTCTTTCCTTCTTCATTCCTTTTTTTACCATAATTCTTTAATTTCCTAAACTTGTAGCAATTAAAAACTAATTTGACTTTTATGTAGCAAGTACCATGGGGAGGCGCAAAAAGTTGAAAACTGTTCAGAATAGTGGCTAATCACAAGGAAAAGGCAATCAAATGATGGCTCCAATGAAGTCAACCAAAATAATTACTCTACAACTGATAGTACAAGTGAAAGTTCAAGTAGAGGGAAGTATATATATAGGAATGGGTGTTTGATTCAGAGTATATGGTGATCAATAGAAAGGAATCAAAGTCACTCCTCCTACTTTCCTAATATATATGTTTCTATCCAGAACAATATATGTAAGCAATTAAAATAGCTTACCCCAACAATGCTCTTCTCTTACCATTTGTTTGTTTGTTTTCATTTTTTTTTTTTATTCATTTGTAACACTAACTAAAATGTATTTCTCAACTTCTTTGTCCCTCCATCTAAATTAAACCACAGAGATAGTAGATTTCTCTTAGAGGAATGCAATGACATGATATTAGTAGAGTACTTGAATTGATGGTAGCTTCCTTTTGTTATCATTTTGTTAATTTTATTTATACTGGTGATATATTAGTTATGTATGAACCACTGGTCTAGAATGAGTTCAGTGCTACAATTAATATCCTTGAAGCTTGAAAACAATGAAGATGCAATCATGAATCTCTGTGGCAGCAGCATAAACTTGAAATCCCACAGCAGATGACCCTGAGGCCTTTTAAGATAGGCCTGGTTTCATTTAAAAAGCAGATGGTAGGCAATATATGAGCTTAATAAGTGAAATAAGATCCCAACCCCATAGACAATAGCAGATTCTCTTGCTTACTCCATATTGGTTTATGTAACCAATAAAAGGAGATGGTGCATGAAGCAAAACCACATGGGTTACAAGATAAATACAAGTCATTATACAAATCTTGGTTGATAATTTTTGCCTTAATATGTGTGCCCCTCTGTGTGTTAAGATATAGAAAGAGCCAGAGAGCATAAAAATTAATATTAATTGTTGGTTTGATTTCACTGAATTTACTTCGGAACTAATTTGAATCTAGCAGGTTGGAAAAAATAGGTTAATTGAAATTGAATACCTGCCTTCAATTATTAGGACATTCTTTGGTCTATCAAACTTGATAGTGACTGAAATGATAATTTAATTTCATGATGTATTTGTAGAGGCGATTTAGATTCCTGGGTCATTTAGATTTTAACGTATTATTTGTTCCTGTTTGTAGGTGGTGACACTACTGGCAAGCAGCTAAAGGAGCTTTTAGTGATGGGATGATACTTAGTCACTAATAATTATATTTACCTACAACTCTGATTTTGAATTTTTATAAAAGTTCAAGATTCTATAGTGTCAAATGTAATATGGTTTATCTGTTTCTCTTCCATATAGACACTCAGTTTCTATTTATTTTGATTGAAAAACTTATTTTGTCTCTCTGTTTGAACTATTTGGTTATGTAATTTTTTGTTCACTCTTTTTTTTTTTGGCATCTCTCTACTTTTAATTAGATGTGTAGTGGATCATTGCTTGGGAGGCAAATGAGTTATTATAATATAAAGAAAAGGTAGTCATTTATGGTTGCAAGCTTTATATTTCGTATATACTTGTATATATTTAAGGAATGTATAAATGCAAATTGGACTGTAAAGACAAATTTATCGTTGCAATCTTATATTAATTGGTGGAAATAATGACAAGAACTTATAATAATATAAAAATATATTAGTAACTTATATTAACTAAATTTCATGTAATAATAAATAATAAAATGTAATTATTTATTTATTTATTACCAATATCAGCTTTTTACCTATGAATACAAATTATACTAGAGAGTTGTAGTGACAGTAAGCACAAGCTATGTGGATCACATGTAAAGCCTATAGTGAGAGTCAAGTACAATTGTAAGTAAATGTATGTGAACCGTGGGAAAAGCCTACAGTGACAATCATTTGGCCGTTGCTATTTGCCGCTTATAGTGCATGGCTGGAACGTCCGTCGGTCAATGTCTCTTGTACATATATACCTACGGATTTTAAACATATAGTGATAGTTTTTGTCCGTAACTAGAAGGCAAATTTCTTGTAGTGGGGTGGGGTGAGGGGAATGCACGTTGCAGACATGCATCCAGCTGGAAGGACGGGCCAAAATCTGCATATACATATATGAGAAGTAAAAGCAAGTCAAGTTTGGGAGAAAGATTGAGTTTGAAAATATAATATCGAAAGGAAAAAGGAATGTGAAAAAGTGAATTTGTGTTTTTTTTATATAAAGGTGAATTATTATTTGTTTTAATTAAGAGGAAGAACTTCAGAGGATTAGGCAGGGACACAACATAGAGAACCGATTCTTCGTAAAAACCTCTTCCTACCCTTCACCCATCATCAGCACACACGACAGCTCCTCCATCTCACATAACTGTTCTAAAAAAAAACTAAAAACTTTACTCACCATCACTCATTCTTCTTCCATATTACCATGTCACCATCACTCAACATTTTGAGATGAAAGTGTTGGTGATGAGATCACACATTCAATTGAAAATACTTTTCATATTGAATATTTTCTATACATAATAAATCAATCTATTTCTTCTTTTGAGAAATGATTCGAACAATTTTTACAATATGAAATCATGTTTGTTTTTTATTTAAATCCAAAAAAATTAAAACTTTGGATAAGGATGAAGTGCAAAAATAATAGTATTAATCTTGAAAAATTTTAAGGCTTAATGAACATTCTAATATTGATGGTCTTGATTTGTTTTCATAAGTGAACGTATTAGATTATTAAATTATGTCCAAAGATGAAATTATATTCTAGATGCATTCATTGCTTATAGAATATTATTGCCAATACATGTAACAGTTGATATGAAAGAAGTTTTTCAAAATTAAACTTACTTAAATCCTATCTGAATTAATCAACAATGTTACAAGCTATAATGAATGGATTAACCATGTTATCTATTATGAGGGAAATATTAGAACTGCTTGATCATAAAACTTTGATAAATGATTTCGTAGCTCAAAATTCTAGAAGAATAATATGAAGTTTGATAATTTACATTATACTAAGTATCTCTAATAATTGTTTCCTACGACCCCGAAAAATTCTAGATACAACCCAAAACAACAAATCCCACTGTCTTTATTCTTTCATTCCCATCAAACAACATAGAGACAACCTTTTGTTGGAAAAGCAATTCAAATTTTCAAATAAATGCAAGTGGGTGGGAATTTAAAAGGTACATTTCTTATGATGGTGGGATGTATCTTGACTCCTGGAGACTCCACTATCATAAAGAGAGATTAGTTGGAAAGGTGAGACAATTAATGTCCACTAGTCACATTCATGAATGGAAGCCATGTCCCTTCACTATATAAAGGGGTCATGTGAGGAAGAGTAGAGGCATCCCAACAAAATTAGCAAGAGAGAGCAAGTGTGTGAGTAGTCACTTGTAGAGAGAGTCTCTTGTGTGAGTGAAGAGTGTTATTATTTCTTGCAACTTGAGTGGGGGTACTCGGGTTTCTAGAGTGATACACAAAGTAGGGTGTGTTACAATTTTTGTAATCATATTTGAGATAGTGAAATACTTTGTTGATGCGTTTTTATGGATGTGAGCAAGAGGTGCCGAACCACGTTAAATCTTTGTGTGTTTTCTTTGTGGTGTGCTTGTGTGTGTTCCATCCAAAATCCTTGGGCGTGTGGGAAAATCCGTTGATGTGTGCGATTTTACCAAACACCTTCCTTAACCTATTTTTACATAACTTCACCCATCTTTAACACTCAAAAATATTAACGCAACTCCTCCCATAACCTCAACACCCATCCAACCATAAACATAAAAACAAAACAAAAAAAAATACGACAAATCAAAACCATGATCTCTATGTTGTCAAAATCAATTCAAATTTCCAAATATTAATTCAAGTGGATGAAAATTAAATTGAAACAATTCAAGAGGAAGTGAAGTTCAATGTTTTGACTCATGGGGAGTCTACATTCATCTTTGGAGGAAGGAGTGTGTGACACCCCATTTTCAGGTTATCACATTTACGTAACTTATTTCGGAAATACATTCAATAAAATAGTTTTGCTGGTTGCTTTCGGAAAATATAATTTTCTAGTTATTAATCCCTTTCAAAATTAATGATAAAATTTTTTCTTTTTCTTTTACTCCATATATATAATCCAACACCATTAACATAATATAAATAGGTATCTTGAGAATTTTACACGTAGACCTTCACATAACAGGTCATCTCCAAAAGACTTAACATAAAAAAATAAAGGAGTAATTGTAACGTAGTGATAATATGGAATTACAACTCAAAAGAATGACTTTCAATAGTCAAACGTCCAGACTAACCAAGTACCACTACTTTATAAGACACCAAAAGTCCTATAGCTGGTCAGTACTAATAATCACTGTTGGGAAGACCACCATAGTTCTCCCAACCTATCGAAATATCCGGTGAGGATATCTCTTCTTCCGGAACTATGGAAGTATCAGAACATACAAGTTCCTACTCTACAAGAAAACTTGTAAGAAATAGGATATACGGTAAAGATGTCTCCACGGTCAAAGTCTGGTACGTACTTGATGTAGATACTGAATCATCACCCTCGTGATATTCCCACTAACGAATACTTCTTCAAGCATCTAGGAGTTAAGTCCTCGAACGACTCAGTGAATTCTTTGCTTCATTCGTACTAGTGTACCGAAGTACTACCTTAGTCTAACATAAACCTGATATGTTTGTAAGGGTGAGTTTCCAATATATGAGTTTTAATAAGACAACCCCATGCACGACTCTCAAATAGCAAATACCAAATATTCACAACATAATAAAATTCTTAAAAGAACAGAATGATTTATTTCACAGGGTTTTATACCCGGCAGTCATCGTCATTTTATAAAAATGCATGACACTTCAATATTCAACTCTATTTTGATACCTAATCTCCGGAGATCCCACAACTTTCTGTTTCGTTTCAAGCTGATCAGGCTCGCACATGGTGCATTGTAAAAACGAACAAAACAATGCCCAAGAAATCTCAACCTCATGTGACCAGTGCTCAAACAGCTATTGCAACTGTTCACATGACACCTCTGTGACAACCACTCAAACAGCTATTGCGATTTGTACCGATACACTTTGTCGGATAATCCACCTCAATCACATGTGACCAATGCTCAAACAGCTATTGCAATTGTTCACCACGACCCTCCTGTGACAACCACTCAAACAGCTATTGCGGTTGTGCGGAGATACATAACCACTCAAACAGCTATTGCGCGATTATGTACGGGGTCACTTGTGCTATAACCACTCAAAAGCTATTGCGGCTATGCACAAATATTATCCGGCCTCGTATGATAGCCACTCAAACAGCTATTGCAGCTCAGTCATACGACCCCTTATGACAATTACCCAACCATTGTTGTAGTCATATACAGGGTAACTCATTGGTCTCCACAGAACACAATGATCATCATCTCCGGACACGTCTGCCATATACATTGATCCACTCTGGATTCAATGCCCATAATCACATGACACAATTGCCATTGAATGCATGAGAAAAACTTTTATTCTCGCTTTGTTTTCTTTGTCGTAATAATCTTTCCCTGTCGAAGCACAAAGCTTAACGACCATGCTTAATTATTTTAATTAAGACTTTTCACTTTAAAACAAATACAGGACACACACAATCCAAATCTTTTAATCTCAACATAGGACATACAGTCCGAATGCTCAATCACGATGCCCTTAAACCGATGCACCAGTTTTAGACTCGCGGATATGGAACTCACACTGTCCACATCAACTTAGGACACACTGTCCAAAAACAACCACTTTGCAGGACACTCCGTCCCATGACACAGATCCTTGATCGACGTGTCCATACCACACTAGAACCCCGACGTCTCGGTTTCTAGGCTTATTTATCTGCTTGTAAAACATTTCGCTCAGTGAAAATCAAATACAAAACAACAGCTCCGAAAACTTATCCAAGTTTAACGGAATAACTTCACTGAATAAAATATTTTTACAGAAATCCTTTTTCTGTTAAAACGTTGACAAATCTTGAAAATAATTGATAAATTCCTTTCATTTCTAAATTGTTTCACTTCAGAAATTAATTTTCAATAAAGGTCAACAAAACAAAAATTTAATAAATAAATTTCGAAAATTTAAATAATTAAATATTTAATATTTAATAATATTAAATAAATAATATTAAATAACTTGTATCACTTTTCCATCAGAAGTAATTGTTTCGATTGCTATAAATATTATTTTCGAACTTAATCACTTTAAATAACATTTTATAATAAAATTGAATTTATTATATAAAAATTAGAGCCTGTGAAAAATTTCACGGTTTTGCCCTTACTATGGCTTATTTACCTTTGTTTCCACAAAATATTATTAAAATAATAATTTTTTTCATTTTTCTCAAAATCTCCCAAATTAATCCCTCCGATTAATTATCCAAGCTTATTAAGGTTTTTATCCTTAATTAAAAATTTTAACACCGACCAATGTCAAAGTTACACGATCCAACACTCAATAGCGAGATAAATTCCAATCACATAATAGCATGGCATATATCAATTCATGACATGCATCACAATTATAATATAAACAAATAATTATAATCATGTAAATTCACACATCACATCAATTCAATTACTCAGATAAACATCACATCAATCTAACAATTAATAGTAAACAGTACAATATAATAAAATATTTTATACAGAAAATTAATAAATGACTCCACAAACAAACATGAGATTATCTTAAACTCCTCAGGCATACCCCCCTTACCTCTTGAAGACTACACTATAGTTTCTGTTAATCTCCCGAACTCGATCCGATTCCTCTTCGTCAGTGTAAATCAGCTAACTCAGTTATTTCCTTCAAACGAATCGCAACCAAAATAAATCAAATCAAACAACAATACATTTGGTTCATGAAGGTTAGGGTTCGGCTTCAACCAATTTTCTAGATTAAGAAAATTAAAATTTGATTAACTTAAGGATTAATGATCCATAAGTTAATTAAGCATGATTAATCACTTTAACCATGATTATGAACTAAGACATGAACTAAACTCATCTAGTTCTAAGAACTAGGGTTCGGTTTTCTCAAGACTTTTAGGCTAGAAATATTAAAATCTCATCAACTCTTGGATTTAATCAACATACAAAGCTTAGAGTTTGATTCAAGTGTTACAAACAACTTTTGAATCACAAAATCCTTAAGTACACAAACCTAGGGTTTCGGTTTTGATGAGATCAATAGGTTAAAGTTTTATTTTTTTGATCTTCTATATACTTGAATACAAGAACTAGCAAGATACAAAAGGATTGAATCATGAATCAAGACATGAAAATGAAACAAAACCTAAGAACACAACTTTGACCTAGATTCGGCCATGACTAGAAATTAGGGAAAGAAATTTCACATGATCTTGTGCTTCTAGATGATGAAAATGGATATGATTATAAGATCATATCAATTGGTTTCATGTCAAAATGATTTTTCTAGAATTAGTTATGAATTTTTGAATCTAGCTCCATGAACTTTGAACAAATGAAGAACATATGAATCTTAGCCATGAATCTACAAAAGTTGTGAAGAGAAATGATTCAAATGTCAAGAGAAGAAGTTTTTACCTCTTGATGATTCAAGGAAATCAAGATTTGGATGATGTTCTTCAAGGTTTCTTATGGTGTTCTTGAGAAACTTAAAGAAGAAGATGAACATAGTTAGGGTTTTAGAACAGTTTTAGTATTTTGGGTAGATCTCTCAACATACTTATCCGTTTTGGATGATATTTATGTCGTTGGAAAGAAGAGAGAAAGATGAACAACTTTAATGTTGAAAGTTTTTCGAGATTCAGAATAGAAAATGGTCAGAATTGCCAATCAAAATCTGACGAATTATGAACTCTTTGGAGCAAAAGAACATGAAAATGGAAAAATGGCTTAAGGAAGAAGACAACCTATTTAAATGAAGAAGAAACCAAACTTAATGAAGAAGGCATTGGAGCCGTGAGGGTTGGGCAAGGTTTGGTCAACTTGTCCAATGGCATTTGTTTGAAATTGTCATAAAAAGACAAGGGCAATTTGGTCATTTCATAGGAAAAATTAACTTTGTCATAAATGTGTCATTATGACCATTATGATACGGATAAACTCGTCATAAATTCTCGTCAAGTCGGTCAATCCAACATCTCTGCTACGTTGTCGACTCCTCGATTCATCTGGCGCAAGCTTTTCCTAGAGACATCTCGACGTATACGCCCGCAACAAATATAATATTTTAATTTTTTTACCAAAATATTCAAAACTTCCAATATCGTAGTAAATACGATAAAAATATTTTTCATCTCGTTCACGACTCGAAATTAGGTTTTCTGAGCAGTAAACTTTTACTGTCAGTGAAAACACAAAACAGCAGACCGGCTTCCGTCTGAGTTTTCAACCAAAAACTTCCCCGTAGCCTTATAAAAATAAGTATAACAAGGAAATGACCTTGGTTCATCCAAAATCATTTTCTAAGTCTCGGATAAAAATATATATTTATATATTTATTACTGATATTACGAAGTAGCGAAAATCGGGGTGTTACAGAGTGGATATTAATGATATTGAAAATATGGGAAGTAATTAATATCCATTATCTCTCATTCATGAATGGAAGCCATGTCCCTTCACTATATAAAGGGAGTCTTGTGAAGTGTTTAAGCATCCCCAAGTGTGGGTGATCATGTGAAGAGTAGAAGCATCCCCAAGTGTGGGTGATAATTTATAGTGAGATGAATGAGTGTCTATCATTCCTGGTAACTCTTGAGTGCGGTACTCGAGTTTGCAGGGTGATACATAAAATGGGGAGGGTTACAAATCATGTAATCATATTTGAGATAGTGAATACACTTTGTTGAGGTGATTCCGTGGATGTAGGCAAGAGGTGCCGAACCACGTTAATTCTTGTGTGTTCTTCTATTGTTTTCTTTGTGATTTGCTTGTATGTGTTCCATCGAAGATCCTCGAGCATTTGGGTAATTCCGTTGGCACGTGCGATTTTACCCAACAGTGGTATCAGAGCCGATGGTTCGGGTGGGACACTTATTGAAGAGAAGGTGACAGTCGTTGGATCCATGTGTGGGGTCCTTTTTGTCGAAAGTCTTCCTAGCAATGTTGAAGCTAGGCGGCGTGTTTCGTTGTGGATGATAGACAATGACGGTACAAGTATGACGAAGAGGCCAAGCCATGAGAATGGCAAGCGGTGGTAAAAAAAATATGAATGGAAGATTAAATTTTGAGAAGTTGTTGAAATTTGGAAATTTTAATTGAGCGAGGATTTTTTGGAAAAATCAATTCAAATTTACAAATATTAACTCAAGTGGATGGAAATTATATTGGAAAAATTCAAGAGGAAGTGAAGTTCAATGTTTTGAATCATGGGGAGTCTACATTCATCTTTGGAGGAAGGAGTGGATATTAATGATATTGAAAATATGGGAAGTAATTAATATCAATTATCTCTCATTCATGAATGGAAGCCATGTCCCTTCACTATATATAGGGAGTCTTGTGAAGTGTTGAAGCATCCCCAAGTGTGGGTGATCATGTGAAGAGTAGAAGTATCCTCAAGTGTGGGTGATCATGTGAATCCCCAAGTGTGGGTGATCAAGTGAAGAGTAGAAGCATCCCCAAGTGTGGGTGATAATTTATAATGAGATGAATGTGTCTATCATTCCTTGTAACTGTTGAGTGGGGTACTCGGGTTTGTAGGGTGATACACAAAATGGGAGGGTTGCAAATCATGTAATCATATTTGAGATAGTGAATACACTTTTGTTGAGGTCTTTCCGTGGATGTAGGCAAGAGGTGTTGAACCATGTTAATTCTTGTGTGTTCTTCTATTATTTTCTTTGTGATGTGCTTGTATGAGTTCCATCGAAGATCCTCGGGCGTGTGGGTAATTCCGTTGGCACGTACGATTTTACCCAACACTCTACACAACCTTTGACCAACCACTGTGCGAGAGCTTCGCCGCATGTAAAATCCCATTATTTTGAAGACATTCATTTAACCTTCAATTCAAGTTGCATGGGTCATTTGCTGGATTAAAGATGATCAAATTAAATTGGTTACAAGATGTATCTTGAGTGAAATAATCAATTAATGAACCAATATTAATCGATTAAATGATCTCTAAAGCGAAAAGGACAAGTTCAGAATTCACTTAATCTATTAAGTTTTGTCAGTTCTATTAAGTTAAGATCAAAACTCACTTAATCGATTAAGTAGGAAGACTTAATCTATTAAATGTCTTGGGAAACTGCAAATGCCAAACAGAAAGCACATAATCGACTAACTGAGTTAGAATAATCGATTATTTGCAATAATCGATTAAGCAAGAGGATATAATCGATTATTTTCATAATATATATGTGTACGTGTGTATGTTTATATATATATATATATATATATATATATATATATATATATATATATATATATATATATATATATAACCACTTCAGACGCTCAGCCGGTGGAAACTCACTTCTAACACCATAATCCAGTGTTTTTAGATATAAAAGGTGACGAAAATTCATGGGAATTACCGGGGAACTAAGGAATCAACTAGATTTTGAAGTATAAATATGAATCAAAGCTATAAGGAGATTGGAGAACGAAGGGGTGGCAAAAAGAAAGAAGATTTCGGGCTCAAGGTAATTCAAAGATAGATTAAGAAATTCTCTAAGGCTTGCAAAGCCTACAAATAAGGTGAGGAAAACACAATCCTTAAACTCCTCTAAGTCAATAGGAATTTGCCATGCTATAAGATTCCTTTTATATGGTTTTATGGTTATGAACTCAATGTTCTTCAAATCTCTATATTTTTATTAAAATATGTGACTTAGCATAATAGCCTGGAAAAGGTCCTGAGGCCCCATTTCTGTTTGTATGCAAATACTATTTTCCATAAGAGTATGAAAGAATTTATGAAGATTTCGAGGATTTTTACGCTTGAGAATTTTATGTTATCATGCTTTATTTATGAATGTCTTATATCTTCATGTACCCCGATTTTAAAAAGAATACGTTTTGAAGAAAGGTTTGATGAGAGTAATGTTTAAATTGATGTTTCTTGTGAATTTATGTATGAAATGAAGTTTCGAGGAATGAATTAGTAGGGTCCTTTAGGACATATGACTGTTGAGGGTCCTTTAGGACATTTGAGGATAGTAGGGGACGCTCTACTAGGTAGTGAGCTCACTGAGACCATTTGAGGTCAACTGTTCCTCCCAGATGCATGTTGATACATGATTTAGGATGTGCAAGAACATGTTTTAAGGCCTTTTATGAATAACTTTTATGATGCTTTATATGTTTTGAATGTTTTATAACATGATGCCATATGTGAGGTTTCCTATAGTAGGATACTTTATGAAAGTATAAGGTTTTGTGTAAAGATATCAATGTTTTACATGAAATGGTTATATTATGAAATATGAATGTTTTTTACAAGTTTATTGATAAAAGTAATTTATTATGATTAAATTTATGTTTTTACATTTTTTTTTAGTTGTGGAGTTGGCTTGAGGGGATTTTTCTGGAATTCACCCGACTGGTTGTGCCATTGTTTTATTATGAAAATTAATTGTGGTTCCTCATTGAGATATAGTCTCATTATAGTGGTACAATCAGATGTTGATGAAGGTATTCGAGCAAGAAAAAAGTAAGAATGTGAAGGAAGAAATAATGTGATTGGATCAGTTCCCTATAATCTTGGATTTATTGTGTAGTGTGAATTATGAGGTATAAAAGATTTATTGCCCAATCATATGTCAAATGTATAAATGCTTATATATTTTGTAATTATGTTTTACAAATGTAAGTTTCTTTTGAATGAGCTAGAAAAAGTATTCAAACATGGTTTTATTCAGTTTTCAAACTATATTATTATTATTTATGGTGTTTACCAAGTTGATTATGATACACATATGATAATTAGATGCGTATGATTGTTATATGTCATATGACAAGGTAAGGTGTTACACTGCGCGTCCCACCACACCGAGCCAGCCTGAACCATCAGTACCATCACACCTCCTCCATGCCTAGCCCCAATCATCATCTCACCACCATACCATGCCATACAGCTCACCATGATTCCAGTCGTGTCTCACACCATCCGCCTCGTCATCACAAACCAGAGTCCAGAAATAACCGGTCATATCGCCGTGAGCTACGGGTCCCAATCTTGAGCATCGATTCTCATATTTGATCATCCTTGTTTCACAATAGGTTTGGTTTCTTTTTTTTTAATAAGGATTTAATTGGTATACACTTTCACTATAGAAATTCCTTACAGTGTTAACTAATAATAAATTATCATACCATTAAAAATGTTTGAGTCAGACATAACTACTATTTTAAAAGTCATACATAAGATAATTTGTGATTGATATCAAAATTAACTTGTTGACATAAATCCTTTTATTTTTATTATATTTTATGTTATTTATTTATGTTGTTTTGTCCGATTAAATATTGTGTTTTTTGTTTGTTAAGTTTCAAGATAGGGGTTAACACTTGGGCCCTGGTCATATTTATGGGTTGGCCATTTTTAGAATGAGAAGGTTTGTGGGGTTTTGAGATTCCCACCTCATAATAAGATATTACAACCTCATCCCCTTTTTTTTTAATTTGTTCCCTAAAATACCCTCCTCTCTCTCCTCTGATTTTTCCTCCCCACCCCATCCCCCTTCTTCCCTATCTTCTCCATTCTTCACCCTTATCACACTAAAAAAAAGGTTGTTTAGCGACCGAAAATAGTGACCGAATTTTTTGGTTGTTTTTGGCGACCGAAATGGCGACCGATTATAGGATCTACATGAAAGACTGATTAGAGTTAATACTGCGACCGAAATAGAGCGTAGCAGGGTTATCGGTCGCTATTTCAGTCGCTAAATAAAGGAACTTAAAAGTCAGAAATTTTATGCCTTTTTAGCGACCGAAATGGCGACCGAATTAAATGCAGCGGTTAAATTTTATTTACATTTGTGACCGATATTAATTCGGTCGCTAAACGGCGCGTTAAAAAAACTAAAAGAGCGCGTCTTAGCGACCGATTTAAAAATCCGTCGCTAAATTTATGAATTTAAATTTTGAAATGGCAACCTTGAGACCAAATTAGCGACCGAAATAATCGGTCGCTAAAATTAAAATCCCTAAAAATGCAGAAACCCCTTGCTTCTTCCATTTCGCGATCTCTCTTCCTCTCTCACACTCGATCTCTCTTTCTCTCCTCCGGCCACCACGGTTCGCGACTGCCGCCCCTCCTCCGACCACCACCATCACGGTAAGCTCTCCTCTCCTCTCTCTCTCCATCTCTCTCTCTCTCTCTCTATCCGTTTCTAACTTTTTCTCTCTCTCAGTTCCCTCCTTCTCCGCACGGCTGCCACCGTTGCCGGCACCACCAGAGCAGCGTCGCTGTCCTCCTCCTTCTTTGGTATGTTTTCGTCTCTCCTCGCCTTTATCTCTCTCTCTCTATTCCTCTGGTTTGTGCATTCTCTGGTATGTTTTTGGTCTCATTCTGCTACATTTAGTGGTTCTGTTCTTCAGCCAAATTATAATGGTGGTTAAATCCTGACCACAAGTTCTCTGTTGTCTATGTTGTCTATTGTTTGTTCTTTAATTTGTTCTAAAATTATATTTGATGTTAAGTTGTTTGTGTGAATTAAGTTGATTATGAAAAATGCACGTGAGTTGTTTGAGAATTTTCTCTGGGGGTAATGCCAAGTTTTTCTTTGGGGGATAGTTAGATAACTGAACTTTTCTTCCTAAGTGGATTAAGAAGCCTTTTAGGCTTTCACACTACATTTCTTAATTTTTAATTTTTATTTTTTTATAGGACATTTCTTAAGTTTTATCTCATTCATATAGTTTATCTTGATGTGATTTTTATGTTCATAAACTATTTTCAGAGTTTAAATTGAGACCTGTTATCAGATTTCTAATATATGCATATTTTTTTTTGGGTGAATGCTAATATATGCATTTGACCCTTGCTTTTCTGCTATATTTTCAGTATGCTAATATCAGTTTTTACTTTAATTTTTGTTTGAATTTAAGAAAATGATTGATATTATATTAGTCATATTACTCAAATGCATAAAAGAAAAATGGTGAGTATGTGAGTTCAAACAAAGGGTCAAGCAAAGTAATTCTTCTCTGTCCTTATTGTTTTTCATTTATGCTAAAGTTTAATTGTAAGATATAAATGTGCAAAAAGATACACCATGTAGTAAGCCTAAAAGACCAAACATGTTTTCAGATGAAATCATTTCCGTCCCTTACATCACAATTTGATCGAAGTTCTTGGTTTGGAGAGGATATTCTTGATGGACATATTGATTTTGGATAATTAAGGGGCAATCATGATATGCTGTTGATATTTTCTTTCCATTACGCAGAATGAGTCATAGTCTCTTAGATATCCAAGTTCTTTAGAGGTTATTATCTGTTGCAATAAGCTGTGTCTTTGGTCTTTGGTCTTTCTGTTGCCAGGTCTGTTGCCATATTTTGGCTCCAGTGGTTTTCTATCTTACCTTCCATATTTTAGAAAGCAGCTCTGTACACAATATTATGAAAGCAACTCTGGTTTTCTACTCATTTGTTTCACTAGGAAATGGAGCTTTCCAGAAATAGTTGTTGATGACCATCCTTACTAGGTTATCTAGGCACTTTCGGTAGGAAAAGTCCTCTCTGTGACCATCCTTCAATATTTATGCATGCATTTGCAATTATGTGTTGTTTGCATGTGTATTGTAATTTGGTTTTGATTTTGTGATGGTGTTGATATGCCAATATGTGAGAATAGATATGTTAAAGGATCTTGCTTGACATGTGTTTGTTATATTGCTTACAAGGAGATGTTATAGTTGCTGTCCTGAAAACCCGTATGGACATAGGTTCAGTGTTTTCCTTATAACTGTTTCTGTAGAACTATTTTGTATATGATTCTTATTTTATGTCATTAGTTGTTAAGCGATAGATTGAGAGATTATAGAATGTTCATGTGAATGGTTTATGTGTTTTGTTTTATGTCATTAGTTGTTAAGCGATAGATTGATTTATGAGTTAAGTTATTCAATCTTATGATGAAATGATTGTGAAACACCATTTGGCATCCAAAGGTAGTAACCATGCTAATCCTCTCTATGACCATCCTTCAAAACGACGTAAAAGCATCTGCTTTCCTTAAAACTACTATGTTTGCTAATCTGTAAAGTTGCATGTGAAGTTGCATTTCTTTGTTCTATTTTAACATGCTAGTATGCTACATGGATCTTCCCATCTTTTCTTATTATCACTTGATGAAGTTTAGTCATATGAGTTGTTTTCCTTATTGTTTTATCAGAAAATGGATCCGACTAAATGTTTTGAGACAACCATCCATATAGACCAGGTACAGTATCTCATCAACTTAAGAATAACGATTGGATTCACGTAATGATAGTTAAGGCATAAACTAATCATTAATAAATTGTTCTTGTGTATTTGCAGGATTTGATTTCAATCTCGCGATCATTCTACCGTCGTTGGGAACAAGAAATACCACGTGTTGTGACTATTGAAGACAAAAGCGGAAATTTGTTCAATGGGAATATAGTAATCCATGAGGATCGCCCATATTTTGCAACAGATACAAATGGTATCAGGGAGTTGTATTTGTTGTCCACTGGTGCATTGGCAAAGTTTAAGTATCTTGGGGATTCTCGCTTCTACATGTTCATCCCTTTGGAAGATTGATGAGTTTTGATATTTTGATTAGTACTTATTGATTGTGGTGTGTTTTTTTTATAAACAATTATTAAACTTGCGTTAATTAATGTATATGTTTTCTTGATCATATTGACTGTGGTGTTTTGGATCGTTAGTACATCATATTTACGTTTTCTATTTATTCAAAAAAAATATTGGTGTATTTTGTTTATATCAGAAATTAAAAATCAATGGGGTAATAGTTGAAAAACAATATTTGGTCGGCAAGATTAAGTTACAGGAAAAGTTAAAAAAAAAAAATCAAATTTTGCGACCGAAATAGCGGTCACCAAATTAGGTGAGCTGAGGATGCGACCAACTATACGGCGACCGAAATATATAATTTTGCGACCGAAATATCGGTCGCAAATTTGCGACCGAAATACAAGTTCGGTCGCTAAACATTTAGCCACCAGGGTTTCTGCTACCCCCTTAATTCGGTCGCTAATTCGGTCGCCAAACTATATAGCAACCGAATTATCATGTTTAGTGACCGAAATCTTCGGTCTCTAAATAGGTTTTTTTTTGTAGTGTCATGTCCTCCTAACCCACACCCAAACCCACTCAATCACACCCGTATCTATGGTAGAGGGCAAGGCGGCAAGATGACGAGACGGTGAGCATGGCAATAGAGTTTTCTCCATTTTTTTTTTCTGATTAAAGGTAACAAAAAAATTAATCACTTATGAAAACTATAGTTTTCGTAAGTGAAAAAAATTTGATCACTTAGGGAAACTGTAGTTTTCATAAGAAAAAATTTTTGATCACTTATGGAAACTATAGTTTTCGTAAGTGAACAATTTTTTTTACTTGCACAAACTAGCTAGTTTCTGTAAGTAATCAAATATCAAGAGCAATGCTACATAAGTTTCCGTAAGTGAACCTTTCATCTACATGAACCCTTTCATCCCTAGAAGATTTTTCTCATAATAGTTGGTAATATGTAACATAAGTTGGTTAAGCAATGCTAATTGATGATTGGAGTTTATGAGAATTGAGAAGGCAGCCAAAAACTAAGCTATGAATCTTTAATTTCCGTGTTACACGATCAGAACCCAAACAAGAGCAGTTTGTATGTCTTTTTCTTTATTCTTCTTGTTGATCTATGCTTGAGGCTTTGTTATAGGACCAAATAGATAGTCATTTCTTCTAGGGCGTCATACAAACCATAAAAGGGGAAGGGGAAGGGTGTGAGAGGAGAAGGGGGACAAAGGTAGGGGTATTTTAGGGGAATAAGTTAAAAAAAGTAAGGGAAAGGAGGTGAGAATATCCGATTATGAGATGAGAATATCAATAGCCAAGTTTGTGTTTGTTATGTGTTCTTAAGTGGTGTTTTTTTTTTTTTGGAATTGCTATTCAGACTTCCCTTTTTACTCATACATCTCCCTTTCTTATTTTGCCACCCCAAAATACCCCTTTCCTGAAACTTAATTTTGGAACTCAGTCACATTGAGTTCGGGAAATTTGAATTCAGAATTTATATTTTTTTTTACTTACCAAAACTTAATTTCCAAAACACAGATACATGAATTCCGAAAATTTAATTCCGTAATTCATAAATGTGTGTTCCTGAAATTAAATTCTGGAATACATAAGTTAATTTCTAGAATTAATTTTTTAAAGTTTTTACATTTTGAAAATTAATTTCCGGAATACATACACACACGAAAATTTACGTAAGTTCTATTTCTTTTATTCTTCGTGCCAGTGTCTCTGCATAAGCCCATAAAGATGGCAACATCTCTTCATGTAGTGTCTCTACAAGTTCCATTCATTCATCTGCTGAAAAATCCCACGCAACCACTCCAACTCCCTTTTTTTAATTTATTTATTTATATCATTCTATTCATACCAACCCCGTCACCATAGATAGGGAGCCAATGGCACCAGACTCCTCAGGAACGGGAACATTCTAGAACACAAATGTTATTGTATTCCAGATTTAAGTTTCCGGATCACAACAAACATAACTCCGGAAAGTAATTTCTAGAAACTATAAAAAAATTACAACATCCATTCCTGAATTTAATTTCCAGAAGACATTTATATGCATTCCTAAAATTAAATTCCATAAACGACGACGACGACGACAACAACAACAATAATAATAATAAATAATAATAAATAATTAAATAAAAAAATGAATAAACAAGAATGAACCAGATACTGGAGAAGAAGATAAAAAAGGAATGATGCTACTAAAGGACTGATGCTACACCACTTGTTACCAGAATGACAAAGATGTGAGAAAGAGAGGGAGGTGTGGGGAATAGGATTATCGACTGAAAGGGAGGGGTCCTGAGAAGTTAAAATGGTGGGAGCGTACTTAAGGGGAAATTTGTATAAAAACGGGGTGAGAAGTAAAACAAAAGTGTTAAAAGTAATACCCTTTTTGTTTTCAATGGGGTTGATATGGGCTTATTATTTTTGGCTCAAACAAAATGGTAAAAAAAGAAAAACAAAAAAATTATAATGTTTTATGATGTAAAGTTTGTGGCAACGTCTAGGGTGAAGTACTCAGAAAAATGCCTCATGGTGAGGCACCGTTTTTTTTTTAAATGTTGTGTAATTAAAATGTCATTCATGCCTTTCGTCTTCCTCTCCTCACCCATCCAACCAGAATCCCTACTCCTCTTCCACCACCATCCCCATCCCTCTTCCACCACCAATACATGATCACCGTCCACCACCACCACCATGCCAGATTTCATTTTTTGTCAAAGATTCGACCTTTTCATTCTCAGATAGTGGTGCCACCACCCCTCTTCCCGTCCTCTACCGCCGACAACCATCGTAGGCAACAAAGCCATTCACCACCACTCCTCTATCGGCGCTCCTTAAATTGCCACCTTCCTCCTTTCCTCTGTCATTGGCGCCACTGCCGCACACCCTCCTTCCTCCCCTGACATCGACTCCCTCCCTTACGACTCTTCCCCTTCCCTTCCTCTCAATCTCACATGAGTCCACCCATTGTCTTCCTCTCAGTCCGCCATCACCATTCTCCAGCAACCGCCGTTCCAGCCCATTTCTTCCTTACGCTGCCGTTGTCGTTCTCCAGATCTGAGTCTTCATTACGGCTTCGAGTTGTGGACGTTGCCGCCGTCCGTCGCCGCCGTCCGTCGTCCATCTCTTCTTACGGCTTCTTGATGACATTGTTTCCCTCTCTTCTCTCTATCTCTCATCTCTTCTTCCTTTATTGTCTTCTGGTAATGTCATATGGTAGCGATTTTTTTACTCATGTCTGACTAAATCCGGATGACGGTGCGGTGGTCCTTGCGGTAGTGGCTCTGCGTGGTCCTCTGCGGTGGTGGATGGTGGTGGGAGAGGTGACGACCGGATACGACGGAAATGGTGGTGGCACGACGGTTCTGGCTTACGGATCAAAGTTGAGGGGATGGATGGGGATAAGATTGTGAGGGTAAAATTGTCTTTTGGAGATTAATTTTTTTTTGGACAATCAAGTCTGAACCATTCATTATTTTAGTATTATATCTAACGGTTAAATTTAGTGCCTCACCATGAGGCATTTATCTAGCTACTTCACCCTAGACGCAGCCAAAGTTTGTCCCATTCCTATTTCGGGACAGATTCTTTCTGCCTTACAGAAGGGATTTGAAAAAAAAAGGAACAAAAAGAAATCCTTTTGAAAGTCCTTTTCAAAATTCAAAATTTTAAAGAAAAGTAAAAAATATTCCTTTTCTAAGAAAAATCTTTTTTAAGAATTAAATTTGGAAGAAATTAACAAAAAATAGTTAAAATCCTTTCAAGAAGGGATTTTTAGTTCCTTGCTTTATTAAATAACGAAAATCCTTCTAAAATAAAAAAATCTTTTCAAAAATTAAAATAAAAAAATAATGAAGATTTTTATAATAACTACTTGACATTAAATTTTCCATTGCACCGAGAAATACGTACGATCTGAATTAATCATTTTGTTAAGTCAAACTTAAATTTTCATAATTTTGGTGTTTATATTTTAATTACAAACTTAACATGATAACTCATCAAAACACACCCATAAAAAAAATCTTACAAACCTCCCTATCATCATTTTCGTCTATGGTGACTTTCAAATGTGAGCAATTCAAATGTGAAAAATAGAGAGCAATTGAAATAAAAAGAACCCAAACTTTCAAATGAATGAGGGGAAAAGACATACCATCGGCTGTAGTGATCATGAGCTTGAGTAGAGCCTAACAGGGTTTGAAGACACTTACCAACTTTGAAGAGTGTGAGTGGGTATGAGAGAGTCCCACATATTTGAGTGAAAGCACGTACAAGAGTGAAAGAGTGGGAGATAGCATGAGTTTTTTTTTTTTGAAATTGAGATACAATAGCATATCCTCAAGGAAGTGTTGTTAAAGATTGTTGAATGAAACGTTGTTAAAGGCACCACTTTGAATAGCATTTGTCCAATGCAGCATTGTTAAAGTTACCACCTAGAAATTTTCTTTTAATACAAAAGAAAGATAATGTTTCCTCTTTCAAACATTATGATAGTTACATCTTCAACAGATTTGTCGTTCGAATAAACGTTGTTAAAGGTTATATTATGATAACGTTTTCTCGGTAAAGTGCTATTAATATTTGAGTGTTTTTTTAAAATAAATTATGGGGTAAAAATAATGTTTATTTGGAGAAATTAAACATTTTTAAATGTGTATATGGTTATAGTGTTTCATTGGAAAAATGCTATTAGAATCCTCCACGCATTTTTTAAATCTTTCCTCATGAAACCGCTATTAAGTGTGTACTATTGAAGGCCGAATTTGGCATAGTGCATGGAGTGGACAACAACCAACGATGATGAGGGTGGCGTAAGGCAGCAAGGAAAAAATGAAAGAAGGACAACTATGTTTAGGTTGTTTTTTTTCAATTTAATATATATATATATATATATATATATATATATATATATATATATCATCAAAAAGAGAGGTTCTGGAAACACTATACAGGTTGGGTTAATCTTCTTTCATCTCATTGTGTTCTATAGGGAGCTGATCCTGGATGTTTTTGTGAGCCTGGTTAGAGGATTTGGCTTAGGGTGGCAGCATAGTGGAGTACTGAAGGCTTTGGGTTCTATTTTCTTGTGCTTAGTGGTATGTTTTTTGGTTACTTCTATCTATAATTTGGTGCTTCTTGAGCTTACTGTCGAAGGCGGAAATGAAAGGTTGTATTGTTGGTGTATCTGTAATTTGGTGTTTTTTGGTGAACCTTTGTTTGATCGATTCTAGTTTCCACTTAGGGGCAGTATCAATTTTACATAGGTGAACTGGTGATCTTTGTAATCGGCTTACAGTACTATCTGTACTCTTAATTAATATATATTTCAGCTTATAAAATATATATATATATATATATAATATAATATAATATAATATAATATAATATAATATAATATAATATAATATAATATAACTTTATGTGTGGTATGAGATGGGATGGGCACTAAAATACCAATATCCATTGTTGAAAGATGCCTCAAAATCAGCAAAGTGAAGTTTTCAGCAGGATAATCGATTATGGTGTCTGCATAATCGATTATGGGACTGGCAGAAGACTTGTAATTGATTAGCATAATAGATTACGTACGTTTGCAGAAATATGAAACTCGGGCAGAGAAGTCTTCGATTAGCATAATCGATTATGAGGTTTTCCATAAATAACAGAGAAGGCGTAATCGATTAGCATAATCGATTATGGGATTTCCAGAATCAGGCATAGGAGGTGTAATCGATTAGCATAATCGATTACGGGAAATTCCAGAAACGCTGAAGTGCAATCAGTGAAGGCATAATCGATTATGGCATTAACATAATCGATTATGGTGCGACTACAAAGATGTTATGACCAGTTTCTGCAAACAGAATGCAAATGTACTAGTTGAGTGATTTTGTGCAAGATTCTAGGGTTCTTGGAGCTTTGATTTCGTCCATATACATTGAGTGTATTCATTGTAATTGATTCATAGAGATTGAGAGAAAATCAAGTGAGAATAGATTGATCTTGGGTTTGTGTGAAAATAGAGAGATAAGCTTGGGGTTTGTTCATTTTCTTGTGAACAAGGGAGTGAAAAATTCAAGGAGTTCTCTATTGTAACTATGATCATTGATTCTTAGTGGTGCTGCTCTCTCCCATGGATGTAAATCACATTGATCGAACCACATAAATCTTGTGTGTGCTTTCTTCAGTCCCTTTCTTGTTTAATTTTCTGAATTTTACTTTGGCTAGCAAGTGTTTGTAGTATTTCTGTGTGGCTGTTGTTTTCTTTGTGTGTTTGTATTGTGTTCAGGGACTTTGTGATCTTCATCTGAGTCATTAGGACCAACATCCATCCCCATTAAATTTTGCAGATCATACCCATTAAGCAGGTAATTACTTTTCACATTATGGGTAGTTTTTGCGATATTCCTCGGGTTTGTTACATATTGTCATCCCTAATATGAGTTATTATATATAAATTTCAAAGAAACCATACAATATGGTTCATCGCTGCAATTACCCATTGCCCGCGGATACGCGCATTGTAACACCCCCCTTGGGCATTACCTCGTAAACACGTGCAGAAATAAATTTAAAAGAAATTTACTGGTTGCTTTCGGAAATATATTTGCTTTAGGTCATAAAACTTGGGTATAAAATTTGTTAAATGCGGTACGGTAAAATTTAAACTTATTTTAAAATAGCAACACCACATTTTCATCTATCGTTGTATAGATTCTGGTCATATATATACCATTTGTCATATAACCCAAAACCTAAGCCGTGACCGGCGCACAGACTTACAAACCTAGCCTGGCAACCTATTTCTTTTAGAAATGTACTTGAATAAAAAGCTAGAATATTTTTACAAAAAAATTTCAACAGAGTCTCCTCTGTAATTCCAACATCCCAGAATAAAAACACTTGCTGAAATATTTCTATTTTCATCGCAGAAGTTCCAATCATACAAAAAAAAAAACATCAAGACGATATTTTTCTGAAAATATTTACATAAACACACTATACATGACCAAATTGAAAGATTTTAAATTTTTCATCCAAAAGAAAGTCTCTCCGAGACATTTACATTCCATCCAAAAATAAAGTCTCTTCGAGCCATAAACATATATACATACTAATATTAATCAACGTCGTCTCACAACCTAAGCTGGTCGTTCTAAAAGATATTCATGGGGAAGACCCATATGGTTCTCACCATTATAACTGACATTATACTTCTTCAAGAATTGGGAATAATATATTCGAGTGAAACTGGGAACCTCTTCTGCATTTTCTGTACGGGTTACCAAGGTATGTAACACCCCGACTTTTCGCTGTTTTCTAATATCAGAAATTTATATAATTATGTTTATATTTTTATCTGAGACTTAGAAAACTATTTTAAATAAACGGAGTTTACCACTCAATCCTACTTGGATGTAGGAAGCTACGATTAAAATTTAGGTTGGAAAGTCAGGCGAAACCCGGCCCGCGAATTCCATTGACAGTATGATAATACTGCTCAAAAGACCTAATTTTAATTCGTGAACGAAAGACTTAATATTATTATTTTATTTTCTACAATTCTGTATTTTTAGATTTATTTCATAAAAAATAAAATAATTTACGTTTTACGGGCAGAATACGCAATCGGGTGAGCGGCAAAATGGATTTCGGAGTTCCCAGAAGCAGATAAAGAGTTTATATTAGGATTTTGAGATGATTGAAGGGGATGAATCATATTTTTAAGTCTAGAAGGTTCTTTAGGGTTAAATAGAAAATTTATGAATTTTACGCTTAAGCCCTTGAACCTTCTGTTAATTACCCTTTTGTCCCTAAATTAGTTTCTAAGTTTTTTCAAGTGGATTGGGCTAAAATTCTTGTTTTCAATTTCAAATGGACGTGGCTTTGAAGCCCAAAATTTTCTAGTTCATGGATTTATTCCATAAAACCTATTTGAAACTATACAAGTTTCCTATGTCAAGCTTAATGCTTAAATCTTTAAGTGGACCCCACAAAAATGAATCCAAGCCAAAATTTGCCAAGCCCATGAGCAAGCCCATGAGGGATTGAAGGCTGCCCTCATTTGTTGTTGGATGAATCAAGATTTTTCTAGAGTGTTCCACAATTTTCTACATCATTCTTGATTATTCTTCATCATTCTTGATTTTTCTTCAACTTTCATGGTTTGTCTTAAAAATATCTATGACACAAATTCAGCCCAAAATAGTCAAGATAAGTTTTCATTAAATGTGGTAAAAAGTCATCATGACAATTTATTTGCAAATTTGCAAACTAGTCCTTATACTTTTTGAATCTTTGCAAAATGATCCCTATGAGAGTTAATTTCACTTAAGTCCTTAGAAAAATCACCTCCTTTCTATTTGATCCTCAAAAGTGGCGCAGCCCACACCTCTATAAATACCCTCCCTCACATTTCATTTAGTTCTATTGCCTTTTTGTTCAAAAACCCTAAAAGTTCATAAGTCTTTAGTGCCAAGTTTGTGAAGCAAGTTCTTGGATCTTCACTTGTTTTTGATCTCCAAGAGGTGAATCCTATTCTTCTTCTCTAATCAGGTCTATGTTCTTCAATAAATTTCTTGATTCAAAGTTTATTTCATAGTTGTTCATCACTTTTAAGTTTCTAGATCTAGAACTTTGAAAATTCATAAATAATTATAGAAAAATCATTTTGACATGAAACCAATTGCTATGATCTTATAATCATCTCTATTTTCATCATCTAGAAGCATATGATCATGAGAAATTTATTTCCTTGATTTTTGTGTTGGGCGAATTCATTGAAAAGTGAGGTTCATAGGCTTTGTTTCATTTTCATGTCTTGATTCATGATTCAATCTTCTAGTACTTTGATAATTCTTGTATAGAAGATCAAAAATCAAACTCTAACCTATTTGTTTCATAAAGGCCGAACCCTAGGTGGATGAAATTTGATGAGTTTTTGTTCAAAGTTTTCCTTAATGATCTTGTTAATCAAACTCTTAGTATGTATGCTTAATAAATCCAAGTTGGTTTATTAAACTAAAAAAAAAACCCTAGCCCTATGATCATGTCAAGGCCGAATCTAGGTATATGAGGGTTAGGAAGTTTTGAGTTTAAAATTTAGTTGTTTAGCCACTAATCCATGATTTAGGTTAATCAAGGATCATAAATCCATGACTTAATCATGATTAGAAATTTTAGAGATTTCTAACCTCAAAACTCAGCCCTTGGCCGAAACCAACATGTAGGATTTTAGGCTTGATTTAGTTGTTAGGTTGTTGATTGAGTGTTATGTTTGATGAAGGATAAACTAGATTATCGTGTACGTGCGTTGACGGTTCCCAGATCCACAACAAAGTTTTGAATCGGAAGTTAAGTTCTTCAAGAGGTAAGGGGAGCTTACCTGAGGGATTTTTCTCAATAACTATTTGCTTGTGGTGTGGTTTATATGATTTATATGTGGTTATTTGTTTTGTTGTTTATGTGGCGTGGTTTATACGTGTATCGGTGTTGAGCTGCTTTTAATTTATTTAATTATCTGCTATGATGCATGATCTGCCTGGGAAATATCAGTGATATAACTGTTGGTTGATGTGTGAGAAGCCTGACAGTGGTCAGTGCCCAATTAAAGTTAATCGTATAAAAGCTTTAAGAAGCTACGCAAATTATATTCAATGTTTTAACGGTAAAATGTTGATATATAATATTCAAGGAAATTTTATTTTGGGAAAAATAAGGAGTTTTGGAAAATATTTTATTTTAATTATTTATTTCTGAAGAAGTGAATTATGAGTCACAATGAGCGCGAAACCGTGAAAATATTTTAGCACTGCTAATTTTTACGTAAGAAATTCTGGAATATTACAAAATATTCTTTTATGAAATTGATTGGTGAAAATAAGTTAATTATGATTTTAGGAAATTAATTAAGTGGAAAAAGTTAAATTTTTGGCTTGGGAAGCCTTAAAAATAATATTTGACGACAAATTTGGAAAAGTGTAGACGGCGAGTATTTTGAAACGGCAGTGCATATTTTGAAGAAGTTAAATCCTCAAGTGACTCATTGGGTTGTGAAAAACTAAGTTTTATTATTTAAGGATTTTATTAATGAATTTACAATTTGAAAGTAATTTCTGAAGAACCAAAAATAAATTCATCCGTGTTGAAAGTGGTGTGGAACTTAGTAACCGAGATGTCGGGGTACTAATGTTCCTATGACGTTATCCTATTTTGGATTTGTTTTTCACAGACAAAAATGACGATATGGAACTTAGTAACCAAGACGTCGGGGTACTAGTGTTCTTATGACGTTATAGACTTGGTGTCTAGTAGGTAGACGGTGTGTCTACTTTACGACGTAATAATCGACGGTAAAAGATTTATGATGTTTTCTATCACCACGAACCTAAGACTGATTGTAAGGTCTAGGGGCTTCGTGATTGAGCACTCGGACTTTGAGGTCCTGTGTTGTTAATAAAAGTTGTAAAGATGTTTAAAACAATAATGGGTCATAAACTTTTGAGAGCTTTGACAAATAAAGATATAACACAAAGAAAACGACGAGAACAAAGTGTTTTTCTTGCATGCATTTTGGCAGACGTGCCTACGAGGTTAATCATGATATCTTGAGGATGTTCATGTCTCGACGTATTTGTTAATCATGGTATCTTTATGATATTCATGTAATCGACATATTCATTGTGCCTTTGGGCAATCGGCGTACAATGGAATCATGGTATCTTATGATATTTATGAAATCGGCGTGTTCATTGTGCCCTTGGCAATCGGCGTACAATGAAAAAAATCCATAAATCGGCGTTCTCACTGTTCAGGACAGTGGGCTATGGTAAAATCGGCGTGCCTCCGTTGGCAAAAATCGGCGTGCTTCATGTTGGAAAAAATCGGCGTGCCTCTGTTGGCAAAAATCGGCGTGCCTTTGTTGGCAATCGAGCTTAATCAGCTCATTTTAAAATGATGTTGGGGGTCTCCAGGAGATTAAGTGTGAATGTGTAGATGATGTATTGAAGTGCTCATGCATAGTTTTCCAACGTTGATGTTTGGGGTGTGGAACCCATTGATAAACTGTATGCTGTAATATGGATTGCTTAAGATGTTATAAACATGCATATGTGTATGTGTCTTCTTTTGTGTTGTGCATTTAGTTATTTTGTTAAATCCATATATTGGCGTCTCACCCTTACAAACATATCAGAGCCGCACAAGGAATAAGATTTCTACAAAAGGAGAAGGCTGTCTAGTTCGAGACATCCTGTGCTGCTCCGGTTGACGGTAGTGTCGATTAATTCACGACCATCTTAGGTCCTATTGAGTTATGTTATGTTTTGAGAGTCACTAGACCAATAATGATCTAGATGTGAAAACATATGAGGCAATATAGTTGTATAACTTATATACAGTATGTAATTATGTGTGGTTTGATTTCGTTGTTGTTGTCTTGAGGATTAAAAGAAAAAAAATTATCACCATATTTTGAAAAGATGAACGTTAAGAAAACATTATTTTCCGAAAGCAACCAGCAAATTAAGTTTTATTTCCATAAGCGGGTAAATATGTGATGACCCGAGTTTAGGGTGTCACATTAGTGGTATCAGAGCTGGTCGAGTCTTTCGGGATTTTTGGGGAATTGGTCTGTTGTGTTGACGTTGTGTTTTCTCTGAGTTAAGTTTTGTTTGAATTACTTCTTAGAAGTAATGTGTGTTAATACACCAATGCACTTTTCATTTTCTGGTTGCGGTCTAACTGATTTTGTTCTACGAGTCGGTTATGGAACCCGACACCGAGAAGGTGGGCGTGGACGCTGATCGTGGACATGGTCGCAGAGGTGGCCCTATTGGTGGCCGTGGTAATATGAATGAGAACTATGATGATGGAGTGGACTATGCCGCTCAGGTTATGGAACATGTGGCTGCTGCAATTGCCAATCAAACTGCATCTATGAATGCCCAGAATCTACAAGCTACGGAAGGCAAAGCTCTGATTGCATTTCGAACCCAAAATCCTTCACAATTCGGTGGGGATGCTGATCATGAGAAATCTGACTTATGGATTCAGGAGCTGGAGAAAATTTTCGAGTTGGTGGTCACGCCTGCAGAAGTTAAGATCACTTATCTTGCTTTCCCTCTTGGTAGGAGATGCGAAGTATTGGTGGAAGGGTGTTCAACAATTGCTTGAAGGCGATCATCGAGGAGATTACCGGGCGTTTTTGAACTGCATTCATGGATAAGTATTTTCTGGAGAGTGTTAGGATCGACAAAGAGATGGAATTCCTGGGATTACAACAACAAGACATGTCTGTGGGAGAGTATGCGGCTAAGTTTGAATCACTTGCCAAATACTTTCGTTTCTGTCAAGCACTACCAAATGAAAGCTGGAAGTGTGAGAGGTTTGAAGCGGGCTTAAGGTTTGAGATTAAGGAATCTGTCTTACCTCTGCATCTTCGAACTTTTCAAGCATTGGTTGAGATGAGTCGGAAGATCGAACAGATGAGGAAAGGAAAAGATAATAAGGTGAATAATGGAGGACCCTCTCGTTCCAAGAACCAGAACCAGAATCTGAAAGTGGAACGAAATCAGCAGAAACCTTATTTCTGTTCACCGGGAAATAACCAAAATCAACAACAATATCATTTTAATTCTTCTACATCATGGAGTGGAGGCCAGAGGAACCAAAGTCAAGGCCAAGTTAGGAAATATTACAATTGTGGAGACTCAAGACATGTGTCTAAAAATTGTCCCTTGGGAGGAGTCCAATGTTTCAACCGCGGTCAAGTGGGACACATATAGAGGGAATGTAATGCGCCAAGGTGTGGATCGACTGTCAATAACACCAATGTTGTCAAGCCAAAGACTGCGGGTAGAGTATATAGTGTGCGGGGAGCTGAAACTTCAAACCATGACGGTAACCTCTTACCTACACTATTTCATTCGGGTACAATTCATACTTTGTTTTGATGGATTGTGTGTATGTGTTGAAATTATTTGTTTCTGTGATTATCATGAGATGATTGTTTCAAATTTCAACTATTCAATTGGTCACTGTGACATTTAGTATGTTTGACTGTTCTATTTTGTTCGGGATAGACGCTTTCTTGACAAAATGAGTTTAACAATGAGACTTAGTCTAGTTACTTTTCCCATTGGGGGAGAGTGACCCAATCTGCATTTTGTCAGATTGATATCCTTTTAAAATTGTTATGTTCTTGCGAAAGGAGAAACTTTCTTAGATTCATGTTTGTTAAAGTGTACCGATCATACATTTTTACTTCCCTGAATTTGTTAAAGAATCTTTATGCACAGAATATTCTTGTATTCTTATCAGATTGATGAAATTCTTTTAAATACTTTCTTGTGAAAGTAAGACTTCGGGATCTTTCATTCCAGTCTAGCTTCGTGTCACGAAATTTTTTTAAGAGGGATAGTATAACACCCCGACTTTTCGTTGTTTTCTAATATCAGAAATTTATATAATTATGTTTATATTTTTATCTGAGACTTAGAAAACTATTTTAAATAAGCGGAGTTTACCACTCAATCCTACTTGGATGTAGGAAGCTACGATTAAAATTTAGGTTGGAAAGTCAGGCGAAACCCTACCCCACGAATTCCATTGACAGTATGATAATACTGCTCAAAAGACCTAATTTTAATTCATGAACGAAAGACTTAAGATTATTATTTTATTTTCTACAATTCTGTATTTTTAGATTTATTTCAGAAAAAATAAAATAATTTACATTTTACGGCAGAATACGCAATCGGGTGAGCGGCAGAATGGATTTCGGAGTTCCCAGGAGCAGATAAAGAGTTTATATTAATATTTTGAGATGATTCAAGGGGACGAATCATATTTTTAAGTCTAGAAGGTTCTTCAGGGTTAAATAGAAAATTTATGAATTTTATGCTTAAGCCCCTGAACTTTCTGTTAACTACGCTTTTGTGCCTAAATTAGTTTCTAACTTTGATACCTAATCTCCGGAGCTCCAACCAAAAAATAAATAAGCTGATCAGGCTCTCATTGCCAAATAAGGCAGAATCAATGCCAGATATGGCAAATTTCAAATAACCATTCCACAGTCCAAAACGAGGCAAAGTGGTGACTAGGTATAGTACATGGTTTTCGTGGTCATATATCCATCAAGGTACAGTGATGCAAACGTCATGAATACTTGCCATCAAGCATTCAAGTCCTATGCAAAGGCACGTCTGCCCTGAAATGCATGTAAAATGTTTTGTTCCCGTTGTTTTCTTTGTGTTCAATCTTTATGTGTCGAAGCTAAAAGTCTCACGATCAAATCACCATTTTAAACTTTCAAGTTTAATACCTCTTTCAAACCATAACTGACTCCAAGTCAAAAGTATGCAAATCACGAAATCTGGACCGATGCACCAGTCTTAGATACATAGATTTTAGTGCACAAAACCAATACACCATTTATAGGACATCTAGTCCATAACTTCACCTTTCGGACCCCGGGCCCATATCATAGAACACTAGACCCGACGTCTCGGTTGCTAGGTTCGTTTAAACCATTTTCGTTCTGTGAATTACAAAACTAAACCAAAGTTTGCTCAACTTATTCAAGTTGACGGAAATAGCTAGTTGTTTACCGAAAATCCTTTTACGTTGGAAATTCGTTTTGTAAACTTGTCAAAAATCCCTTAAAACTCATTTTGTTCAAAACTCATTAATTTGAACTTGGAAACCTCATTTGAGACAAATTCTCAGTATTACTCAATATTACCTTTTTTAAAAAAATACTTTCGTAAATATTGACAGAATTATCCGTCTTTTGCCGTTTTAAAACGTTTTTAGGTCAAAACATGAATTTCATAATAAAGTAATTTCTCTAACACTGTAATACAATTATTTTTGAATTTATTTTGAAAAAAGATAGCGTAACTGAAATATTTTCAATATTTTTCTTCCACTTTCATAACCAAATCCTTTAAATTTCTCCTTAAGCTCTTTAAAGCTTTTATCTTTGATTTAATTGGACACTAACCACCATCAGGCTTTCAATCAGTCAATCAAACAAAACAGATAATCCATACATCATGTACATAGTCATGCTTTTCACAGAAAACACTTAAAACCGCATAACAGTCATATAACAACTTAATTTAACACCACACATCACAATAGATAAACTCAAATACGACACACAAATAGCATCCAGTTACCGAAAATCCCTCAGGCAATCTCCCCTTACCTTTTGAAGACAAGTGAAATATCATCTTCTTGATGTTCCGATTTCCTTAGACACCTTGCCACGTGCGCAGATAACTCCGGTTAGCTCCCAATAACGTAAATCATGCTTCTCCAAGCATGACCATCACCACCAACGTCCCCACGAGGGAATCCAAACAATTTGCAACAATCAGAAAATCAAGAAATCAATTACTCATTATCAAACACACACTCTAAGTTGATCTAAACACTTAATTTCACAAAACAGAGCCATTTTCAAAGAAAATCATGTTTGGGGCTTAAGGTTCATAACACAATTTGAGGAAATTTTGTTTTGATTAAATGATCATGAATCTAGACTTAGAAATTATAATTTAAGAGTATTAATTACATTAAAACTGAACCAATTTCAGGATTAAAGTGAAATGAAAAATTAGGGTTCACTACAAGAAAAAATGAATTTAGCGAGGGCCAAAGGCCGTCGCAAACAGCTTAAATCCGTCGCAAAACACATGTTTCTGATGGATTTGCGACGGCCACAAATCCGTCACATAGTGGGTCGTCGCAAACAGTTTCTGACGATTTTTTTAAATGACCGTTGCTAATTAGCGACGGCTTAGCCGTCGCAAATTATGAGAAATTAGCGATGGCATGGTCGTCGCAAATTATAGAAATTAGCGACGGCCTAACCGTCGCAAATTACCATCACAAATCAACATAAATTAGTGATGGAATAGCCGTCGCAAATTGTAACACATTTTTATAAAACTAAATAATTAAATTAACTAATTTTTTATTAATTAATTATTTAAAATATGAATTATTTTTAATTAATTATTTAATATTTAATATAAAATTCAAAATTAATATAAAAATTAGTTATTTTTTATATTAATTATAATTTAGACTATATTATGATAAATGAATAATAATTTAAAACAATAAATGAAATTCATAAATAAAAGTAAATTGTTGTGATAGAGTGCATACATCATACAAAATAAAATCTAATATTAAAGAAACTAATAACCCAAACTAATAACCCTCTCTATAGCCCCGCATTAACAAATCTGTAAAGGATTGATCATCCTCGTCACTGGTCTGCCGATGACCCTCAGGCTGGGACGGTGGTGGCTGTGGTTGAGGGGTGCTGTGAAGGTGTTGGTCTCTGCGGCGTGTGGTGAGGGGTGCTAGTTCCTAAACGCAGCATGAGCTCTTTGTGTACTGTTGCCATCATCTCTATCTGCTCCATCATACGTGTTCATTGAGTAGCGGATGCCAATTGATCTCATCCCGAGCTGCCGTTTTCTGTCGCATCTTGACCATCTCCATGAGACTCATGAGACCTGGCGGGGCCTAATCTTGGGACGATGCTCGACTCTGCTGAGTGAAGATGCTGGAGCACCCGCGTCTATAGTTACCGGCTAGGTCTCCCATACCGTATATGCGACCCTTGTTCTTACCGGCATCAACCTCGACCCATGCCTGTAACTCCAATTGGGCTTCCACCTCAGGGTCAAGTGTGGTGGAAGGGGAGGATGAGGCTGCTTGAGACCAAACCTGAGATAACTTATCATGATAGTACTCCTGTCATTAAAATTGATGCACATCATCATACAAAATGACCATAATTATTAAATATAAAATAAAAATAATTTCCAACAAAGAGACATGTAAATAACCTGAGTGCGTCTAGAGCGCTCATCTACATACTCGCCGGTACCCTTCCTAGTATGAGTTCGGGCATGAAGCTCAACCGGCTTGACGCTACGGCCAATCTCCCTAGCCTGCACCAAAAAAAAACTTGTTCATATTTGAAGTTACACATTCTTAATAGCTAGACATGTAAATGAATTAACAAAATATGATGTTGGAACTTACAAGGCGTCGAGCATGCTCCTGATTACTGATGCTGCCGCCAGTGTGCAGGCTCCCACCCTTTTCCGAGGCCCTGTTGAGCTTTTCCTGGGCGGATTTTTTCTTAAATTCAGGTGTAGCCCAGTAAGCACATAGCTCCTCCCAAATGGGTGGGA
Organism: Sophora flavescens; assembly: GCA_030762895.1. NCBI lineage: Eukaryota > Viridiplantae > Streptophyta > Magnoliopsida > Fabales > Fabaceae > Sophora > Sophora flavescens. The sequence goes on along the minus strand of CM061070.1, from coordinate 26,137,724 downwards.
AACACCATTTTGGAAGCTGTCCCTTTTTCCGATATCTCGTCAACAACTCGGAGAGGCGTTTGCTCGCTTCTTGATGAAAAATTATCTCTACATCAGTGGAATGCTCTACTCTCCAAGCAGCCTTCTCCTATAAATAAGGAGAATATAATATTTTTTAGGATAATAATAAACTAAAGAAACATTAAAAGTAACTAAAAAATGGAAGTAAATTCAAAAGTACAAAATACCTTAAAAGCCGCAAATAATCGATCCCGATCCTGATCCTCAAGCTCACTCCAATGTTTCCAGGCCCGATCAAACTGAGATGTAACTGCATACGTGACGGCCTCTGCAGATTTTCTCGACGGAAGGAACCTTATCCATAGAACATGAGAACAATCAATACACATATAAAATATGCACTCAACAATAAAATAACAATATTTGAGATCTTTCTTACCCTTTACCGGTCGGGGTAACAATAACTCAGTCATCTGACATAACCTCGATCTCCTCCTCATCTGATGATATAGGCGATGAATATCCATAAGTCTCCTCGTCGTCACCATTAGACCGATGATCACCGTCCATGGGCAAATCCACCCCTGATGCATCTGGTTGTCTGGAATTGTCTCTATGGGTCTGAGTCGGAATCCTTGGGGTGGGCATCATTGTGATCCCAATGGAGGTGTCCATGAACTAAGTGGCTGGAGCAACAGGTCAGTAGGGAGGTGTCAGAACATGTGTAGGCACGGGTGTGGGCGGTGGACATGGTGTAGGAGCAACAGGTGGGGGTGCCGGTGCCATATCATGTGGAGGCATGGGTGTGGGCGGTGGGCGTAGTGTAACAGATGTAGATGGGAGGGACAGAATCCGTCATCGACTGTCCGTGTCACGAAGCGGGGTCGACCACGATGACGTGCCCCTCCAGCAGGTGCCTTACCCTTTCCCTTACCATCAGTCATGTCTATAGTGAAAAATGATGCTAATAATAATTAATTAAAAGTAACCAAAACACAAATTTGCAAATAATGGAAATTGATGGTGATAATAATTAACTTAAAGATAGCAAAAACACAAATTTGTAAATAATGGAAAATGATGCTAATCATAATGAACTTAAAGTTATGACAATGACAATACAACTTAATACAAAATATATCACTAAAATAAATAAAGTAATTGTTATTCATATTTTGAGCCAGTGTCATATTCATAGCCATCTTCATCTTCTTCATCTTCTGTTGATTCTGCTTCTTCAACATCTTCATCCGGAATGACTTGATTTGATGTCAAGCTGGAGGTATCCACTTCTTCTCCTACAACTTGTGTGTCTTGTAAACATGAGATTGGTTCAACTTCAATTACCTCATTTGCATGTGACATTTCATCCGTTTGATATGGCTCATCCAACTCTGAAACATCTATTTCAATGCGACCCCTTGGTTTTGTCTTGATTGCAACACACCAACCTCGTTTTTCTGTTTGATTTGCTTTATAAGGAACGTAATATACTTGTCTCACATTATGTGCCATGATAAACGGATCAAACATATGATATCTTCTACTCATTTGGATGTCCACAATATTATATTTTTTATTCAAATTAGTGCCTCTACAAGATGGATTGAACCAATTACAATAAAACAACACTATTCTCTTAGGGTAATCTAAATAACGATATGACAACTCATATATGTGTTGTATGACACCATAAAAGTCAACTGCAACTCCGCCTGGCTCACCCTTTACGTAAACACCACTATTTATTGTTGTTTTGTCTTCTGTCCATGATTGAGTATGAAATTTGTACCCATTCAAGAAGTATGTGTGCCATTCTTTGACTTGTGTCGAGGACCGTCAGCCAAGTTTCGTAAATGTTGATTAATGACAGTAGGTGCCTCATTATAAACCTATTCACCAAGTTTAACGATATATGTTTTTTATCCGCATACATTATAGTGAATAACAGAATGATAAATGGGAAGATACTTACTTGTTACTTAAACCATTTTGGAAAATCTTCATGAGTACGAGCATATGCATCACGAGAAGACAAGAATGCACCGAACATATATGGATAACATCAATGAAAATTGACATATGCTATCGAAGGAATAAAAATTATAAGCTCATACTTACTCATGGTATGGTTTAACCTCGGCGCAATTGATCAATACATGAACATGAGCTGAGTTCCACTCTACCTCCGTTAAATAATGTGTCAACTCCTTTCCGGAATGACGACCGGGAAGACAAAAAATTGATAAGGTTCCAGGTAGTCTTCCACTTTCATTTTCCGTTTCGTTCCTTCTAGTTGTTGGCGACAAAACCATGTGTTTGAAATAATGAGAGCAGAAATGAATTGTCTCACGGTGTAAGTAAGACGCACATATCGAACCTTCAACCCTAGCCTTATTTTTCACGATCGTTTTGACTCGCCCATGAATCTATTAAAAAATGACGAGGTTATTATTAATTAACTAATATGCATGAAAGTGGATCAATAACTGTGATACTTAAATTACCTTTCAAATGGATACATCCACCTATATTGAACTGGACCACCAAGTCTAGCTTCATATGCAAGATGAATCGGAAGATGCTCCATTGAATCAAAGAAGCCCGGGGGGAATATTCTCTCCAGCTTGCACAAAATGAGTGGAATGTTTTGTTCCATCCTAGTTAAATCGTCTTCCCTTAAAGTTGCAGAACACAAGTCCTTAATTGAAGAATTGACTTATTTCAGTAAGGGCATTCAAAACATGGGGGGCGACGAACTGAAGGTGATAGGAAGTAAGCACTCCATAAACACATGACAATCATGGCTTTTCATCCCATGCAACTTGCCTTTTATAACATCAGCACATCTTTCCAAGTTAGAAGAATAACCATCAGGCATCCTGAGCCCCTTTATCCATTGGCAAACTAACCTTGCTTCCTGGATAGTCAAGGTATAATTGGCCTTTGGCTTGTACATCTTCCCATTATCCTGATGTCTCAGCTCCAAATCCGATCTCCTGCAGTACAACTTTAAGTCCATTCTAGCCTTATCGTTGTCTTTGGTCTTGCCATGCACGTTCATCACAGTGTTGAAAATGTTGTCAAAGAAATTTTTTTTCAATGTGCATTACATCAAGATTGTGCCTCAATAAATTATCTTTCCAATAAGGAAGATCCCAAAAAATACTCCTCTTTGTCCAATTATGCCACTGCCCGTAACCATCTAATTTGGAAACCCGACTTGATCACTTTTGGTAAGTCCCTAATTCTACTCCAAATTTGTTCTGGTGTTAACCTCGGAGGCGGTCCATCCATTTCAACAACCCCCTTCTTGAAGGCATTCTTATTCCTTCTAAATTGATGATCGTTTGGTAAGAACCTGCGATGGGAATCAAACCAGGACGACTTCCCCCCGTATTTTAAGGTAAATGCCTTTGTATGCTCTATACAATGCGGGAATGCAAGCTTCCCATGCGTCCCCCAGTCAGACAACATGTCATACGCAGGGAAGTCATTAATTGTCCACATCAACGCTGCCTTCATTGTAAAATTTTGTTTTCGAGAAATATCGTACGTTAAAACACCATTCCACAACCTCTTCAAATCATCAATCAAAGGTTGCAAGTATACATCAATGCCTGCCTTTGGATTAGATGGACCGGAATCGGCAAGTCAAGAACATATATGGCTTTGACATACACATTTCGGGAGGAAGATTGTAAGGGGGTAACAATAACGGGCCAACATGAATAAGGTGATGCCGAGGCTTGGATATATGGGGTAAAGCCATCCGAGCATAACCCAAGTCGTACATTACGAGGATCAACGGCAAGATCTGGATGCACCCGATGAAAGTGCTTCCATGCTTCACCATCAGAAGGATGGCGTAACACTCCTGCATTCCTCCTATTCTCATGGTGCCATGTCATTTTTCCTGCAGTCTGCATCGATGCAAACATCCTCTGTAATCTAGGAATGATTGACAAGTAAAACATCGACTTTCCGGAGCTGGTTTTGATTACTTCTACTTGCATTGCATTGACGATACCTTGGTGCGTGACAAAATCTGCACTCAACCAATGCGCCATCATTTTTGTCGAATTCATTATCGTAAAAGATCATGCACCCATTCTGACAACAGTCAATCCTCTCGGACTCCAATCCTAACTTGGAAATTAACCTCTTCGCATCATAATAATTGTTGGGTAATACTCCTTTGAAAGGCGTCCCGACCAAAACCATTTTGGCAATGAAATCCAAGCCTAACTCGGGTATGCTCCAATTGGACTTGGCGGACAACGAAGAGAACACATATCGATAACTTCGAGTCGGGGACCTTTCCCAAAATGGCTTATTTACATCTGTTAGGTGATTATAAAATTTTTGTGCATCTGCATTTGGTGGCTCTTCTGTATTATTGGACTCAAACGACCGAACATCATAAGAGCGTCACACACCATCTCCTCCATGGAAACAATATGATCTCCATATCCAGCTTCTGCACCACTACTTGAACCACCGGTGCAATTCTGGTCAATGCCAAAATCAAATTGCGGCATTTCTTCTCCATGATTTGTCCAAATCCAGTAATTAGGCCTAAACCCAACTTTATACAGGTCGACACTCACATCGTCTACATTCTTAATTCGGGTACAGTCACACTTCACACAAGGACATCTAATCAACCCCATATTGTTATAAGTATCTTGCTGACTTGCCTTGGTAATAAATTCTTCAACACCATCTAAGAAAGATTGTTTTAATCCCCCTCTACGCGGATAAACCCTATCATACATCCAAGTACGATTCAAAGGAACAAATTCCATCCTCTGCATTTGCGCCAAAAAAAGATAACTATAATGAAAAACTATTTTGGGTAAACTCGCAGAACTGCTCCATTTCTTTATTTGTTATGGCCCTATCCCATTCAAGAAAAACCTTTTTCAACACTAGTATAATAGTTACTCATCACTTCTCATGTCTCATATCTGACGAAATTTCAGCAGCATTTCCCATTGGTCTCCAAGTACATGACTTGACCAGGGTGAGATATCACAATCAAGTATGTACCCAGAGAACAAATGGTAATGCGGCAGACCAAATTTTCATCAGATATATCACATAAGAATTAATGAATAGCTATCATACTAGTAAAGAAAAAGTTTTTTCTGAAACTGTCCCACTTGGACAATTCGAGGTCCAATATCAAGAGCACAATGACTTGCAACAGTACACGTGTTCTAAAATATTGCACCTCAAATGGGTAACCAAGGTTTTTCTCGACGATCAACTCATCTAGAAAATAAATCTTTATTATAAAGACAATTTATAATATCCCTAACATACTTGAAACAAAACATAAGCAACATTACAAGAATAAGAATCATTTAATATAATATAGGCAAGAAACTTAAAACTTAAAACACTTAATAGATATAGGCAAAAATGAACAAAAAGATATAAGGATCATTTAATATAATATTGATAACTATAACCCTATAAAAAATACACAAAACCAATAAAGAAAATTCATAGTCCATTCAGCACAAGAAGAGATTATGATTCAAGCTACTCACCAATTCAGCCATTAATATCAAAAGAAAACTAACACAACCACCTATAACATGACCACATTCCAACCTAAAAGCATTTAGGTGATTCAACAAACAGATTATAGACATTAATCAAAAGGCATTATATTACCAAAACAATTACAATCTCCACATCAAGGTGCACCAAAAAAATGATCAAATCAATATCAAACATTCTCTCAATTAACGAAAAAAAACACACCTTTTCTTGCTTTGTTTGCTTGGAAGCGATTTTCCCTTGTTGTTGAACCTCACAGTCACGTTCTTACTCTCTCAGTGAACGTGACTCTCCAGAACTAATTCATAAACAAATATATGCAACAATTATGAGATTAAATATGGAACAAAAATTAATGATGCAAAATTTCAACTTAATTGTAGTATCCATTTACATCATTGCCAAAACATAGCGGACTAACACCCAATCAATTATTGAAAAATCATCATGAAAGTGGGTATTTAAACCCATTGTCTATACACAAGAGATAGACTACATTAAACCACAAGGAAAAAGTAATTAAAACCACTTACCAATTAGAATGAGAGCAACACTAGCTTTCTTTCCTTATCTATGGGTATTGCTAGTCTTAGCAAAGCTCTTCTACTCAAGCTAGTAGGAAAGGACACCAACGCCAAGTGGACCATATTAAAATCAAAGGATTCATGTTATCATAAGTATAATCAACCTTTAATTTTAGTAACACTATTAACTTAACATTTATTTGGACCCAAATTACTTGAAATCAAAGATAGAGATTTCTCTCTTTCCAAGATCAAACATCAATCAACTATTTTAAGTGGCTACAGATTCAAGAAAATAAATTGTTTTTTAAGATTCTAAGTCTTCATATTCCAGTAATGCCAACAAGAGTTTCACCAATATCATAATGCTTAACAATGTTAGATCAACAACAAAAAGGTCTTTTAAATCTTTCATCAAACAAATTGGATACATATAGGAGACAATATGTACAATATACACACACCCCACACATAAACCACTTAACCATCATTCTTCATCAGTGCTGAACAATTGAAGGTAAAATGTAGCCAGATATAAAGATCAATGATTTTTTAGAAGAAACAAAACTCTAACTGGAGAACCAAATTTCAAAAATATAAAGAGAACAGGCTCCCTTGTCACTAATAAGTAGTGACTGCACAAAGTCTGAGAGCACACAAAAGTATCCTTATATAGAAAGGATGAGGAAACCTTAGGATGGATGTGGGTTTCACTTGATCTATGTGAATTAATTTACTGGACCGGAAACTATCATCAGCTTCAAGTTCATCAAGATATATACAAAAGCCAACTTTTAAAATCTCAGGACTCAGGAGTAAAAGAAACTATAGGAATCACTTTAAAATCTAATATATACAAAAGCTAATTTAAAATCTAAGCATATCTGGTTAACATGGTTGGTCTCCAGTTGAAGCCATTTAATTTGAGGCTCTTAGTAGCAAGTTGACTATAGGAATCACTTTAAAATCTAATATATACAAAAGCTAATTTAAAATCTAAGCATATCATGTTTTCATATCACAGCTGAATTCAAATAAAAACGGAGTTGAGGACAAAACCATCCTCAAGGACTGCTGAATTCAAATCACAACTACAAAATCATACAGTAGCATAAAAGAAGCTTAATAAGTGATGATCCTAGCCATACTCTTCTCATTAAATTTAATGAAACTTACCATGAAAAATAACGATATCTAAATACCATTGGATAAGAACAACCATCCAACATAAAACTGAAGAAGAGAGAAACAAAATAATGGTTTTGCACCTGTTAACATGTTGAAACCAGAAAAATAGATGTTGGTCATGTATCATATACAAGTACAAATTGCTTATTTCCAATAACTTGTATCTTGTAAAAAAAAGAAACACTCTTCTAAATATCTAGCCCAAATCAGTTTTTATAAAGCTAACAAAATCCACAGTCATTTTGAAATTAAGTCTTCATTCAAGTTCAAACCTCCTTAAAACAAATCCTTCGAAATTTAGATCATATTTCCACAACAAAGAATACAATAAGAGAAATTCTAACCCTTCTTAGAAGAATTAAAACTGCTGAAGCGAAAAAAAAAGTCCTTCACCCTCACACCTAAGGGAAATTCAATTCAAGTTTTTTACCGAAATAATTGACATGTTATCAAAGTGAACATATTGAACTATTATCCTGTCTGAGATAATTAATGAGTCCATAGATGATTTCCATTTGGGATTTACATGTGGTATGCTTAGTGTACAATCAAGCAATCAAATTCAAAGCCAAATTATTTTCAGTAAAAGGAATCAAACTCATCAACCAACATTTAACACATATAGAGACTAGTCACGACGGTGAAAGTATCAACAAACCAGATTTTAACAAATTTATCAATTTTCACATCAAGTTTCACATAATATTCTTATATCTCAGGACATTGAAGTAAGATTTCTAAACTATCTTAAAGAGCATAAAAGTTAGTACAGGCAAAAATAAACTCATCAAGTGTTAGCATCAACAGACCAACCAGAACATGGAGACTACAAATTAATGCCAAAGTGACAACCTCAACATGTGCAAACATAGATAAATGCTCAAACCTTACTATGAGGAGATAGAAGAACCCAAACCAGAAATCAACCCACTGTCGCTGCGTGAGAGGGAGTGCCTACGCATAAAAATGAAAGGGAAAAAGGGAATGCCGTTCAGAGTTCAAAAATGTAAAAATGAAAGTGAATGAGGAACACAGTTTAAAGGCAATGAGGAATGCGACCAGAATTACGTACGTCGCGGCAGTGAATGGGCGGTGGAGGAAAGGAGGTGGTGCTGCTGGTCTTCGGGCTGGGTCTGCAGAGGGGGGCGCGAGAGGTGGTGCTTGGGCGGCACGCGGTGGGAGGAGAAAACCATAACCAGATGGAGCAGAGAACCAGAGCAGAAAAATGCAAAGATGACAACTGAGGGAGGAAGAAAACTATTCGAGTTACTTATTGGAAATTAGCGACGACCTTTTAATATTAGCGACGGCTACACCGCTGCAAATTATGATTCCGTCACAAATTGAGAATGACCGTCGCAAAAGTACGGTCCGTCGCAAACCAATATGACCGTTGCAAATGACCTTGGACAAACATTTGCACATTAGCGACGGCCATGCCCGTTGCAAATTGGCGCCAACATTTCGCGTAAAATGGCGGGAACGTTACTGACAGATTTGCGATGAAACTTCCGACAGTAATCTCTTATTCCATTTAAGCCGTCGCAAAACATAAAATTAGCGACGGATTTGAGGTCGTCGCAAAAATTCCGTCGCTAATTAACCTTATTCTTGTAGTGGTTTTGAGTGAAATTGAGGAATGAGATTGGATAATAAGAATATGAAATTGGCATTGGAATTAATAAAATGAAGGTCCTAATTGCACTAAAACATATTCAATGTTGTGATTGGAGCAAGATAAAATATTAGGGTTCCAAATCAATTTGGGGGAAAATGAAAGGAAGAGTGTCAAGAGAGGGAACAACTTACCAAAGTAAGAAGATGAAAGATGGTGACAGTGGCTTGCTTCGGCATGGCGACGAACGATTCCGGACGGCGGAGCTCCGTTCACACGGTGTGACAGCGACGGGGAGAGGCGGAGAGATGAGCTGGGCAGCCAAACGCGCGGGGTACAGGGCTGGGTCGCGTCTGGAGCTTGCGGTCGTCCTCCCACTCCGAGCAGCGGTCGGTCTGCAGTTCTCCGGTGGCGGTGCAACTGTGGGCAGTGGAGGAAGGGAGATGAAGTGGAGGGAGGAAGAAGAAGAAAGAAAGAGAAAAAAAGAAGAAGAGAGGGGCTGGGGCGTCGACTACGAGAGTGGGAGATATAAGGAGGAAAAAAATTTGTGATTAGTAATAGTAGGTACAAAATGAGTAGTAAATATTGAGTCTAAAAATAAATATATTTTTGGCTTTTTGATTTAGAAATAATGGTTGACAATTATATACTTTCAAAATTTAAATTAGAGTCAAGATTGATAGTTGAACTGATCAACTAAGAAAATTAACAGTCCAAAATTTAATCTCCTATTATTTTTAAACCAACGTATTTTCAAATTTAAAATTAAATAGAGTCAAATAGGAAAATTATTTTCTTTCAATCATATTATTTAAAATATTTTTCTAAATAAATACTACTAGTGACAATAACATAATATTATTTTCTAATAATCGTGCATACACTGACATAAGATAGTATTAACGTACTCAAAAATTAATTTTACATGAGTAATTAAAACTACTCAAACCAAACCCCACATAAAAAAAATAATAATAAACATTCAGATAATTAATCACTCCAAATAAACATATACACATATTTACTATTATTGAAGAATAATAAAAAACTGGGGGTTACACGCATGGATTTCCTACAATGGGTAGTAAATGGGTACCTATTAAATGGGGATGAGAGCATAGTATCCGCCCTATGGATACCCACATATTCATAATAAATATTTTTATTAAATATATAATATATATTATGACAATTTCTATCACTTTAAGAAGAAATAAATTTTTTTATTTCATACTTTTAGTGGTTAAACTCATAATAATATTTTTCTAGATAGTATAGTATATTATATAATGTTAATATTATATTATAGTATATTTTTTTGACAGGGATAGACCCGCACCCGCCCTGCCCAATTCCCATCCCTACCGACTCCCAACACCTTCTCTGACCACCTTTTCTCTTTTACATCCTACTCCCAATATTCGATCTTTGGACATTTTTGTAACCGGGTGCTAAAGATAGCAGAGATACATTTCGCTCTCGACAGCCTTCGTAAAGGCCAGCAGCCACTTCAATATCCTTAAATCGATCCTCCGTAAATGAATGGGAGGATTGAAGACGCAGCCTGTTTAGCTACCCAAAAATATCTATCAATATCCCAAATAATCTCAATTCGATGCACTCAATGAAATAATACTCAAAGGCCAAAAAACGAGCACATACATAAAAAGATACACATAATACATTTCGAAATAACTCTATATGAATCAACGAAAGGAAAACCTTGCAACTTCAACAACATTTAATGCAAGCAAAAACTTGAATAAAACAAACACAAATATAACACAAACTTTCACAACGATTCCTAGAGATTCAAAATGGGTTGCAATAATAAAACAACTAGTATGGAAGAAGAATAATATGGTTACCTGTTGTGCGAGGGGGACACTCTGGAGCAGAGAGTTGAGGAAAACGCACTTGATTGAGCATATTATAAGGGCTAACAAGCAAAAGTGAGGAAAACGCACCTGATTGAGCATATTAGAAGGGCTAACGCATACATTTATCAAAACTTATGAGAATAATTATGAGCAAATCAAAAGCAGAGACAGATATGGAAAACGTACTAAAGGCTTGTTTGTGAGTTTGGAAGGGATAGGGAATGGAAGGTTTTGGGAAAAAGAAAGGGAAAGCGACGAGAGAATGGAAGATAGCCATCCAAAATCTTCTTATAGTTCATTTTTTTAGTCCTCCAAATTGGAGGATTTTGGTAGATTTCGATTTTTTTTTTTTGTAAAAAAAAAACTCTATACAAGATGGGGAGTATCTTTCCCTTCCCCAATCTCTTCTCCCATTCTTCCTCCCAAAGTCTTCCCCTCCCTTCCTTCCAAAACTCACAAACAAGCCCTAAATGAGGGGGGTATTAATGCATATAGTGTTGGAAAAGCAATTAAATTTCCAAATAAATGCAAGTAAGTGGGATTTTAAGAGATTAGTTGGGAAGGTGAAACACTTGACTCTTGGAGTCATATCATAAAGAGAGATTAGTTGGGAAGGTGAAACACTTGACTCTTGGAGTCATATCATAAAGAGATATTAGTTGGGAAGGTGAGACAATTAATGTCCACTAGTCACATTCATGAATGGAAGCCATGTCCCTTCACTATATAAATGGGTCATGTGAGGAAGAGTAGAATCATCCCAACCAAAGCAAGAGAGAGCAAGTGTGTGAGTGATCACTTGTAGAGAAAGTCTCTTGTGTGAGTGAGTGTTATCATTTCTTGTAACTTGAGTGTGGTACTTGAGTTTGTAGAGTGATACACAAAAAGTGGGGTGGGTTACAAATATTGTAATCACATATTTGAGATAGTGAATACACTTTATTGGAGTGTTTCCGTGGACGTAGGCAAGTGGTGCCGAACCACGTTAAATTCTTGTGTTCTTTATTATTTTTTCGTAGTGTATTTTTCTTGTGTTCTAACGATCCTTTATACGTGTGAGAGATACCCAACAAGTGGTATCGAGCTATGGCCGGGAACACATCAAGGTTTGAGATCCCATTATTTGATGGGAAAATAAATTTTATGATCCGGCAGGTGTACCATTCAAGATCTCTTGGTGCGAGAATGGTCTTGATCGAGGCTTTAGAGAAGGAGAAGCCAGATACCATGAAGGAAGAAGAATGGACAAAAATTCAAAAGAAGGCAGTAAGCACGATTCGGTTAGCTCTAGCTCCGAGATAAAGCACAATGTGTTAAAGGAGACAACACCAACGGCTTTGTGGGAGAAGCTCCAGAATATCTATGCGTCGAAGTCGCTAACCAATCGTCTCTGTTTAAAGATGGAGTTATATCAACTCAAAATGGAGATGGGAGGAAATCTCCATGACCACATCAACAAGTTCAACCAGCTAGTAAGCCAATTGTTGAACGCCGATGATAAAATATCTCGATGAGGAGCAAGCGGCTTTGTTATTGTCATCACTACCAAGGTCCTACAAACCTGTGGTTCAAACGTTGCTTGTCGGGAGAACAACTTTGAAGATGGATGAGGTGACCGTCACTTTAAGGGAAAATGAGAGGATGATGAAAAACGAGAATATCAATGATGAAAGTGAAATAGCAATGGCGGAGGAATCCGAACGAGGGAGGAATCATTCAAGGAGGCATGATAGGTCAAGAGGAAGATCAAAATCGCAATCACGTCCTCAACGAGATATGACAAACGTGCAATGTTATTATTGCGGGGAGAAGGGTCATTTGCAACTAAGGTGCACACAAATGAGGGAGGATTTGAAGAAATTAAGGATGATGAGAAAGGATGATGACAACTCTCAGACAAACGTGGTCAAAACAGTGAAGATGAAGATATATTTTTAGCAACAACCGAGGATGTTGATAAATCAAATTGGGTGATGGATTACGCTGCCTCGGAGCACATTTGTAGAGATCGAGCAATGTTTAACACCTTGAAAACTAATGAAGAGTTTGGCCATTTCAAGTTAGGAAATGGTGAAAAAATGAAGGTTGAGGGCATTGGCGGTGTGAGAATGAAGCTCCATGATGGTGCCATTAGAACTTTCCAAAATGTGAGGTTTGTACCTTCTGCAGATTGCCAATATTATTTCTTTGGGGGAGATGGCATCACAAGGATACAAGTATATTGGTTCAAAGTGGGGATGCAAGGTGTATAAGGGAAGACGCTTGGTGTTAAGAGGGCGAGAAAAGTAAGAAGAACCTTTGCTACTTGGAAGGGCAAGCTTTGAGAAGGGAAAGCGGCCGTGATAGCAAAGGTGGAAAGAAGGTAAAATTTCTTGATGATGTGGAAATTTGGAAATTTTAATTGAGGGAGGAATTGTTGGAAAAGCAATTAAATTTCCAAATAAATGCAAGTAAGTGGGATTTTAAGAGATTAGTTGGGAAGGTGAAACACTTGACTCTTGGAGTCATATCATAAAGAGAGATTAGTTGGGAAGGTGAAACACTTGACTCTTGGAGTCATATCATAAAGAGATATTAGTTGGGAAGGTGAGACAATTAATGTCCACTAGTCACATTCATGAATGGAAGCCATGTCCCTTCACTATATAAATGGGTCATGTGAGGAAGAGTAGAATCATCCCAACCAAAGCAAGAGAGAGCAAGTGTGTGAGTGATCACTTGTAGAGAAAGTCTCTTGTGTGAGTGAGTGTTATCATTTCTTGTAACTTGAGTGTGGTACTTGAGTTTGTAGAGTGATACACAAAAAGTGGGGTGGGTTACAAATATTGTAATCACATATTTGAGATAGTGAATACACTTTATTGGAGTGTTTCCGTGGACGTAGGCAAGTGGTGCCGAACCACGTTAAATTCTTGTGTTCTTTATTATTTTTCTGTAGTGTATTTTTCTTGTGTTCTAACGATCCTTTATCTGTGTGAGAGATACCCAACATATAGCATGTAAAACTAACCTGCTATGGAAATTAGCAACAGATTGCATGCATGTAATCACTTTTTATGCAAATTAAAATCGTTTAGGAAATGTTTGAATGCGTATTGGATGTAATGACTTCGAATGCAAATTAAAATGGTTTAATGAGTTTCTAATTCAGTGGAAGGGAATCCTCACCACTATTCTACAATGATATTTTCTATTCTAGTTCCACACAGTAAATTTTACATCTGAATTATTAAAAAATATAAAAATGTCATGCAAATTGTAACTAAGGTATTAATAATTTCCAGTTAAGTTGGGCCGAGAAGCTAACAAATGCGCAGATCATCTCGCTAACTCGGGCCACCGAACGGAATTCGCCATGACTGTTATAGATTACCCATCTCCCTTTTTGGGCTTACTTGTCAGTGACGATAAAAGAGGGAGTGGGATTTCTTTTGTTAACTCTCTGTAATTTTGGTTTTCTCACTTTTAATCAAAAATAAATAAAATAAAATAAAATAAAATGATTTCTAGTTAAGTCACAGTCGTTTTATGCTGGTTCCTTGTAAGATACTCCGTCTGGTCCTTATTATAAAATGCAAAACCCTAAAACATATAGACCAAGAAAATGCATTGAAATAAGCTACTTGTAATTAATATTCGTATAAATTTACAAAGTTATCCCTTCTAATCTTAATAAATGTTCTAATATCCTATAATTAATATATTGTTTGAAACTTATAAACAGTATATTAAATAAGGGTAAAATTGGAAATGATCATTTAATATTTGTCAAAATACATGCATGTCTCTTATATTTTGGGCCAAAAAAAAGTAGTCATTTACCTCTTATAATAAAGGCCGGAGGGAGTATATGCGATATACATATTTTCGTGACACATGTATAAGTGAAACGGTTTAGTCAAAAAAAAAAAGAAAAGAAAAGAAAAAGAATGTATAAGTGAGACGGAATGTGGAGCTGACACCTCTAGAATTTCCTTATAGAAGTCATTCCTAAATGGCTGAATGTATGTATTATAAATTATAAATTATAAATTATAGATTACTGTTGCACAAAGACCCTTCAAAAAGAAAACAAAAAACAGGACAGAATGCAGAAAAAGAGAAGAGAGACGAGAAACAAATCACCCCAAGAAATTGATGATGGAGTTCGGCCAAGAACAGCCTACGCCTCCGGGACTAAGTAATGCTTGAGTCCAATCTATTCAGTGTCAATGTCTTTCCTCTAAGCAGAATACAAAATGATTTTCCCTTGACCCCCAATTACAACCAAGAAACCCTCTTGTCAGTAATTCTCTCAATCAAGCCTATACACATGTATTCTCTCTATTCCATCTCTTTTTTCTAATCCTACTGCTCCTTATATAATGCTTTATATTTCAGCATATAGAAGGAGCTTACAACAATTTAATAACTGAAAATTAGTTACATCAGCTAATGGATAGAAACAGAAAAAATTGAAATATAACTAAATGTGCCACATCATCAACAATCTCCACCTTGGCACATTGAACATTGACTCTGACAGATTGAAGGTCAAGCTTGATATCCTTGTCCAAAGTATTCATTAACCTTTTCCAATCTTCATCAAGTTCTGGCAGTGCTTGAACTTGCTTAGGGTGACTACCTTAGTGATATAATCAGCTGGATTATCTGAAGTGTGGATTTTTAGAACCTGAACTTTCCCATCAGAGATGATATCTCTTATCCAGTATAGTCTTATATCAATATGCTTTGTTCTTTCGTGAAACAAATGAAGTGTGGATTATCTGCAGTGCTTGAACTTGCTTAGGGTGACTACCTTAGTGATATAATCAGCTGGATTATCTGAAGTGTGGATTTTTAGAACCTGAACTTTCCCATCAGAGATGATATCTCTTATCCAGTATAGTCTTATATCAATATGCTTTGTTCTTTCGTGAAACAAATGATTTTTGCACAAGTGTATTGCACTTTGATTATCACAAAACACATTGATAACTTCCCGTGGGATTCCTAGTTGATTTATCAAACCCTTCAGCCATAGTGCTTCCTTAACAGCTTCTGTAATGCCTATATACTCTGCTTTTGTGGTGGATAAAGCAACAACATGTTGCAGGGATGTCTTCCAACTCACAGTATTCCCAAACAAAGTAAAAACATATCCTGTTAGGGACCTTCTTTTATCACGATCACCAGCAAAGTCTGCATCAACAAACCCCTGAGCTCCACCTGAGTCTTTAGTGTCTCTGCCATACCTCAAACCTGTATTAGTTGTACCATTCAAGTATCTCAGGATCTGTTTCACAGCCATCCAGTGTTGCTTTCCTGGATTTCCCATGAACCTGCTGACTAGGCTCACTGCATAGGCTAAATCAGGGCGACTGCAAACCATTGCATACATGAGGCTCCCCACAGCTCTAGCATATGGAACTTTTTCCATTTCCTGAAGTTCCTATGATGTTTGAGGACAATCTTCTGATGACAATTTAAAATGAGATGCAATTGGAATATTTACTTGCTTTGCATCTTTCATGTTAAACCTGTCTAGGACCCTACCAATGTATCCCTTTTGTGTGACTGTGAGTTCTCCAGTTCCTTGTTTCCCATCAATTTCCATGCCTAGAATCCTTCTAGCTTGTCCTAAATCCTTCATCTCAAACTCAGTTCTCAGCAACTCCTTAAGTTTATCAATTTCTTTCATGTTTTTACATGCTATCAGCATGTCATCAACGTATAGAAGTAGATAAATATGTTCACCTGTGTCTAGAGACTTGAAATAGACATAGCTATCATAGTTGCTTCTATTGAACTTATGTTTGACCATAAAGTTATCAAAGCGTTTGTACCATTGGCGTGGAGATTGCTTTAAACCATATAAGGATTTGTGAGGAAGACATACTAGATTTTGCTTTGCAATGTCTTCAAACCCCTCTGGTTGCTGCATAAAAATATTCTATTCTAATTCTCCATGTAGAAATGCGGTTTTGACATCCATTTGCTCTAAATGAAGATCAAATTGTGCTACCATGGCTAAAAGCACTCTAATTGAGGAGTGCTTTACAACTGGAGAGAAAATCTCATTAAAATCCACTCCTTCCCTTTGAGTGAATCCCTTAGCTACCAATCTTGCTTTGAAACATGGAGGTTCAGTTTCTGTAATTCCTTCCTTTAGCTTATAGATCCATTTGCTGCCCACCAGTCTTGCTCCTGATGGCTTTTCAACCAATGTCCAAGTCTTATTTTTGTACAGTGATTCTATTTCCTCTTCCATTTCCAGGCGCCATTTGGTATGATCCTTGCTCCTCATTGCTTCCTTGTAAGATTTAGGCTCTTCATTGTTCACCAAATCAACTGCAATCAGAGCATATCCTGTCAAGTCATCATATCCATACCTTTGAGGAGGTTTGGTGCTCCTTCTTTCTCTGTCTCTAACCAGAGAGTATTCATGCAGTGAATCAACTTCAGTGACAGCTTCAATATGATCCTCTTCCTATTGCTCTTGATCTTCAACATGTTTGGGATCATGTCCTGTCAGCTCCCTGGTTTGTAGCTCCACCTCAAGCTGATGATTACTTGAGCTTTCTGCATTCTTAGTACATGTACTTGTATGTTGGTCTTTGAACATCTCAGCTTCATGGAAAATAAAATCTCGGCTTATGATACATTTCCTGCTGTCATTGCACCAAATCCTGAAACCCTTCACTCCTTCAGGGTATCCCATGAACAGACCCTTCCTTGCTCTTGGTTCCAGCTTACCTTCATTGATGTGATAGTAAGCTGGACAACCAAAGATCTTGAGAACACTGTAATCTGCAGGGCTGCCATTCCAGATTTGTTGAGGAATTTTGTACTCAAGATCTGCTGATGGACTTCTGTTGATAAGGTAGAAAGCTGTGTGTGTCTGACTTCTCCCCAAAACCGCTTGGTCGGGGCCTGCTTGTGACAGCATGCACCTCACTCTTTCAAGGATGGTTCTGTTCATTCTCTCAGCAAGTCCATTCTGTTGAGGTGTCTTCCTCACTGTATTGTTTCTGTAAATGCCATGCCTTTTACAAAACTTGTTAAATTCATCATCACAATATTCAAGTCCATTGTCAGTTCTTAGAACTTTTATCCTTTTATCACATTGATTCTCAACTCTAGTTTTCCATTGAAAAAAGGTATTGAAAGCTTCATCTTTTGTTTTTAACAGATATATCCATACCTTTTTACTAAAGTCATCAATGAATGTGATAAAATATCTATCACCTCCATGGCTGGGGACCTTTGATGGCCCCCACATATCTGAATGAATATAGTCAAGCTTCCCTTTAGTTTTATGAATTCCTGTGTTGAACTTGACCCTTGTTTGCTTCCCATAGATGCAGTGCTCACAGAATTCAAGACCCTCAACTTTATCTCCACACAACAGTCCTTGCTTTTCCAATTCTTGTAAGCCTCTTTCACTGATGTGCCCAAGTCTTTGATGCCATAAGGAACTCTTGCTGACATTAGTCTTGGAAACAAATGATGAAATGCCTGTTACAGCACATCCCTTCAAGACATAAAGGCCATTCTTTCTATTTCCTTTCATCACCACTCGAACACCTTTCATCGCCTTCAGTATGGAGCTTTCTGCTTTGAAGCTGAAACCAGCCTCTTCCAAGGTGCCAAGAGAAATTAAGTTTCTCTTCAAATCTGGGACATGTCTTACTTTTGTCAAGATTTTTTCTGTTCCATCATTAAACTTTAACTTGATAGAACCAATTCCAACCACAGTGCAGGTTGCATTGTTACCCATCACTACTTGACCTCCATCAAACAGTTGGTAGTCATAAAACCAATGTTTGTTTGGGCACATGTGGAATGTGCACCCTGAGTCCATAACCCACTCAGTTTCATCTCGGCAATTTGCAGCAACAAGAACATCTGAGCTTTCATATGAATCTGTTGCTACTAACACATCCCCATTTTCTTCATTCTTGTTCTTGTTTTTCCGATTAGGACAATCCTTCTTGAAGTGTCCTTCTTTGTGACATAAGAAGCACTTCAATTTTGATTTGGATTTTGACCTTGATCTCTTCTTGCCTTTGTATTCGTTCTTATCTTGTCTCCCTCTTACATTAAGACCTTCACTTGCTCCTTCATCTTTACATTCTGATTTCTTGGTCAATTCTTTTGAGATCAATGTTGCTTGCACTTCCTCTAAAGTCAATGTTTCTCTTCCATAGACCAGAGTATCCGCAAGATGCTCGTATGAGATGGGCAGTGATCGAATCAAGAGTAATGCTTGATCTTCATCATCGATTTTGACTTCGATATTTTCTAGGTCAAGAATCAACCTGTTGAACTCGTCCATGTGGTCTTCAATTGAGGTCCCAGGCTGCATCTTCAAGGTGTAGAGTCTTTGTTTTAGATAAAGACGATTGGCCAATGACTTTGTCATGTAAAGATGTTCAAGTTTCAGCCACATTGCTGCAGCTGATTTCTCCTTCGATACTTCTCTGAGAACCCTATCACCCAGGCACAAGATTATGGCACTATGAGCTTTATTCATAAGCTCCTTCTTCTGTGTTTCGGTCAGAGTGTTTGGCAGCTTCCTTTCTCCCTCCAAGGCTTCGTCCAGTCCCTGTTGAACAAGGAGTGCTCGCATCTTCAATCTCCAGAGGGCAAAGTCATTCTTCCCATTGAACTTTTCAATGTCGTATTTCGCCATAGCCATATGTCTTCTTTCTCTAGATACCAGTTGTTGCACAAAGACCCTTCAAAAAGAAAACAAAAAACAGGACATAATGCAGAAAAAGAGAAGAGAGACGAGAAACAAATCACACCAAGAAATTGATGACGGAGTTCGGGCAAGAACAGCCTACGTCTCCGGGACTAAGCAATGCTTGAGTCCAATCTATTCAGTGTCAATGTCCTTCCTCTAAGCAGAATACAAAATGATTTTCCCTTGATCCCCAATTACAACCAAGAAACCCTCTTGTCAGTAATTCTCTCAATCAAGCCTATACACATATATTCTCTCTATTCCATCTCTTTTCTCTAATCCTACTGCTCCTTATATAATGCTTTATATTTCAGCATATAGAAGGAGCTTACAACAATTTAATAACTGAAAATTAGTTACATCAGCTAATGGATAGAAACAAAAAAATTGAAATATAACTAAATGTGCCACATCATCAACAATTACCTTGAGAAATATTTTTTGAATAATGAATATTAAATACAAAATAACCGTTATCTTGATTTTAAAGTAAAAAATATAATGGTAAGATTAAAATAGAGATGTTAGTGTTGACCAGAAAAAAAAGTAATTTAAATTAAGAAGTAATATTTAAATAAATACAAACAAATACAAAATATATAATGTTAATATTTAAAATTAAATAAAAATGAAAAATAAAACAATATTAAGATATAAGTTTTGGTTACAAAAATAAAAAATTAAGTAGTAATTATAGGATATAAAGTACCAATGGGGTATTGGTCTAGTGGAAGCAACAAGACCCATAAAAAGAACCCGGGGAACCCGGGTTCTAATCTTTGTGAAGTCACCCTCATTAGGAGACCGAGAACCAAGGAGTAAAACCATGTTCAATAAGCAGAACCAGAGATTATTAGTCTCATAGAAGACCTGAAGGGTCTAAGCCGTGGGATACTCTGGTGTGTTCACTCAGCCTAAAGGGCTAATTAAGGTGTTTTTCAAAAAAAAAAAGGATATAAAGTTATTTTTTGAAATGACAACATTATGGGAAGGTAATTATTAGAAATAAACATTTGTTTTATATGGAATCAATAAATATTGTTTAGGAAATATTTATCTTAAATATTTTAATTTTCATTTAATAATATATTGATCACTTAAGCATGTAGTCGTGAATTCGATTCCTTACTTCATATGTATGAAAAAATTACTCGTAAACATATATCCCGAGAGATTAGTCTTTCACCCACTGGGGGTGGAGGATACTCTCAAAAACCAAAAAAAAAAAAATGTTTTACTAGTCATTTAATAATACATGGAATTCTCTAATAAATGTATTGAATTTATTAATCATGCCAATTACCATACAAAAAAAAAATATTAACAAAACCATTTTGAGTCCTATAAATATCTCAAATCTAAACTTTATTGGATATAAAGTTCTTTTTTTTTTAAAGAAAGGATATAAAGTTATTTTTGAAAATGGTCGAACATTATTTGAATGTAATCTTTAGTAATAAAAATTTGTTTTATATGAAACAAATGAATATTGTTTAGGAAATATTTTGCTCAAACGTTTTAATTGTCATTTAATAATACAATGGAATTGGCTAATACATTTATTTAATTTATCAATTATGCGAATTACCAACCAAAAAAAAGAACAAAACCATTTTCATGAGTCCTATAAATATCTCAAATCTATATTACTTCCTCACAACTAAACAATCAGTAAAAGCCATTGCAAAGAACAAAATCTTATATATCTGTAAAAGATGGCTAGTACTGTTGAAATGAAGCATCTTATTTTTTCTGTTTGTGTTGTCTTCTTGACATGTGTATATCCAGCCATGTCCCGAATGTTGCATGAGTCATATGTTGCTAAAATACACGAGCAATGGATGTCTCAATATGATCGCTCCTATGCAGACGATGTAACGCCCTGTATTTCACTGTTTTAAATAACAGTAATACATATAAATATGTTTATAAATTTATTTGAGTTTTAGAAAAATTATTTTAAATAAACGGAGTTTACCACTCAACCCTACTTGACCGTATGAAGCTACCATTAAAATTTAGGTTGGAAAGTCAGGCGAAACCCGGCCCGCGAATTCCATTGACAGTATAATAATACTGCTCAAAAGACCTAATTTTAATTCGTGAATGAAGGACTTAAGTTTAGTATTTTATTTTCTACAATTCTGTATTTTTATTATTTTTTTCAGAAAAAAATAAAATAATTTACTTATTACGGGCGGAACACGTAATCGGGTAGACGATGGAGGGAATTTCGGAGTTTCTAAGAGCCGATAGAGGGTTTAACTTAGGATTTTGATAGGATTCAAGGGGATGAATCATATTTTTAAGTCTAGAAGGTTTTTCAGGGTTAAAGTGAAAATTTAGAAATTTTACGTTTAAGCCCCTGAACTTTCTGTAAATTACCCTTTTGTCCCTAAATTAGTTTCTAAGTTTTTTTAAGTGGATTGGGCTAGAATTCGTGTTTTCAATCTCAAATTGTCGTGGCTTAGAAGCCCAAAATTTTCTAGTTCATGGATTGATTCCATAAAGCCTATTTGAAACTATATAAGTTTCCTATCTTAAGCCTAATGCTTAAATTTTCAGGTGGGCCCCACAAAAATGAACCCAAGCCCAAACTAACCCAGCCCATGCGCAAGCCCATAAGGATTGATGGCTGCCTCATTGTTTTTGGATGAACCAAGATTTTTCTAGAGTGTTCCACAATTTTCTACATCATTCTTGATTATTCTATATCAGTCTTGATTCTTCTCAAATCTTCATGAATTATCCTAAAATATCTTTGACACATAAATTCAGCTAACAAAGTCAAGATAAGCTTGCATTAAATGTGGCAAAATCATCATCATGACACTTTATTGACAATTTGCAAACTAGTCCTTCAACTTATGGAATCTTTGCAAATTGGTCCTTAGAACTTAATTGCATTTGAATCCTTTTAGCAAGACAACTCATCATCATCTAGATCCTTCCTAAGATGGCGCCACTATCTCTATAAATACCATACTCTCACTTTTCACTGAGTTTCTTTTGCCATTTGTTTCCAAAAACCCTAAGTTTATAAGTCTTCTAGTGTTAGATTTGTAAAACAAGTTCTTGGATTTCCTTTGTCATTGATTTTCAAGAGGTAAATCCTAATCTTCTTACTTAATCATGCCTATGTTCTTTAGCAAGTTTCTTGATTCAAGGCTCATATCATATTTGTTCATCACTTTAAAGTTTCTAACCCTAGAACTTTGAAAAGTCATAATAAATTCTAGAAAAATCTAATGATGATGAAACTACTTTCTATCTTCTTGATATCATGCATATTATCTAAATCCAAGAGCATGATGTAATCAAAAATTTCTTTCCTAAAAATCTAGCCTTGGTCGAATCTAGCAAATTAGGGTTGGTAGAGTTTTGTTCATGTGTTGTCATATATGATCATGTATTCTATATGGCATGTATGTCTACACACTCTAATCTATGTTAGTTTCTTAAAATGAAAATCTTTATTCAAAAATCTTTATGTTGGCCGAAACCCTAGGTGGGTTAGATTTGTTGAGTTTTGTTCATAGTTTTCATAAATGATCTTGTTAATCAAGCTATTAGTATGTATGCTTAATAAATCCAAGTTGGTTTATTAAACTAAGAACCCTAGCCTTATGAACGTACTGAGGCTAAATCCTTGTATAAAAGAGTTAGGAAGTTTTGAGTTTGAAACTTAGTTGTTTAGTCACTAATCTATGATTTAAGTTAATCAAGGATCATTAATCCATGACTTAATCATGATTAGAAATTTTAACTCATTCAAAAACCCTAGAGACCGTGACTATGTATTAGGGTTTAGAATGTTTTAGTTTCTTGATTTGTAACTATTTGGTTATGATGGTTGAAGGTTAGTTGAGTACGGCGTTTACGAGGTAACCGAAATTCCGAAGGAATCTGTAAGTTCACCAAAAAGTCTTCAAGAGGTAAGAGGGGAACACCGGAGGATTTATTCAATGGCTATATGCTATCCCGTGGTTGTTTGTAATTATTTGTTTGTTAGTATTTATTTATGTTGTCTATTGTTGTGTTATTTGTGTCTGTGTGGTTTTAATTGCGTTAATTGTTTATCTGCAATTATATTATGCTACTGTGATGCATGATCTGCCTGGGAAATATATGTGATATAACTGTTGGTTGAAGTGTGAGAAGCCTGACAGTGGTCAGTGCACAATTAAGTAAGTCGGATAAAAGCTTTAAGAAGCTTTGCAAATGATATTCAATGTTTTAACGGCAAAATATTGATATATAATATTTAAAAGAAATTTTATTTTGAGGAAAATGAGGAGTTTTGGAAAATATTATTATTTTCATAATTTATTTCTGGAAAAGTGAATTTTAAGTCACAACGAGCCCGAAACCGTGAAAATATTTTCGCACTGCTAAATTTTACGTAAGAAATCCCGGAATATTACAAAATATTATTTTATGAAATTCATTGGTGAAAATAAATTAATTATGATTTTAGAAAATTAATTAAGTGGAAAAAGTTAAGTTTTTGGCTTAAAAAGCCTTAAAAATAATATTTGACGGTAAATTTGGAAAAATATAGACGGCAAGTATTTTCGAAACGGCAGTGCATATTTTGAGGAAATTAAACCTCAAGTGACTCATTGGTTTGTGAAAAACTAAGTTTTTATTATTTGAGGATTTTATAATGAATTTCTACCTTGGAAAAAGAATTTCTGAAAATCAAAAGTTGATTCAACCATGTTGAAAGTACAGTTGGACTTAGTAACCGAGACGTCAGGGTACTAAGGTCCTGTGTTGTGATGGACTCAGTCATTTGGACTTCGAGGGCCTATACCATATACGTGAGGTATACCGTGTTGAAACATTGAAGATGTTTTCTAGTACCACGAACCTAAGACTGGTGCACCGGTCGAGAGGTGTCGTGACTGAGCACTCGGACAATGAGGTCCTGTGTTGCGATAAAAGTTTTAACAGTGGTTTAAAACTATGTGAGTCGTAAGCCATTTTGAGCTTCGGCAAAGAAAGATTGAACACAAAGAAAAGAACAAAACAAAAGTGTTTTACATGCATTTGGCAGACGTGCCTGCGGTTTGTGGTTTAATGCATCAATTACCAGCGGCGAAAAGTAGTTACGATATCCATTTTCTCATGTGCCTAGTGAGGACATGGAGACCCCATCTTACTTGCTATTGGTGCCCTGATTGTGGACATTAGCAATGTGTTTGGCAGTGTGCCTAGAGTAGTCACACCTTGTGTGCCATGTGTGGATGGGAAGAGGTTGCGCACCTAGTGGCAGTGTGCCAAGATTAGCCACACTTTGTGTGCCTAGTGGCAGTGTACCTATTTAGCCAGTGTGGATCTGGAGTCTGATCAACTCATTATATGTTGGGATATCTCATGAGATTAGGACGAAAATTTGATTATAAATATGAAGTGTCATGCATAATTTCTATGGATGATGTTTGGGGTGTTAAACCCACTGATAAACTGTTTGTTTATAAATGTTTGTATTTGGTAAATGCTGATGTGTTTATATGGTGGCTAGTATGTAGTTATTGAGTAAGATCCATGCATTGGTTTCTCACTCTTACACATTCAGATGAACCCGGATATACCGTTGGTGCAATCGAGGGTTCGAACGATCATATTTGATCGTGCACAATATGGTGGTGCCTGGGAGATTAATCTTGGGGCACTCAGTGCCACCTACCATGGCCCGAGTAGAGAAGTTATCGGTACAATAGAGGAAGGACCACAACAGAGAATTCACGTAGTGGAGACGATCGAGGTATCTCTACCTCCAGTTTGGCTTTACCTACAGTACTTGGAAGAGCACGGATTGATGGATCCGCCTCAACCACATCCTCTTCAGATATTAGGACCTGAGGAACCTCCTGCTGAAGTGGAGTTAAATGAGGGAGAGGAAGATCCGGAGGAATACATTGAGGACGATCCCGAGTTTCAACCTCCTGCGGTTGATGATGAAGATTCTTCGGATGACGCAGCGGAAACGGAGGCATCATCGTCAGTTGTAGGCGGGATTGATCATCATGATCTTCCCAATGGGTTGTAGTAGCTTGACCAGCTTTAGGTAGAGTTTTTGGGGTAATGAGTCTTGACAGTTTTGATCTGGCTTCAGAGAGCCATAAGTTTTTGAATGTGGTTCTGAACTACTTGTTGCTGATGTGTATATATATCTTTATTTTCTTTGCTTAGTTTGATGGAGAATAGCCTATACTCATGAGGGCTCTTTTGTTATCTCCTATTATAGGTGTTGTATATATAAAAGGTGGTGTATATATAGGTATACATATATGTTGTTTATGTTTACCATGGTTCTATGTTAAGAAAAAAAAATTCAGCACTATTTTCGTAAAGAAACATTTACTCAAAAATATATTTTCCGAAAGTAACCATCGTTAATAATTTAATTTCCGTTCTTGGGTAATAGTGTGATGACCCTAGATTAGGGTGTCGCAGACGACAACGAGAAGGAGAAACGTTTCAAGATATTCATGGAGAACTTGGAATACATAGAGAACTTCGACAGTGCTCAGAGTAAGAGTTACAAGTTGGGTTTAAACCATTTTTCTGATTTATCTACAGAAGAGTTTATTGCTTCACATATTGGAGTCAAGATTTCAAACCAAAAACCATTTTCCTCCGATGTTGTATTAGCTGCACTCTTGAACTTGAGTGATATTCCAACAAGCATAGACTGGAGAGAGCAAGGAGCTGTCACCCAAGTAAAAAACCAATTAGCATGTGGTAAGTATTAATGCAATGCCTTCTTGCTTTAATATATTAAAGAGTAAAATTTTCATGTCATTTTCTTATATATCATTCTTAAATAACTTACTTTCAAGCAATAAAACAATTTTTTTTTACTGGAGCAATAAAACAATTAAAAGTTTTAAAAATGCATTCTTATACACTCTCTTTTCTTTTATTACCCAAATAAATAAGGTGTAAGGTTGCACCTAAGGTGATCTCGTCACAGCAGTGGGGCTTTGTTAAGGACAGGCACATTTCTGATTGCATTTGTCTAGCTTCTGAGGCGATTAACATGCTAGATATCAAATCTTTTGGGGGGAACCTGGCACTCAAGCTTGACATAAAGAAAGCCTTTGACACCCTGGATTGGGACTTCCTGTTGAGAGTTCTGAAAGCCTTTGGTTTCCATGAAGTCTTCTGCAACTGGGTGCATACTATCCTGAAATCTGCAAGGCTTTCCTTCCTAGTGAATGGCCATTCAGTGGGTTATATTGGCTGTAAGAGAGGGGTGCGCCAGGGTGATCCTTTGTCCCCTCTACTCTTTTGTTTGGCTGAAGAGGTGCTTAGTAGGAGTATCTCCTCTTTAATGGAAGTCGGGAAACCGCAACACATGGCGGGCCCTAGAAACCTGCATGCCTCCCTCTCATGTCTCTCTACGCCGATGACATACTGGTCTTCTCGCAAGGGAAATAAAAGAGGCTTGCGTAACCTAATGAACCTTTTTAACGAGATATGCTTGAGACCCTCGGCCAGCGGTTGAGTCGGGACAAGTGCAAGTTTTATCTTTGGAACCATTGCTCCTAGAAGGTTAGTGGTAATTAAGGATGTTCTTGGCTTCACACAAGGTCGACTTCCTTTCTTTTATCCGGGTGTTCCAGTCTTCAAAGGCAAACCCAAAGTGATTCACTTGCGAGCCAATTCTTTGATAGGGTTAAAGCCAAACTATCAGCTTGGAAGGGCTCCTTGCTATCAATTATGGGAAGATTAGAACTGGTAAAGTCAGTGATTGAAGGCATGCTATTGTATAGTTTTCAAGTTTATAGTTGGCCTATTGCCTTGCTAAAGTCCATTGATAAATGGTTGAGGAACTTCATCTGGTCTGGTTGCACTCACTCTAGAAAAATTGTAACTGTTGCCTGGAGTAAGCTGTGTAAGCCATTAGCTGAAGGTGGCTTAGGCCTCAGATCAGCAAGGTCGGTTAATGAGGCAGCCATGTTAAAGCTGAGTTGGATGGTCTCCTCTTCGAATGAAGACTGGGCTATCCTCTGCAGATCCAGGTTCTTTAGAAGGGGTGTTCCTTTGGCTTCCTTTGTCAGATCTTCCATCTGGCCGGGCATTAGAGGATACTTTGGTTTAATCGAGCATAACTCCTCATGGATCCTTGGGAAGGGGGATGAGATTAATTTCTGGAGGGATAGATGGCTAACCAATGCAGTGTCTGTGGTTGATCTTCTTGGCATTCCTCCTACCATGCAGCATCTACTGTCTGCTAGGGTTTCAGACTTCATCATCGAGGGTAAATGGCACCTACCTCTGGAGCTGCATGATAGATTCCCTGCCCTCCTGCATGAGATGAAGAGAGTAATCATCCCGGTTGAAGTTGGTAGAGATCAGAAGGTATGGTGTTCTTCAGATGCGGGTAACTTGACTCTCAAGGAAGCCTATCGGTTCCTGAACCCTTCTTCCAACACCCTTAACTGGTGTAATCTCATCTGGAAGAGCTTTATCCCTCCTTATAAGTCCTTCATAGTTTGGAGACTGATGTACTCCAAAATGCCAACGGATGATAACCTTAGAGCTAGGGGCTGTGTCATCGTTTCTATCTGCCCTTTGTGTTACGCTTCTAATGAGACGGCTGATCATGTTTTCCTTTGCTGCAGCTTCTCATCCATGCTTTGGACGTGGCTGGGAGGAGCGTTGAATTGTGACCTAAACTCAGCCTCTGTTGTTTGTCTGTTGGACTGTTGTGGTAGATTTATTAGTAGTAGCCAAGCCAGAGATATAGCCTTGGCTGCTATCGTTAACACTTTCTCTGTTATTTGGATGTGCAGGAATAGTATCAAATTCAGAAACAAGGTGCTATCTCACAGGCATGCAACCAGCCTCATCATGGCAGATACTCATCTTGCTGGTTCATTGTCTAAAGGGACAACAACCAACTCTATGGATGACTTCAAGGTGATAAAGTTCTTCTCTGTGGCTTGCCATGCTCCTAGGGCTGATTGTATTAAGCAAGTGGACTGGTTGCCTCCTCCCATAGGATGGATAAAATGCAACTCGGATGGGTCAGCTAAAGGATGTCCAGGGTATGCTGCTGCGGGTGGCATCTTTAGAGACTCCGATGGAAAAGTCTTGGGTTGTTTCTCTGAGTTCCTGGGCGTAGTCTCTGCTCTCCATGCAGAACTGGTAGCAGCAATGATGGGAGTTGAAATTGCGTCCAAAAAGGGTTGGTTTTCGTTGTGGCTCGAGTGCGACTCAAAAATAGTGGTTGAGGCTCTGACCCTTAACAGGAAAGTTCCATGGCAACTGCATAACAGATGGGAAAATTGTAAAATCCTTTGTAGATGCATGTCGTTCCGGGTGACCCACATCTACAGGGAAGGAAATAGGTGTGCAGATGGTTTAGCTAACTATGGAGCGGCTTCCCATTGTTCCACCTGGTGGGACATGGTGCCTGACTTTATTAGAGAGGAGTCTATTCGTAATTGTATTGGACTGCCTAATTATAGGTTCAGTTGATTGTTTCTCTCATGGGTTTGGTTTTATGCCCCCCCATGTTTTCCTTGTATTACTTTTTTCTATATATTTTATGTTGGCTTCTGGAAGATGATTGTTAGTAGTGGGGGTGGCAACATAGTTGGGACGCCTTCTGCTTTAGTGATGCCTTTGAAAGCCATAGCCTTTATTGAAAAAAAGGTGTAAGGCAATTATTCAATTATTTTGATGTGCAAATAATATTTCTCGTAACAAAAATTGCTTTTAAATTGACTCCTGGAGAGCATATAATGGAGCTTCAAAACTCAATAGCGAACAAGTCTCATTTAATCTTTATGTTACCACACATGCTTCTAATTGTTGCTTATTTATTTTCATAATTAATTAGTTGTCTTTTGTGTACTGCATGAACTAAGTTGGGCAGGATTTTAATAAAAAAAGAATAACTAAAGACATATATGTGAATGATAGATATACCAAACATGTTTGGTTCATGGAACAGAGTATCAGAATTGAGTTTGCTACTTGCAAACGTGTTTTTTAATGAAAATACAGGTGTTTGGTTAATGTAAAGAAAAATTAATTAATTTTGCCTTCTAACCTCGATTTGACTAGAAGTGACATAAAATAACTTTTGAATTGAGTTGAAAAATATACATAGTTTTATATCAAAATTGCTTTCAAAATAAAACATTCAAACATAAATCACTTCACTACAAATTCAATTATAACCTAATTAATTTTACAAAATCAATTTCATTTAAAATTCTATTTATCACTACTAGAAAATTGTTATTTTCGGATGGATTTTAGACGGAATTTGGACACTTTTCCCACGGATTTGGGACGGACAATTAATTTCGGACAGATTTCAAACGGAACATCCCCCGTCCGAAAAAGCCCCGTTGCAAATTGAAAATTGTAATATCATTTCTCATGAGTATCCTAACTTCTATAACTTTATCATGTGTATTTTGAATCCTTATATATATTACATAAATGTACAATCTATAATTGATTGATTAGTGAAGTAATAAATTTTCTTTATGTCATATACCAGTTTTAGAAGCGGGATAATTATTATTAAACTATTCAATTTATTTTGTACAGTGATAATTATTTGTGTTTGATAATTATAAAATGATATTTTATAATTTAGTTTAAAATCAAATTATTTGTCTAAGAGACATTTTATTAAGAAAATATAATTATTTTGAGATTTATAAAAGGTAGAATTTATTTTATGAAAGTACCTAACTCTAAGATATCACAAATGTTTAATTTATTTCAAAAAGCTGATTTTATTAATTTGCTAGTCACACCCCCTATTTTACTATGCATACCCCTCTCCTCTCTTGAAAAATCACAAAGACTCTCCCTCACTCTCACTTCCCATTTTCTGAAAACACTCCCTTCTTCTCCTTCATTAGAACCTCCATGTTTTCCCTCTTCAAACCCTAAACCTAAACCAAGCCTCCATTATCTACATTTGAAGCTCACAAATTCGGCCAAGAGAGGGAGTTTAGGGCAGGACAACACAATCATCATCATCTATGCTTGCAGAAACAACACATTCCTTCCCCCTCTTCCTTCATAATTTCGGTCTCCTCTACCACCTCCTCTCTTCTTCTTCTGTTTTCTTCCAAAATCAACATGAAACAAACATCAATTTTCCTTGTGAAGTGAGTTTGAAGCAGCCACACTTGAGAGCAAGGAGGAGCAAAGTCAGATCAGGGAGGGAATTCTAAGGAAATAAACCTCCACCACACTATCTCCATTCTTTGCTTATGTGAGTTTCCTTGGCTTAGTGCTTGGTAACCATAAATCCAAGCTTAGAAATTTTGATTTGCTTGCTTTTATTGTTTGATTTGGCATCTGCATGTTGATTATATGAAGTCAGTTGAGTACATATTGATGATATAAATTATTTCAATTGCATGCATGTAATCTGTTTGTGAAAAGTCCCAAATGAAATTTACTGGTCAGAAACCTGTATAAATATATGTACAGTATTTTGCTTATAATTATTTCTATAGGGCTTTGTTCGATATGATTCTTGTTTTTCTTGAAAATAGACTCGAAATGCTACAAATTAGGTACTTGTTTGGCTGTTTTACACTGAGTATAGATGAAGAAAAACCTGTTATAATTCTGAGTATTGTAACTGCCCTGTTTTTCTGGGTGCAGAAACTTGCTTATTAAAACTGTAAGTTTTAGTAAACTGTATTCCAAAACTAAAATCTTATTTATAAAGTAGACTTATTTAGTTTTCCAAGTAGTGGTCTTTTGTCCAAATCCGACTTCGTTTGGTATTTTAATAAAATCATAGAAGCTAACTGAAAACTACTGAAATTCTGCTTATGTTGTTGATGCATTATCCTTTGTTGAATACTTGAATGAGAGATATCATATATTGTTCGTGTGAATGGTTTATAAGTTTTGCTTTAGGTCATTAGTTTTTAAGATATAAATTGATATGTGAGTTAAGTTATTTAATATTATGAAGAAATGAATGTGAAACACCTTTTGGCATCCAAAGGTAGTAACCATCCTAATTCTATTCATGATTCGAATTAGAATGGTTATCAATGACATTTTAGATGTCAAGTACAGAAGTCCTTTCAGATTGAAAGGCAAGTATAGAAGTCCTTCCGGTTAGGAAAGCCAAGCAGGTAAGTGCAAAGCAAGTGGGACGCCGCTTGTGGTCATAGACGTATGTCCTGCCTTACAGTATAGAGATAGTTCCTCTTAAGTAACTCAATGCGCGGGGAACAACGATGTTTTTTACACTGACAAAATTAAAATGGGATGTCCAAATGAGTGGTTCGCAAATATTTTAATGACATGATGATGTCAGGATTGAACCCAAAGCTAGTCCCTCTTAAGTACCATGGTGAGTGGGGGGCAGCAATGATGTTCATACTTGATGATATGTATAAGTTTACTAATATATGTATATGTGTGGGACTGAGTCCTCTGTTTGCAGGGAATTCACTGAGATTTCATATCTCACCCCCTCACCCTTTTGTTTTAGGTTAGTCCCTCCTATGTTGGAGAACTTTGAAGTATCCCCGGAAATACTTGGCAGTTGTTCCAATGTAAGCTGTTTGTTATTGAAGACGTTGCCGGATCGGAGTCAAGTGTCATATTGTCATTATTTAGTCTCTAAGTATGACTTTTTTTGAAAATGTATGAGATGTTTAGCGAAAAGCTAATTTCAGTGTATCTTATGTTTTATATCTAGTAGTATCTCAATGTACTTTGGGGTATTACAAAAATTCTGTCCGAAATTAGTTCCAGACAGATTTCGGACAAACACAAAAATCTGAATTTTGGTTATATTGGCTTAATTTCGGACGAATTTCAGATGGATTCAATATTGCTATTCATGCAAATTCTGGACGGATTTCAGACGAATGTTATGATATTATTTTGGACAGATTTCCCACGGATTAGATAATCATATTTAAATAATATTTTTTGATAAACAAATCATGTTTGTTAATAAAAAATGGCCAAACTTAAATAATTATACATACCAAATTAGGTACCTGGACTTGAAATCTAATATAATATAATAAAAAATAATTATTATTAAGATACCACTCTAGACAAGTATCAAGCTTCAAATAAACAAAAACACAAAGTATCTTGAAATACAAGAATGATATATTAAGATTCAAAACATTAAAATATCATTACAAACATCAAAGACATAAATTTATTCCTCATTGTTACTTTGATCACTAAACTCTTCATCTTCATCTAGCACATCATCCATCATCTCCTCCTCATCATCATATCATCGTCGTTGTCATCTAAATAGAGAGTAAAACAACATTGGATTAAACCTCATATTGAAGAGATAATAATATCAAGTTTTACATAAGCAAACGGAGGCTGTCTTTACTATCGAAACTTCAATCCTAATGCAATTTCTCATGTGGGTAAATATAACATATATAGTAAAAAGCTGAAACACCTAATGAAATCTCAGAGTTCAATTTCTAGGTTGAATGTAACATATGACTTGTTCCACCTTCATTACATGGTTTCTAGTTTCAATCGTTAGCTTTGGCTCCATAGAGAACAATGTAGTGCAAGCACTTATAGCAAGAGCCTAAAGAGCGAGAGAAGGAATGCTTAGAAAATATTACACAGTATCTAATGGTGCAGACTGTGCAGTGGTGCAAGAAAAAAAGTTTTTTATCTTAAATAAATGGACCCTAGATTACTTCAAATTATGCAAACCAACTTAAAATTATGCAAACCAATCTGGTAAAGTTTTTTCAGAATGCATTTTTTTTCCTTTTTCCTATGATAACTTAGCAAGGATGTTGGTTACCTTTTAAGGGAATCTAAACCACTGCTTCCAACAACCAAAGAGTCCCTAGCATGTCAATGACTTCAGGATCCCTAGCAATACCATATTGCTTTCTAAAGTTCAACTCCCTCAATTCCTTCATTGGCACCAATGCTGCAAAACAATTAACCAAACAAATTCATATATACTAAGGAAAGAAATTCATATATATGTCGTATAAATGTTCTGAAAGGAAACTTGTAGCAAACAGGAAGCATTATACTACACTATGGCAAAATAATTAGTTTTGTATCAGTAGTTCAGTACCTTTCTACTCAACTTCAAATTAGCAAGAGAAATGAATATTTGTTCTTGAATTCTCATCAGTTTCTAAAGTTCTGACAGTTATAGAAAGTGTCCTCCAATCTGCATAAAGACAACGAGATATCAATAAAATGTTGCCATATTGTGCAATGGCAGTGTTACAAGAACTTGTTTTTGTCAAGACATATATTAATTTCCTTTTAAGTGAAGCTGCACAAAGCCAAACCCCGGCCCAGCTAGCTACTCGACGACATTCCAGTTTCCTCTGACACCTTGCATCATGACTACTGTCAGTTCCAGAAGAAGTACAACCTACTTCCCCAAGCAAACCCAACCACTTTAACATCCCAAATTAAAGAGGGAGTCCAAGCATTTTCAACAACCAAACAATTCAAACAATTTTCTACTCATCATCAAACGCTCACTCTAAGTTGATTTAAATTCTTAATTTCACAAAATAGAATCAATTTCAATAAAAAAAATCAGATTTGGGAAAAATAAGACGATCATCATCAAAATTGGAGAAAATGAACTTTGATCATAGGAACAAGAACTTAAGCTTAGAAATCATTAATTAGCACTCCCAATTACATAAAAACAGGGTTCAATTTCAAAATCCAAAACAAAAATCAAAAGATAGGGTTAGGGTTTCAAAATCAATTTGGGGGTTTTCTTGAATCAGAGCAAAAAGGAGTGTTTTCACTCACCCAAGGAAAATGAAGGTGTCATGGTGACTGTTTGAAGCTCCGACGTGGCGGTTGGCAACGGCAACTCCGACGAGCCACTGCATAAACGCGTGACCATCTTCTCCTGTCCAAGCAGCGAGCGGCGCGATCGAGCTGCGCGATCGAGCGGCGTTCTAGGGGCGGTGCACGACGACTGGACGACGACCCAATGGTGGCGCAACGAACAGACGCGCAAGGTCGTTTCCGCGACAGTGACGATGCAATGCATAGTGAGGAATGAACAGACCATACGCGTGGGGCCTGCATTGGTTGACCTCATTCCAACGGCGGTCGGACGTGGTTGGGCGTCAGCTGGTCGTGGAGGGAAGAAGGAGAAGATGAAATTTTCAGTGTAGGGAGAAAGGGATGTGGGTTGTTCTGAAGGTAGAAGAAGAAAATAAAAGGGAAAGAAGGAAGGAATGTGGGAGTCGTGCGTTTTCATCCTAGAGGGAGAGGAAATTTTTATATTTCACTTACTTAGTGGGTAGATACAAAATGAGTGGTTAAGATTGAGTCATTAAAAATAAAATAAGTAATATTGGTCCTTGGATCTAAAAATAATTAGTGACAAATATAAAATCTTAAAATTCTAATTAGAGTAAAGATTGATGATTGACCTGGTAAACCAACAAAATCAGTGATCCAAAATTAATCTCTAGTTGTAACATTCCTCCCCAAGGGTAATTTAGTCTTTTCATTTTACTTTTTCCATGGGTGTGTTTGAATCCTTTTATATTTCCTAAATGTGAAATTGTGTGGTTGATTTATTTAGTGAGGTTAATTAATTGTGAATTGAAATGGGATGGAAATATTATTTTTATTTTTATTATCAAACACACACCCACTTATTTTAAACCAACTTACCTATCTCTATCCTCAAATCTCCATAAGTGACCAATACTCTTCAAGGAAATCTAACCTCCATTGGTCAAGTTTTATTTTTATTTTTGGGTCAAACCAGAAGCCCACTGTCTAAGAGCTCTCCAAGAGCCCACTTTCCTTCTAAAATCGGATCCACCACCCACATCACATTTTTGTTCCTATTCTCTAAACCTGGCAACCACACTCATCTTCTTCCTTCTCCCAAATGAAACAGCAGCCACACTCATCTTCTTCCTTCTCTCAAATGAAACAGCAGCCACACTCATCTTCTTCCCTCTCCCAAATGAAACCCTAGCTGCCACCTACTCCTCCTCCCTCACTATCATTTTCGTCCCAAAATGGTGCTTTCCTTTCCTATCCAGAACAGCTCTTTCCCTTTTCTTTCTCCTCACAGATTTCAGTTTTACCCACACACCATTTTCATTCTCATTCCTTTCTTTATTCTTCATAAAACTCTCATAAACCTATACTAAATTTCCTTCTAACCTTCTACCTCACAATTTCAACTCATCAAATACCTAAATCAAGCAAAATAGACAACATGCAAGACCTCTAGAATTTCGAAAATAGGAGCACAAATCAGATTAGGGAAGAAGCACAAGGAGATCAACACTCACCACTTTCAATCTACCACTTGGTTAGGTGAGTTTTGTTGTTTGTAACATTGGGTAACCATAAATCCCAATTTCTTGTTAATTGTTCTAATTGTTTCTGTGGAAAGCCTATTTTGATCTGATTTATGCTTGTTGACAACTGGGTTTTCGAATTGCATGTTGATTAGAGGTAGTTTTTGATAAAAATTGACAAGGGGCTCTAAAATCCTTCAAACCCGTAATGCACCCTTATTAGTGTTTTATCCATAACTTCCTCCATAAGGCTTGTTTCGTAGTGATCTTTGTACCATCGGAAAAAAGACTTGATTTCCTTCGAAATAGGATTTGGAACGATTCAATTTCATTGAGTATCAAGGGAGAAAAATAACATGCAATCTGCTGTTTGTCCTGGAGACTCTGTGCTGACACTGTCTTAGTATTTAAATTGTAGTAAACTGTACAAATATTTTATTGACTTGATTCCTGCTTTAATAGAAAATAGATAGAATTTTTAACGATATAGGATTTGGAACGATTCAATTTCATTAAGTATTGAATGATAAAAATGATATTTAAGTTGCTGCTTGTACTGAGAATTCTGAACTGGAACTGTCTTATTATTTAAATTGTATTAAATTGTCCAAATATCGGTTTGAGTTCATTCATGTGCTAATAGAAAGTAGACAGAATTTGTAACAACCCAGGCTTTGGATTTTTTTTTTAATTCGAGTTGGTATTGGTGTAGGAATCTCCATTTCAATTTACTGAAAATTCAGCTACTAGTTTTCAAATTTGATAACACTTGAATTTTTGCATGATCCTTCTTGGTTTTGGACACTTGAGATTGCTTATAATGTATTGTCGACATGCTTAGTTTTGACTAGTGTTATATGAACTCCTAACTGTTTGAGATTAGAAGTTTGGACTGTGGAATAAATGGTGGGAATGGTAACTTTAGTCATTATCCTCCAAATTGTGATAAATTAAGTTTTATTGAATTGATGGCTTAGGTTTTTGCTGTAATTTCACTCTTGATGTCTTAAATGTGTTTGGATTATTTCTCTTAATCAAAATAAATTGAAGTATAGCAGGGCATTAAAAATCTAAAATGGTCTATATTTTGGTGAGACAATTGTTTCAGAACCAAATTAGCCATTAAGGCCACATGAGTAATTGTGAGTGAGTTATGTTTTTGTAAGTCCTTCAATTACTTGAAGGCTAGGATATGGTACTAGCAATTAAGGGACGCCTGATTGTTGTCATAGAG
The DNA here is from genome assembly GCA_030762895.1 of Sophora flavescens. Lineage (NCBI taxonomy): Eukaryota > Viridiplantae > Streptophyta > Magnoliopsida > Fabales > Fabaceae > Sophora > Sophora flavescens. Next base: position 26,100,653 of record CM061070.1, on the reverse strand, counting down.
CTCTGACTGCCATATCAAGAATCTATTAAACTAGAATACTACAAGTCCCTCACACTTGAAGTTATCTAGTAAATGTTTTAAGTTCAAAGTGCCCATGCTCATACTCATTTTGGGTTGTTTATTTGAATTTAATTGTTTATATATGTATGTATATCCTTGCTTGAAGCAAAGCTCACTGAGAATTATTTTTCTCACTAGGCTCTCTATTGTTTCAGATAAGCAGGTTTAGGTCCTTCGAAGGATTAAGGAGATAAAGAAGGAATTTCTTTAACTCAATATGTTTCATGGGAGCCTTAATATGTAACTGTCGGCTTTATAAACTGATTAAACGAAGTCCGAGAGTAGTTGCTTGTTTAATGATTTTCTTTTGATTTTTTTTCTTTTAGTTTGTAAGGTTATGTGTGACCATTATGTTAAGACTATCTATATGACTATCATTGTAATATGGATGTCTTGTATTTTCTTTTAAGACACTCATTTACGGCATTACACTAGTTAACACTAATTTTTACAACAATTTAATTTCTAAATTTTAATTTTTGAATTTAATTTTACATTTTACATTTTATTAGTCTAAATATGTATTTTAATTTTTTTTCATAAATTTTGTTTACTTTTAAATTTATTAAGATCAAATATTTTAATCATATTTAATTTGTAAGATAAATTATTTAATCTTTTTCAAGAAAAATATAAAAAATAACAAATCCGTGTGAAATCCATCTGAAATTTTCGAACAGATTTCAGACGGATGTAAGATAAATCAAGGAAAATATAAAAAATCACAAATCCGTGTGAAATCCGCCTGAAATTTTCGGACAGATTTCAGACGGATGTAAGATAAATCAAGGAAAATATAAAAAACTAACAAAACCGTGTGAAATCCGTCTAAAATTTTTGGACAGATTTCAGACGAATGTAAGATAAATCAAGGAAAATATAAAAAATAACAAATCCTTGTGAAATCCGTCTGAAATTTTCGGACAGATTTCAGATGGATGTAAGATAAATCAAGGAAAATATAAAAAATAACAAATCCGTGTGAAATCCGTCTGAAATTTTCATAAAATTTAAGATGGATGTATTTCCGTCCGAAAATTTCGTCTGAAAATTCAAGTTTTCTAGTAGTGTATCAAATGCTCATACAAACACAAAATATTGTTATATGCAGAGTTAAAAAAAGTGAATAAAAAAAAAACTTTTTATCCAAATCATGATTTGTTGACATTGATTCTACCCTATGTCATTAATCTTTTTTTTTTATAATCAACCTATATCATTAATCTATTTGCAGGAAGTTGTTGGGCATTTTTAGCTATGGCAGTTATAGAAGGTATTGTCAAAATCAAAACTGGGAAATTGATCTCATTATCTGAGCAACAATTGGTGGATTTCACTATACAAGGTTATGGTGACGGTTGGATGGATGATGCCTTCAACTATGTCATAAAAAACTGAGGTATTGCTAGTGAAACCAATTATTCATATCAAGGAGTTGTTGAAACCTGCCAGAAAGACATGATACCTTCAGCCCACATAGGTTGTTTTGTAGATGTACCTGCAAATAGTGAAGAATGACTACTACAAGTCGTGGCCAAGTGACACGGACTCGGCAAGTGTACCGGTTCGTTGCAAGTAATAAAACGGTAAGACCGGATATCGTTCTCAGGGATCGTGGACAATTACCACTTCGCAAATTTGACTACTATCTAGGCGATCGAATTTTGGATTGAAGGTTGTTCTAACATCTAGCAAACAAACAAGAAGAAAATATTTTTTGTTCTTTTTGGATTTTTCTCAAACAGTTGATGTGAAAACAGAAAGATGAATAACAATGAGATAGAATTGCTGGGGTTAAACTAAGCTAATCCTCCCTTGGTTGTTATGAAATGATAACTAACACAGTTCCTAGTTCTAATATGACAATCAAGTCTTTTCAGAGATACCCAAGCCTAATTCCTTAGGTGCATTGAGCCTAAAATCCCAAGTTAAACCCTAATTCCTTAGGTGGATTAACCTGAGATTTTGCATTAAGTAAAGACTTATAAGATTGCAAGCACCTCAAGACCTATTCCTAGGTTCATGAATTACCCGGCATTTGATTCATGAGCAAGCTCTAACACCAACCTTCCAGTTATCTATTAAAGCAACTAATCATTCATAGGGTGATCAAGCCTAAGAAAGCATTAAGCATGGAATCAAACACTCATAAAGAACAAGGAAACTGCATTATAATCAAGTCATTTTACAACCAAATTCAGATAGCAATAGTCTAACCCCAACAAAAGGGGAGTTTAGCTACACATAATTGAAAGTAAAACAAAAGGAATAATTACAGAGATGAACAAAGGGGAGAGCTCCATGGAATGATGCACACAGCCACAGCAGCAGAGGATTTTTCTTTAGGGTTTTCTGAATAGCCATTCTTCTGTTCTGCTCAGTTCTTTTATTACTCGTGGCCGGTCACGGCCGTGACAGCCATCACGGCCAGGCCGTGATGGTTTCTGACTTGGCACCGCTTCATTTACTGATTCATCACGGCCGTGATACTCATCACGGCTAGGCCGTGATCGTCTCTGACTTTTCCAACTGATTCATCACGGCCGTAATATCCATCACGGCTAGGCCGTGATCGTCTCTGACTTTTGGAGATCTGGCACAGCTGACACGTCACGGCCGTGATAGCCATCACGGCTAGGCCGTGACAGCTTCTGACTTTTGGCTCAATTCTTTCTTCAGCTACTGCTCCCTCACGGTAGTGTGAGGGCCATCATCAACTAGGCCGTGATACTCTCTGCTTGGCTCAATTTCTTATCCTTCAAAGCTCTAAGTCATCCAAGCTTCATACTTGCTAATTCTTGGGCATTTAATCATGAATATCTGCAAAACAACACACAATACCACCTTATCCGTTCCAAAGGAAAAACTAAACAAAATAAACACTAAAATGGCCTAACTATATGCGAATGCATGCAGAAATGTACATGGAAAATGAGGTGAAATCACACTCATCAAATCACCCCAAGCTTAAGACTTTGCTTGTCCTCAAGCAAAAACCAAGGCCATAAGATGAAAACAACCAGGACAATGATAGTGAACTAAGAACCCGAATAAAATGATCCAAGCAACAGGCAGTCAATTATTTCAGCAAGAGACAATCAATTCAAGTCCAATTAGGGGCTTAGTTTCCCTAGACTCACATTCTCACTAATTCGGGCACTCTATCTCACTTGCAGCTCACCTCAAGCTTGTTCATTTTTTCTTGCCTCACTCACTCAAGTGTTAAGGGAATATGACATTTCACTCCATTTTCCTCAAAGAATGATTCCTACCATAAGCTTGACTATCAACCAAATCTTCACTTTATTAATGAAAAACATCTAAGAATCAAGAGGTCTTATTCTTTGGTGTAATGGGGCCATGGGATCAATTTTCAGGTGGGGATTTCAAGAACAGGAAATTTCAAAAGGCAATACAAACAACCAAGCATTGCAAGGCACGACCTTCTAAAATACCTTTCTTTGGGTTTCAGTTTGCTCTTCCACCATTCTTTCATTTTTTTTTCTTTTTCTTCTCATTCCTTTTTGTCATCCCCTTCCCCATTTTTATTTCTTTTTCTCTTCTCTTTTTTTTTTTTTTTTGTTTGGATAAGGGGAGATTTTGCAATTCAAGAGAAGTAAAATTTTTTTTTCAGATTCATTTTTTTCTTTTCATCATCCCAAACTTTCAACTACATTTTCCAACCCATTTTTGCACAGTACTTTAGAAGGTCCCTCATAAGCATATTTAACACAACATTTCAGGGAACCAAGAAAAGCATGTTATTCATTCAGGCTCAAAATTGGGCAACTAAGGGTAGCATTTACACATTCAAATCTCAGAAGGCCGGAAAAAATACCTATTGCCTCAATCATTTTCAAAAATGTTTCCAAAAATTTTCTAGTTTCGAAATGGTTTCAAGTCAAGTTCTAGAGAAAAACAATCCAAGAGGAAAACACTCTACACAAAGAACGGGGGCAGATTTAGTGAGTACCCCCTAATGGCTCAAAAGCTCACATTCATCAGTTCAAGAACCAGTGAGAACACAAATCCATAGAAACACATGCTAATCATCAACTATCCAAGAACATCTCAAGCATATTTAATGAAGCCATATCACAAGAATATAAAATCAGGGTCCAAAAATTCACTATCACAGACAAATTGGCACTTAGCTCTCACAATCAGGTGCTCAATCTAAGCAGGGGGCAATTAATTCATGTGATAATGCAAGACTAGAGCCTATATGAATGCAATATTTACAATGCAAGCTAAAAGATTACCCCTACCCCAAGCTTAAAGACTTACATTGTCCTCAATGTAAATAATTAAGTTTAGAGAGGGGAGAAAATTGGAACAACTCACCAAAGTGGTAGTGGTCTTTGAATCACATGCTTTCTGGTTTTGTTTCCTTCTGCCCTTCTTCTCCTCCTTCCTTCAAAATCTGGAATCACTCAACAAACTATTAACAAACCTCTTGAGCTTCTCAAATTATTCAAGAGGGGAATTCAAAAACAAAAGAGAAGATGAAAATAATAAAAAAAATAAAAATTGGGTTGCCTCCCAATAAGCGCTTCTTTAACGTCACTAGCTTGACGAGTAGATACTTCCTTCATTAACCGGGATCTGCTGTACATAGAATTGCAAGAGCACTTTTCTTCCATGAAACTCCTGTAAAGAGCTGATTTTTCTTAAAAGGCCAACAATTGTGCTTCTGCTTTGCCTTTTTCGCTCTGGGCCTCTTGCCCTTTTTCTTACTCCTTCCTGGTGGAGGTTCCGTTTTCACAAGATGAGCAGGATCAACTTCCTCACCAACTGATGCATCATTTGTTTTGCATAACTTTAGATTTGCTTTCATGTTGGGCTTTTCCTTCTTCTCTAGAATAGAGGGGTGGTGTTGATGTGCAATGACTTCCTTATCTACTGTGTCCACCACTTCCATGCGGAAACACTCCTCTTCCTTGCTCGTGCGATGCATAGCTTCCAATACATTGAAAGTTACTTCCTCTTCTTGCACTCTGAATTTCAACTGGCCTTTTTCCACATCTATCAAAGCCCGACCAGTTGCCAGAAAAGGTCTCCCTAGTATGAGTGGAACTTCAGCATCCTCCTCCATGTCTAAAACCACAAAGTCTGCTGGGAAGATTAATTTATCCACCTTCACCAACAAATCCTCCACAACACCATAGGGATATGTAATGGAGCGGTCTGCCTGTTGAAGAGAAATTCCTGTTGGTTTTACCTCACCAATTCCCAGCTTTTTGAAAATGGACAACGGCATAAGGTTGACACTTGCGCCTAGATCGCACAATGCTCTCCTAATGTTCACATGACCAATAGTGCATGGGATAGTGAAGCTACCCGGGTCCTTCATCTTTCTTGGTAGCTTCCTCTCGAATTATAGCACTGCACTCTTGAGTAAGCATCACTGTCTCCTCCTTCCACCTTCTTTTGTTTGTAAGGATCTCTTTCATGAATTTTGCGTAGGAAGGCATCTGTTGTAGAGCTTGACAAACGGGATGTTGATTTGTAGCTTTTTGAATACATCCAGGAACTTAGAAAACTGCTGGTCTTTTGCCTCCTTCTTCAACCGTTGGGGGTACGGGATTCTAAAATATGGGGGCAGCTCTTTGGGATTATCAACCTCTTCCAGAATCTGTCTTTTAGTCTTCTTCTTCGCAAATTCTTCATCAACCAATTTCTCCTTCTGCGGTTTTTTAGCTTCTACACCGGTAGGAATAGAGGTAGTATCTTGGGAATTTCTGGGTTCTTCATTGTTTACCTCTTCAAATTGTACCTTATCATCTCTAGCTCCTCTTGCCTCTTCTTCTCCTTCTCTTTCTTGTGGATTTAACATTCTCCCACTTCTTGTGATAATTGCCATGCAACCTTCCTTCGGATTCTTCTCTGTATCTCCTGGGAATTGTCCTTGAGGTCTTTCTGCCATTTGCTTTGCCAACTGTCCTATCTGGTGCTCAAGATTTTTGATGGAGGCATTTTGATTCTTCATAGTCTCTTGAGTGGCTTGCATGAACTGGCCTAGAATGCTCTCCAATTTGCTTGAACTCTCTTGAGGAGGCTGTGCTTGAGAACTCGAACTTTGCCCTTGTCTCCAACCAAAGTTAGGATGGCTGCGCCACCCCGGATTGTAGGTGTTGGAGTAAGGATCATTTCTAGGCCCTTGGTTGCCCATATAATTTACCTCTTCTTGTCCAGAACTTCCAACCACATTGATCTCACAATTTCCATTAGCATGGTTGCCTCCACAGAAATCGCACACTGAGGTACCTTGAATTTGGACAGCTTGTAGTTGAGAATTCTGCAGTTGAACCGACCCTAGTTGTTTAGTAAGAATAGCCATTTGTGCCTTGAGAGCACCAATTTCATCCAGCTCTAGAACACCTCTCTTGACCATTGACCGAGAACTAGGCATTTGATAGTCATTGTTAGCCATGTTCTCAATCAAGTCCTTTGCTTCTTCCGGTGTCTTCTGACTCAATGTTCCTCCTGCAGCCGCTTCAATCATACTTCTAGAATTCCTGTTGAGCCCATTAACAAAAGTTGCGACCTGCTGCCATGTCTCTAGTTCATGATTTGGACAAGCTGTGAGTAAGGACTTGAACCTCTCCCAGGCTTCATATAGTGACTCACCATCCCTCTGTGCAAAGGCATTGATCTCTGACCTCAGCTTAATCATTCTTGACGGAGGGAAAAATCGAGATAAAAACTTGCTGACCAAGTCGTTCCAGGTGATGATGCTTCCATGAGGATGAGATTGAAGCCATGCCTTGGCTCTATCCCTCAAAGAGAAAGGGAAAAGCCTTAACCGAATGGCCTCATCGGAAGCTCCGTTTAACTTGATGGTGTCACACAGCTCAATGAAGGTACCAATATGAGCATGAGGATCTTCACTCTCCAACCCTCCAAATTGGTTTTGCTGCACAAGGTGGAGAAGTGAGGCCTTGATTTCGAAATTATTGCAGGCCACTGCAGGTCTCACAATCGGAGTTCCACATCTATCAACTCTAGGGGAAGTGTAGTCCCCCATTGTTCTCCTTGGTGCATTCTCTTCTGCCATGGTGACTGCTATTTCAATTTGTGGTTCTTGCACTTTGGGTAACTCAACTTGTCTGCTCTTGTCTACTAGAAGATGCTCTTTCTCTGTTCTGTCTTGCCTTGGTTTTCTTTCTATTCCTTCTGCAGAGTCTCTCGATCTCGGGTTCGAATTGGAGTTCACCTGGGTCGATTGTACCTCGCATACACCGAACAAACGGAGTAGCACAGAACAAAGCGGAAAAACAAAGCACTTGCAGAAATTCACAGCAGAGATACGAGAAATTAAGAACGAAAAACACAAAGTAGGGAAAACAGTAAAAATAAAAAAAAATGCCTAAATTAGGAGTCCCCTTTGGTACTCGTGATATTGGCACACCGATCCCGACAACGGCGCCAAAAACTTGACACGGACTCGGCAAGTGTGCAGGGTTCGTTGCAAGTAATAAAATGGTAAGACCGGATATCGTTCTCAGGGATCGTGGACAATTACCACTTCGCAAATTTGACTACTATCTAGGCGATCGAATTTTGGATTGAAGGTTGTTCTAACATCTAGCAAACAAACAAGAAGAAAATATTTTTTGTTCTTTTTGGATTTTTCTCAAACAGATTGATGTGAAAACAGAAAGATGAATAACAATGAGATAGAATTGCTTGGGGTTAAACTAAGCTAATCCTCCCTTGGTTGTTATGAAATGATAACTAACACAGTTCCTAGTTCTAATATGACAATCAAGTCTTTTCGAGAGATACCCAAGCCTAATTCCTTAGGTGCATTGAGCCTAAAATCCCAAGTTAAACCCTAATTCCTTAGGTGGATTAACTTTGAGATTTTGCATTAAGTAAAGACTTATAAGATTGCAAGCACCTCAAGACCTATTCCTAGGTTCATGAATTACCCAAGCATTTGATTCATGAGCAAGCTCTAACACCAACCTTCCAGTTATCTATTAAAGCAACTAATCATTCATAGGGTGATCAAGCCTAAGAAAGCATTAAGCATGGAATCAAACACTCATAAAGAACAAGGAAACTGCATTATAATCAAGTCATTTTACAACCAAATTCAGATAGCAATAGTCTAACCCCAACAAAAGGGGAGTTTAGCTACACATAATTGAAAGTAAAACAAAAGGAATAATTACGAGAGATGAACAAAGGGGAGAGCTCCATGGAATGATGCACACAACCACAAAGAAGCAGAGGATTTTTCTTTAGGGTTTCTCGAATAGCCATTCTTCCGTTTCCGCTCAGTTCTTTTATTACTGCGTGGCCGGTCACGGCGTGGACGACCATCACGGCCAGGCCGTGATGGTTTCTGACTTGGCACCGCTTCATTTACTGATTCATCACGGCCGTGATACTCATCACGGCTAGGCCGTGATCGTCTCTGACTTTTCCAACTGATTCATCACGGCCGTAATATCCATCACGGCTAGGCCGTGATCGTCTCTGACTTTTGGAGATCTGGCACAGCTGACACGTCATGGCCGTGATAGCCATCACGGCTAGGCCGTGACAGCTTCTGACTTTTGGCTCAATTCTTTCTTCAGCTACTGCTCCCTCACGGCCGTGAGGGCCATCACGGCTAGGCCGTGATACTCTCTGCTTGGCTCAATTTCTTATCCTTCAAAGCTCTAAGTCATCCAAGCTTCATACTTGCTAATTCTTGGGCATTTAATCATGAATATCTGCAAAACAACACACAATATCACCTTATCCGTTCCAAAGGAAAAACTAAACAAAATAAACACTAAAATGGCCTAACTATATGCGAATGCATGCAGAAATGTACATGGAAAATGAGGTGAAATCACACTCATCACCAAGCAACCAGTCTCAATTCCAATTGCTGCCAGTGAAGAGTTTGGATCATATAAGGAAGGGATTTTTACAGGGCCATGTGGAATCGACCTGAATCACGGAGTTACTGCAGTCGGTTATGGGACAAGCGAAGATGGAACTAAGTACTGGTTGATGAAGAATTCATGGGGTGAGGATTGGGGTGAGAGTGGCTACATGAAATTGCTGAGGGAAAGTAGTCAACCAGAAGGTCTTTGTGGCATTGCCATGAAAGCTTCCTATCCAACTCTAAAGTAGTTACAAAAGTAATTTAATTAGAGGATCCGTTATTGTTGTTATTATAAGTTGACATACTTTGTCATTTGCGTTTTTTATTTGTCCTGGTAATGTGCCTTTGGTTTCCTTTATTTACAAACTAATGTACCTCCAATGGTGGTCTTGTAAGAATCGGTCCATAGCTTTAAGAACCCTACTAAGAACATCGACTAGAGATGGCCAAACTAGTAACTGTTTTGTGTAGTGTAGACACTTCTGAGATAGAAAACAAAAATATAGGTTTCAAAAGAATATTTCTATATAAAAATATGTATAAATTTTAATTAAAAATAAAAAATAAAGGAAAAGAAATTTAAAATGACATGTGTCATAAAAAAATAGAGTAGGAAATGATTAGAACATCAAATTTGTCTATGAAATTACTAAGGTCAGTCATATTAGTCCTTATCTTTACGAAATAGAAAAATTAGTCTTTGACTACCATCGGTCAATTTGGTTCCAACTGTTGGTGCATATTAATTACACTTAAAGGAGCATCTCACACATGTCATGTTAATTTGTAATTTAGTACCTATGTGGCAAGCCACGCATGAAACCACTACAAAAAAAAGGTTATTTAGCGACCAAAAATAGTGACCGAATTTGTTGGTTGCTGTTTGCGACCGAAATAGCGATCGATTGTAGGATATAAATCAAACACTAATTAGAGTTGATACTGCGACCGAAATAGCGACCGAAATAGAGCGTAGCAGAGTTATCGGTCTCTATTTCGGTCGCAAAATAAAGGAAGGTAAAAGTAAAAAATTTATGACTTTTTAGCGACCGAGTTAAATGCAACGGTTAAATTTTATCTATCTTTGCGACCGATGTTAAATCGGTCGCTAAACGGCACGTACAAAATTAAAATAGAGCCTGTTAGCGACTGAATTTTAAATCGTTCGCTAAATTTATGAATTCAAATTTTAAATTAACCCATTTAGCGACCGAATTATTCGGTCGCTAAAACTAAAATCCCTAAATCGCGATTTCCTTCCTGTCTTCCCCCATTTCTCTCTTTTCTTCTCTTCTCTCTCACACGCAGGCGGCACAGCAGCTCCTCTCCGGTCACCACCTCCTCCAGCTCCTCTCCGGCCACCACCACCTCCACACGGTCAGCATACGTCTCTCTCTCCCTCTTCTTCTCTCATTCTCTCTCTCACTCGCGTCTCTCTCTCCCTCTCCTTCTCTCCTTCTCTCTCTCTCACTCGCGTCTCTCTCTCCCTTTGTCTCTCTCTCTTTGCAGGTTTTGCGAGGTTTGCAAGCTCTGTTTGCAGGTTATGCGCGACTGAGAGAGCACCCTCTTGGGCCGCCGCACCGTCGTCTCTGGAACTGTGAAGGGTAGGTTATTCAAGTGCCTCCCTTTCTTCTTTCAATCCAAGATCGTGATTGCACTCATCATTCATTAGGTGGAGTAGCAAGTTATATTTTGTTTAATCTTCATGTTGTTATACTATTTGATTGGTTGAACCTTTGATCTATGTGATGTTGCCTGTTGATGATTAAAGCTGTTAAGCATTGAAAATTAGATTTTCTGTTCTCTGTTACTTGCTAAACTGTTTGGTATTGAACAAATGGGTAAAGTTTCTGGGGATTATTGTCTTGTTTAAACAGTATGATAGGTGTTGAGGGTAATGATAGCAGGGTGTTTGATGAAAAGCCTGAATTACCATGATTTGTAAATTATATATTTTTGCTAGGTGGTGCAGGTGCTGATTGGTTTTTAATTGTACTTTAAAATTGCTTGCTTTATGACTACTTGAGTTCTGGTATTTTAGTGTTTATAGGATCATTATATTTCTGCCACCTTTTCGCATATATCCAATTGGTTCTAATCTGGTTTTGTTTCTACTTTTTAAATCCCTCTTTTGGTGTAGCTAAAGGTAAATAATATTTTTGTGATGTTAAAAATGAAAATAACTTAACTGAATGATCATTGTTTTAATTTGATTTACCTTTTATGATATTTGTGCTATGGTTATTGCCTAAAAGGATTTTTGATTTCGCAAGTCATCTTGGTGAACATGCTATGCTGGTTTGTCTCATGTGCATTGCTCCATTTTACCACTTTTATTTATATTACTTCTTTTATTTTACCTCTCTGTTTAGGGTTCCTGCACTATCAGTTCCCCACACTCTCTTCCCTTCCATTCACGCCACCTGCACACAGCAAACTTTGGGCACACTTATATAAGTTGTTGAAGTACATAACATACCTTTTTTTTATTGCTTTGCCACTAAAACAATGCCCAGCTTAAACAAGCTATGGTACTGATATGTAATGAAAATGTTTTGTTTATACTTTCATGAGTGGCAAGTGTCGAAGTAGGTTAATGATTTTCAAGTTTATACTTTTATCACAAGAGCCTTTGTTGATGTTATTATTTTTTATTACAGTTTTCTTTGTCTATTGACAACCGCTCTAGTCATCACCCGTTTTCACTATTTGCTTGGAGTTGAGGTAGGTCAAATACTCTATCTTTTTCTTTGTTGCTAGTGGTTTTTGAAGACTTTGAATTGATTTGTTGATTGTTAGTGAAGAGCTGAGCTCAATAGGATTCTAGTTGTGTGCTGGTATATTAGAAATGATGCATGTGGTTGCAATTGAATATGTTGTTTGTTAGTGGAGAGCTGAGCTCAATAGGATCTTTGGTTGTGTCTTTGGTAGATTAAAATTGATGCATGTGGTTGTAAACTTTATATGTTGTTTGTTAGTGGAGAGCAGAGCTCAATAGGATGGATGTGTCAATTCTATGCCTTGATTGCCATTTTTATGTCCTTATTAACGTTTTTGTCGCTAAAATTGTGCTCTGTATATAGAGTTAAATTTGTATCTTCTGTTATGGTTAATGAGTTAGAATAGCCTTAGTGGAGAGCAGAGCTCAATAGGATGTGATCCTGTCAAAAAGGCGGGATGGTTGTTGTGTGTTGCTAATTTAGAAGTTATGCATGTGTTTGACAATTATGTGTTACTTGTTAGTGGAGAGCAGAGCTCAATAGGACGTTTGCTACTATATTTTATCTAAGTTTGTATTGAAATATGCTTCAATATATACTTGTTGAAGTATGCTGCAATCCTTATAAGTCAATGGTTTTATTTTCTGCTAGAGTTAATTATTAAGTTACGAAAGCCTTAGTTTCCTATTTGAGATTCAATATTAATGAGCATGCGTACCTTCTCAGGGCACGCATGCTCATTGTATTGAATCTTGAATTGTCCAAGTGGGACAGTTTGGGAAAAAACCTTTTTCACACTCGTACAATAGTCATTTCAATGTTCAAATGCCTTATATACTTGTTGAAATCTCGGTCTGATGCATTTCCTTTTGTTCTCCTGGTGCATACTTGATTGCGGTGATTCTCACCATGCTCGAGTCGTGTACTTGGAGACCGATGGGAAATGCTGCCAAAATTTTGTCAAGTATAAGGTATTTGAATATGAGAATAATTATTTTTAGCCGAGTGTGGTAAAGGTTTCTTCTCGAATGGGATAGGTTCATACCTTGTCATAAGAACGAGATTGATGAAGTTATTGGAATGCACCATAATATATAAGTGTTATTGTAGGATTGGTCAGGCTATTTAATTGCCAGCAATGGCTATTCCAGAGAATCGGAAATGGATGTATCGTAGGTTGGATCGGAATAAACATCTTAGGGAAGAGTATAGAGTTGGAGTGGGTGAGTTTATAGAGTTTGTTGTTAGCCAGGAGAGATTTATACGGCTGGGCAGTGATCATTTGAGGTGTCCTTGCAAAAGATGCAAGTGTCAATCTTTCAAAAGCGTGGATGGAGTTGTAGCCGATCTTTATGAGAAGGGCTTCATTCCTGATTACTATTGGTGGAGTAACCATGGTGAGACGTTGCCTGACTTAAACCTGATTGTGTTTGAAGGTTCGTACTATGGAAGTGGTGACCGGAGGGAAGAATTGAATCCATACGATCGAGCAGATGATAATGGATCATGCTGGACCGTCGGTTGGTGTTGTACTAGAAGAAGATGGGGGAGAAGATGGTGGAATGGGTTCCCAATACATAGAGGAGAATCTGAATCCTGAAGCTCAAAGATTCTATAATATGCTGAGTGTTGCACGATCTCCATTGTGGGAAGGATGTCGGGAGTACACGAAGTTGTCGATGTGCGTGGAATGGTTGAGTATCAAATCTGACTACAATATGCAAGAAGGCTGTTTTAATCGCCTCACCAGGTCAGTGTCCAAGGCGTTGCCAGAAGACAATCGGATGCCTACTAGTTTTTATCATGTTAAGAAGTCTGTGGAAAATTTGGGTCTGGGGTGTTTGAAAATTGATTGTTGCCCGAATAGATGTATGTTGTACTATAAGGATGATTCAACGGAAAGCATAACATGTTGTCGATTTTGTGGTGCGGATCGGTATAAGACAACCAATAGGATGGGAATTGAGAAGAAGAGGTCGCTAAAAAAGATGTGGTACTTTCCGCTTGTACCAAGACTTACAAGATTGTACTCTTCGATGGCCACTACAGCTCACATGAGGTGGCATAGTGAGCATGAGAGGGAGCAAGATGTCTTGTGTCATCCATCTGATGGAGAAGCTTGGAAGCATTTTGATAGGGTTCATATGGCATTTTCGCAGGACCCTCGGAATGTCCGATTGGGATTATCTACTGATGGATTTAATCCTTTTGGGCAGGCTAGAAAAGAATACTCTTGTTGGCCGGTTATCCTGACTCCGTACAATCTTCCCCCGGGGATGTGCATGAAGCGGGAGTTTATGTTCCTAACAGTCATAATTCCGGGTCCGTATAATCCAAATGGTAAGATTGATGTGTGCTTGCAGCCGCTGATAGATGAGTTGACGATGCTGTGGAATGATGGTGTGTTGACATATGACGTATCTTTGAGGCAGAATTTCATCATGAAAGCAGCTTTGATGTGGACGACCAACGACTTTCCCGCCTATGGGATGATGTCGGGTTGGATGACCGCGGGGAAGCTTGGATGCCCAATATGTATGGAGTGATCGAAGGCATTCGTGCTTAAAACAGTCGAAAGATCTCATATTTTGATTGTCATCGTCAATTCCTTCCTGAAGATCATCCTTATAGGCGGAACAAGAATGCATTCAAGAAGCGTAGTGCGGAGACAATACCGCCTCCACCACGTTTGATTGGTCCTAATGTATGGCGCAGAGTACAGTACTTACTACTCATCCATGAATCCCAAGGAGAACATATTCCTGATTATGGCGTCAACCATAATTGGACAAAACAAAGTATATTTTGGAGGTTGCCGTATTGGAGGACGCAGCTACTCCGTCACAACATTGATGTCATGCATACTGAGAGGAATGTGTTTTTGAATGTGTTTGACACTGTGATGGACATCAAGGGGTGGACAAAGGATACAAATAAAGCCCGATTGGATCTGGCTGAAATTTGTAATCGGAAGGAGCTTGAGTTGCAGGACGGTGGTCGTGGCAGACTTATCAAACCGAAGGCAAGTTATACACTAAGCAAAACACAGAAAGTGGTCGTCTGTAAGTGGGTTAAAGAACTAAAGTTACCAGATGGGTATGCTTCCAATATGGGAAGATGTGTTGACATTAAGGAAGCAAAGTTACATGGAATGAAGAGTCATGATTGCCACGTGTTCATGCAACGGTTGCTTCCAATTGCGTTCGATGCATTACCGAAGCAAATTTGGAACCCACTTGTTGAGCTTAGCCACTTTTTCAGGGAGCTTACATCGACAACACTAAATGTGAATCAATTAAAGGATATGGAAGTCAAGATACCCGTTTTGTTATGTAAGCTGGAGCAAATCTTCCCGCCGAGTTTCTTTGATTCATGGAACACCTGCCAGTTCATCTACCTTACGAAGCAAGAGTTGGTGGCCCAGTCCAATACCGCTGGATGTATCCATTTGAGAGGTAGACAACATCAACTATTTTACTTAATACATATGAAATTCACGAACACGAAATCATAGTTTAGCTTTCCCTAAAACTAGTAATTATTTGTATGTATCCCTCTTTAATAGGTTCCTGCACTCCCTTAAACACAAAGTCAAGAACAAGGCAGGAGTGGAGGGTTCCATTTGTGAAGCATACTTAGTAGAGGAGACTTCCACTTTTTCCTCTTATTACTATCCGGACGAAGTTAACACGAGAAGGACAAGGATGCCTAGAAACATTGATTCGGGCGAAGGAAGTTCAACTAGTCCTCCTATATCAATATTCAACTATCTGGGCAGATTTAGTGGCAAATCAAAAGGATATTTCTTGGAGCAACGTGACATTAATGCTGCTCATCTGTATATCCTTCAAAATTGTGAAGAGGTTGCGCCATATTTAGAGTAAGTTTCTACAATGTCTTTTATAAGTTCAATTGACGTTTATGATTATTAATCGTTCTACTGTTAATCTCCCATATGTAGGATGTACGACAATTTTCTAAGGGATCTCCAACCTGACATTTCAAACGATCAGGTTGATCGAGAAATTACTTCTCACTTTGCTACGTGGTTCAGTAAATATGTAGGTTAAGCATCTTCATTTGTTGTAATACATTTTAACTCCTTAAATATATAGCATGTATAAGAATAATATAATATTTGATTTTTTAGGTACTAGATCCAGAAAACAATGTTCAAAATCCATTGTTGACAAATTTGGCATGGGGGCCTAACAGATGGGTTACATCATGGAATACTTACATTGTAAATGGATATAAATTTAACACAAAAACATGGAATGAAGGAATGCAGTCGTGTAACTATGGTGTTTGTGTGCGAGCTACTGATGGCAATGTAGAGGATGATTTCTATGGGGTTCTAACTGACATCCTTGAACTCGATTATACCGGTTTCCCCGTGATGAAGTTAGTTATCTTCAAGTGTGATTGGTTTGATCCTACTCTTGACGTAGGGACAAAAATCGATAAAAATTATGGTATTGTTCAAGTTAGGCTGTCTCGAAGGTATAATAAGGCGTACGACCCATTCATTTTTTCACAACAGGCAGATCAGGTTTGTTACTCGTCATATCCCGAAGGACATCAAGGCTGGTTGGGTGTTATTAAGATAAAGGCTCACAGTATAATTACTGATAATGTAATCAACCAGCCTGAAAAAATGCTCCGTACCAAGATGATCAGTTTTCAAGACCCCACGTACCGTTGCAAATTACGCCGGACATTATTGTTAATTCTCTGGCGGACATTTCCGGAAATGGGGAAGAATTTGAAATAGAGTTAATGAATCAATCCGAGTTGGACGCATCTAGCGAAGGAACATTCCGATCAAGTAGATTGATGAGAGTGAGGGTGAATTTAGTGACGGAGATTCTACTTAGGTAATTTATGTCATAATTCATTGTGTAAATGTCATTCTACTTAGGTAATTTATTTTTTTATTATTTACACTGTTGTGTAATCATCTTTTCATTTTTTACACAGATGGCATATTCCTCTAGAGGTAGGGGTCGTCGTGGAGGTCGTGGCAGAGGTCGTGCTGCGAGAGTCCCTTCGCCGGCCGACCCACATCCTTCAGATCGAGACCACCCTACCAGCACCTCTATGGACGGGACACCTCAGGGTGATGGAGTTGCACCCCCTACCCAGCCTCATGTGGTCGGGACACTGGCTGCACCCTCATCATCCACACCTATGACAGGACCATCATCATCATCGGGACAGGAGAGTCGTGGTCCATCCGACAGGAGGATTCTTCTTATCCCTAGGAGGGATAACGAGTAAGCTAATTTAATTTTTTAATATATATAAAGTATCGTTAATTTCTATTTACTCGTTTTTTCTACTATATTTATAACATTTATTAATGCTCTAATTTTGCTGCAGCTTTCTGCCCGCGAAGGGCCCTTCTAATTCGATATCGAAGATCCTGCGATGCAAGTTTGATGCTCCATGGCCTACATGGAAGGCCATCCCAGGGGGCCATAGGGATCAGTTGTTTCAAGAGTTTAAGGTAACAATTTATTAAGTTATTTAAATTAAATTTACATTTTATACACACACGCACACACACACACACACACACGAATTTCCTAACAAATGTAAGTTGCAGAAAGAGTATAGGTGGGACGTAGCTTTAGAGGGTCTCGTCAGGGACATATTTGAACATAAAGGCTCGTTGGTCATGAAGAATCTGACGAACAAGCTGAGGAAGGGTAAGAATAAGGGGAAGTGGACGGATCCTGAGATCAGGAGGCAGTTGGACCAGTACTGGGCTACTGAGAAGTTCCAGGAGATCCAGGCCACAGCTCGGCGTAATCGAGCTTCTGATGGTGGTACATGTGCTTGGACCGGCGGGTCTAAATCAGCCGCCGCCCACTACGACGAGCTAGTAATACATTAAACTTTTGACTTATTATACTATTTAATTAGTTTTTATTTTTAATTATTCTTATGAAATTTAAGATTATATTTTCTATGCAGAAAGCACAGAAACAGCGGGCCCCCACTGCTATGGAGTTGGTGGAGAGGACGAAGAAGTTGAAGTCTAGGACATGGGTCAACGACAAGACCTGTAACTATGCTGTAAGCAAAAAAACAATTTAGTGTTTACTTGTAATTTATTATAAATGATTTGTTAATATTGATTATAATTTTAACTAAATCTCTTCAACTATACTTTGTAGGTGGGCTTCAACGAGAAGAAGGACGATGCCATATCACGTGCCCCACAGTCACAAGATGAGTCCTTGACTGGTGATGAGCCCAGCTCTCCTATCTCCGTTGATGATAATGCCATTTATTTGGAGGTCGTAGGGGGCAGGAACAAGAAGGGGCACGTGTATGGCCTCGGACACCTGGGAGGCGAGTTTATCGCTTCATCATCCGTCATGCCTGCTCCTTCCTATGCCGATACCGTCCCTCAAGAGCAGTTCAACCAAATGCAGGACACCATCACGCAGCTAAACGCGGAGCTTCGGGAGAAGAGCGAGAGAGAGCAGCAGATGGCGAACCAGATTGCACAGTTTGACCGAGGCACCCCAGCAGCTAATGCAGACGAGCATCGAGCAGGGCCAGACACTGCGGCTGGTGTTGGAGCAGATGAGGATCCAGACTCCAGTTGCTCAGGGTGATGCTGACGGTTGTGCCGCCTGCTGCCGCTCCTCCAGTTCCGTCGCCAGCTACCTCGATGTCTGCTCTCTGCAGAGGACGATCAGATAGCAGACGTCGGTGGTACGGACACTGAGGATGATTGGATTCCTCCACCACCCCTCATCATGACTGAATTTTTTTTTTCATATTTTTTACTTTAAACGATTCTTGTACGACACTTTGGATTATTTTTTTTAATATATTCATTATTTCTTATGATTGTATATTTCATTAGTAATTTGGTGTGTTTTATTAGTATTTTTGCTAAACTTTAAAGAAAAACAACAAAAATTTATTATTTTAAAAATTTAATTTAATTTTTTTTTTAATAAAAACCAGTTTAGAGACCGAATTAGAAACCAACAATTCGATCGCTAAACTTTAGTTAACATTAACAGATTGTGGTCTAGGGATCGAAAATCCGTCGCTAATATAGGTTAACAGTAACCAACATTGGCAACCGAACTAGCAACCGATTATCGGTCGCTAAAAATGGTTACCCAAACAATGCGACCAACCGTGTAGCGACCGTTTTTTATTATTTAGCGACCGAATTTACGGTCGTCATTTAGCGACCGAATTATTATTTCGGTCTCTAAAAGCTTAGCGACCAGGTTATTAGCCACCACCATTAATTGGTCGCTACATTAAATAGCGACCGAATTAGAAAGTTTAGCGATCGAATATCTCGGTCACTAAACAGTTGTTTTTTTGTAGTGAACATTGACGTTGTTTGTAACGACCTGTTTGTGTTGTTTTCAGTTTCTTATTTTAAAAAATTATTACAAACCAACCAAAAAAAAAAAAAACAATAACTGAGTCCTATCCTATATATGAATATCTCAAGTATATCTTACTAATTCCTCACAGGAAGCCGAAAAATCAGTAAAAGCCATTCCAAAGAACAAACTCTTATATCTACAAAACATGGCTAAGAACCCGTTTGGATGATCTTTTTTTTTCTGGGAAAACACTTATTTTTAAATAAAATTGCTTTTGAAAAAAAAATATAGCTGTTTGGATCGATTTTTGAAGGGAAAAAAAGAAGCAAAAGCAGTAAAAAAAAAAAAAACACATTTTGATGCTTTTTTAAGAAGTTGCAATTTCTAACTTCTAAAAAAAGGAGAAGTAATAAAAGAAATAGTGAATATCATTAATGTTTTATTGGACAATAATATCCTTATATTAAATCTCTCAAAAGCCCTTCTTATAAAGTTCATCCAACAAAATAGTTTTTACTTCTAATAATAACTTCTGTTTCTACTTTTATATCTTAAAAAAGCACTTTTTAATAGTTTCTGCTTCTAATATTATCTTCTGCTACTACTTTATATCTTTGAAGCACTTTAAAAAAAAAGCACTTTTATATCTTATTAGGATCTCTTCAATGATTTCAACTAGCAATTTTTATCCCATTTGTTTAATATTAAAAATAAATGATTTTGTTATAAAATAATTTAGTGATTATTTTTAGATATTTTAAAAAAAAACAGAAGCAGATTTGCGTTTGTTTACCACCATAAAAATCATTTTTTTCAAAAGTAGTTAGTTAAAAAAACTGATTTTTCCAAAAGCAGATGAAAGTTGTTTTTTATTTTAACACCAAAATGATTTTTTCTGCTTTTATTATTTTCTGAAGCAAAAAACAAACACACTAAAAAAAAAGATTTTTTTTCAAAATAAACAATAACAAACTGATCTGAAGCTCTTTTTGTTTCAAGATTTTGAGTTCAATAATGTCCTTTATTGTTGCTAAATCGCCTGTCACAGAGGAAGACATCAACTAGCCATCCGACAAGCAGCCATGATGACGTCCCTTTTGTATTTTTATAATATTTTAATTTTTATTTAAGTTATGTATTTTATAATTGTAAAATGGATTATATTTTATTAAAAAAATACACGTTTCATTATTTTTACTGTGTTACATGTTTACATTTTCAATATTTTTATTTTAAAATTTATTAACACATTTAATATATAGTAACTTTAATTAATTCATTCGACCAATACTTTTAATGGTAACTTTATTAATACATTCTTAGTAAAAAAAAAAAAACTTTATTAATAAATTTATGTTATGCCATCTACAAACCTTCCAAAAAATAAAAAATAAAAATTACCCGAGTCCTATCCTATATATGAATATCCTCACAGGTAGCTAAACAATCTGTAAAAGCCATTCCAAAGAACAAACTCTTGTATTTGCAAAACATGACTAATATTGTTGAAATGAAGCATCTTATTTTTGTTGTCTGCGGTATCTTGTGGGCATGTGCATATCCAGCCATGTCCCTATATTAGAATGAAGAAGTGATTAGAATGAAGAAGTGATGAATGAATGATGATTCATTGATCTGCAGAATTCATTACAGAATATAGTATATATATACAAGGTGGAGTAGTAAACTTCTAACCAACTTTTCTAACTAAACTTCTAACTACTTTAACAGAAATATAACTGAAAATAACTGAATAACTAACTAAATACATATAGTTAATATGCCCCCTCAAGTTGGAAGATAGATGTCTTGAATTCCTAACTTGGGTATTAAGGAATTGAAGATAGGAGCTGTCACTGGTTTGGTTAATAGGTCTGCAAGTTGATAAGCTGACTTTACATGTACCAAACGGATTACTTCTGTCAAGACTTTTTCTCTAATGAAATGATAGTCAATTTCTATGTGTTTGGACCTCTCATGGAAAGTTGGATTTGATGCTAAATGGATGGCTGCTTGACTGTCAGTAAACAGCAGTGTTGGGCCAATGGAAATCTCAAAATCCTTGAGCAAAAATGCTAGCCATTGAAGTTCACTAGCAACACTAGCAAGTGCTCTATATTCTGCCTCAGCAGAGGATCTAGACACCACATGCTGTTTTCTTGATTTCCAAGAGACTAAGGAATCTCCAAGGAAGATGCAATATCCAGTTGTAGACCTTCGGGTGTCTGGACAATTCCCCCAGTCCGAATCTGCATATGCCTTTAAGGACAAGGATGACTGAGCAGAGAAGAACAGTCTTGTGCCAGGAGTGGATTTGAGATATCTGAGCAGATGATGGGCTGCA
The DNA here is from genome assembly GCA_030762895.1 of Sophora flavescens. NCBI lineage: Eukaryota > Viridiplantae > Streptophyta > Magnoliopsida > Fabales > Fabaceae > Sophora > Sophora flavescens. The sequence goes on along the minus strand of CM061070.1, from coordinate 26,079,272 downwards.
TCTAGATGAGCTGTAGTTGGAGATGACATGTGTTGACTCAGCTTATTAACTGCGAAGCTGATGTCTGACCGAGAGATGGTGAGATAGAGTAATCTTCCAACCAGCCTTCTATATTGTGCACCATTCTGCAGAGGTTCGCCATCTGATGAGCTTAGCTTCAGATTAGGGTCCATGGGAAGATTGGACGGCTTGCTGTCTAAGAAACCACAGTATCATCAAGTAAGGAGAGGACATACTTCCTCTGGGACAGGTAGATGCCCTTCTTTGATTTTGCAATCTCCAAGCCAAGAAAATATTTCAAATTGCCAAGAATCTTCAGCTTGAAAAGCTTCTGCAATTGATTTTGTACCTGGTGAACTGCAGCATGACTAGGACTAGCTATTATAATGTCATCCACATAGACCAATAATGCAACAAAAGTTGATGCCGAACCTGTTGTGAATAAGCTGTAGTCACTTTTGGATTGTGTGAAGCCACAACTGAGTAAGGCAGTGGAAAATTTTGTGAACCATTGGCGAGAAGCTTGTCTTAAGCCATAAATGGACTTGTTCAGTCAGCATACCAAACTGCTGTTATCTGATTTATATCCAAGATGCATATCCATATATACTTCTTAAAATAGATCCCCATTTAGGAAGGCATTATTTACATCAAGTTGTAGTAAATGCCATCCGTTTATGGCTGCCAAAGACAAGAGAACTCTCACAGTTGTGAGTTTGGCTACTGGGGAAAAAGTGTCTCTGAAATCTTCTCCAGCTTGTTGAGTATACCCTTTAGCCACCAACCTGGCTTTGAGCCTATCAACTGAACCATCTGGCTTAGTTTTGACCTTGTGCACCCATCTACAACCAATTGTGTGTTTACCAACAGGAAGTGGGACTAAGGTCCATGTATTGTTTGCTTCCATGGCTGCAAGTTCTTCACTCATTGCTTGCTGCCATTCAGGGAACTTAGCAGCTTGATGATAAAACTGAGGCTCATAAAAGCTAGAAATATGATTAATGAAGGCAGAATAAGAGGGTGACAATCTGTCATGACTGAGATGAGTGAAGATGGGATATGAAGTCGTGTTGTTGCATATATATTGTTGTAGATAGGTAGGTTGTCTAACTGTTCTACCAGATCTCCTGAGATGAGGCTCATAATCAAGGTCAGGAGAAGACATTTGTGGATCAAGGTCTGGAGGATGAGGATGTGCAGGCAAGATCACATCTGCAGGTGGGATTGCTGCTGGAACATTTGGACTATCTGACAAAGGTAGTGGAATCACTGTGTCAGGGAAGAGATCCATGACTGTATCAGAGTTTGGAACTTTCTGAAATGGAAAAACATTCTCATGGAAAACCACATCCCTTGATATGATGAATTGCTTGGTAGTGAGATCATAAAGCTTGTAACATTTGTGTCCAACAGGATACCCCATGAAAACTGTAGGAATTGCCCTGGGAGTAAATTTATCTCTTTTTGAGCACAATGTAGAAGCAAAAGCAAGGCAACCAAATACTTTGAGAGCTGAATAGTCAGGTGCCTTTTTGAACAAAAGCTCATAAGGGGTTTTTTGTTTGAGTAGGGGTGTAGGAGTCCTATTTATAAGGAACACAGCAGTCTTCAAACACTCATTCCAAAAGGATATTGGAATCCTAGACTGAAAATAGATTGCCCGAGCCACATTAAGGAGGTGTTGATGTTTCCTCTAAACTACTGAATTTTGTTGTGGTCTTTCAACACAACTAAATTGATGCAGGGTCCCCTTTTTTGCTAGAAAATCAGTCAAGGATAGTTCTTTTGCATTATCTGTACGAATTTGTTTAATTGTGATGTGGAATTGAGTTTCTACTAGAGCAAAGAACTGTTGAATATATGATTGTGCCTCAGATTTATATTGTAACATGTATATCCATGTAAAACGTGTATGATCATCAACTAATGTCAAGAAATATCTTTTATTATCATGACTAGGAACATGATAGGGTCCCCATATGTCACAATGCACTAAATCAAAAACTGATTCTGACATGTGATTAAAAGATTGAAAAGGTAATCTTTTTTGTTTTGATAAAGGACAAATGGAACAAGAATGTGAATTGTAAGCAGGAAAACCAAGTTCTTTATTGAGTAAGAGTAAACATTTATCTGATAGGTGTCCTAGTCTGGCATGCCACAACTCATGAGTGGCTTTATTGGAAACAGAATTACAAGAAACACATGGTTTACAAGAATCAAAAGATTTACATTGTCTTTTAGTAATGACAGCAGCTACATGAAGTGAGGAAGGGTGAGCCTTGAAGACATAAAGTCCTTGAATGAGTTCACCCTTGCCAATCATCTTCGAGTGACTGAGGTCCTGCATAAGGAAAGTGTTAGACTGAAAAATGACCGAAACATTTGAGGAGGACAATAAGGCACTAACTGACAGCAAATTGACATGAAAGCTAGGTATGTAAAGGACATTGTGTAATACAAGGTCAGAGCTCAATCTAACAGAACCAATAGAATGCACATAAACTAAGGATTTGTTTGGCAAAGTAACAAAAGAATTTACTGCAGCAATGCTAGAGATGAAATTATCAAGACTCCAAGCAATATGACTAGTGGCCCCTGAATCAAGAATCCAACAATCACTATGAGAAAGAGAATGTGTGTTAGAAACAGCAGAAAGAACAAGACCTGAGGGAGACTCAATGTGCTGGACCTCATTGTTGCAAGGGACAGCAGTCTGAGCTAGCTGTGAAGAGAGCAATGAAAGCAACATCTTGCACTGATCAGCAGTTATAGGAATGCTTTGAGAACCAGGCTCTGCTGGTCCAGAGACTTGATGAGCAGAATTCAAGGATTTAGACTTATAGCCTGGTGGATATCCATGAATCTTGTAGCACTTGTCGTTAGTGTGTCCTATGAGACCACAGTGAGTGCATACTGGGCGATCTTTCTTGCCATGTTGCTTATTCTGTGAAGCTCTTACTGCAAAAACAGCTTGTGTATCATTATTCACATAAGAAGCACCTATCTCTCGATGCTTCTCATCTTGAACCACCAAAGAAAACACCTTATCAATATGGGGAATTGGATCCATTGCAAGAATCTGTCCCCTAATGTGAGAAAAGCTGTCATTGAGTCCCATTAAAAATACCAACACATATTCCAACTGAATGTAATCAAGGAGTGGTCGAATCCCTCCACAAATACAGTTGCATTGAGGTTTCAGTTGTTGTAATTCTTCCCAAATGGATTTCAATTGTGTATAGTATTGATTAACAGACAATGAACCTTGAGCAAGACTCACCAAATTCTTGCGAAGTTGATAGGTTCTGGGTCCATTTGTTTGCTGAAAACGGTTCTTGAGATCTTGCCAAACAGTTGCAGAAGATCCACCATAGACAATGCTAGAGATGATGTCTTTGGATACTGAGTTTAACAACCAAGAACACACAATGTCATCATTGCGTTTCCAAATGGCTTTAACACGCTCATCAGCATCCTCAGGACAAGGAAAGGAACCATCAACATAGCCAAGTTTGTTCTTGCCATTCAAAGCCAACTGCATCGATCTACACCAAGAATTGTAGTTATCGCCAAGGGCTGAGAGACAAGCTGTAAGCCTGGATGATCTGAGGGTTGAAGAAACAAAGGATTCGCAAAATCATCTTGATTTGCCATAGATGAAGAAATCGAGAGCACAGAAGGAATTTCTGGATTGGAAAGAAAACTTGAAGGAACTCAGAAATGGACAATTTCTGATAGAGAAATGAAAGAAGAAATCAGAATACGGAAGAGGAAGGAAAATATTCTCTGATACCATATTAGAATGAAGAAGTGATTAGAATGAAGAAGTGATGAATGAATGATGATTCATTGATCTGCAGAATTCATTACAGAATAGAGTATATATATACAAGGTGGAGTAGTAAACTTCTAACCAACTTTTCTAACTAAACTTCTAACTACTTTAACAGAAATATAACTGAAAATAACTGAATAACTAACTAAATACATATAGTTAATACCCTAACGCTGCATGAGTCATCTGTCGCTAAAATACATGAGCAATGGATGTATCAATATGGTCGTTCCTACACAGACGACATTGAGAAGGAGAAACGGTTGAAGATATTCATGGAGAACTTGGAATTCATAGAGAATTTCAATACTCAGAATAAGAGTTACAAGATGGGTTTAAACCAATTTGCTGATTTAACTACAGAAGAGTTTATTGCTTCACATACTGGACTCGATATTTCAAATCAAAAAGCATTTTCGTCCAAGGTATCGCCAGTTGCGTGGTTAAACTTGAGTAATATTCCAACGAGCATAGACTGGAGAGAGTATGGAGCTGTCACCCATGTGAAAACCCAAGGCCATTGTGGTAAATGATTCAATTGCTTAATACATTAGAGTAAAAATATTTTTGATGGTTTTTTTTTACATAATTATTAAATGGATTTTCTCCCGTTTTGAAAGAATAAGAACAAGATATGGTCTGTCCGGAGAGAAAAAGACTCAAATTTTTGAAATATAATTAGTGGGCCTCATAATCATACATGATGAGAAAAATAATTTATCTTTCTCTCTCTAACATGATCATAAAACCCATATCTTGTACTTCCCATCCAAAATAGGAGAGGATCCAATTCTATTCTCATAGTATCTTTTCTTTTATTATTCAAACAGATAAGATTACAAAGAATTATTTAATTATCTTGACCTGAACATAACATTCCTCTTAACAAAAAATGCTTTTTAAATTAATTGTCTTAGAGAGCATACAATGAATCATGAATCCCTCGTAATAGCAAATCAATTGTCATATTTTAATCTTCATGTCACCGCCAATATTTTGAGTTGCTCTTGCTTTCTTTACATAATTGCTAGTCATTTTGTGTATCATTTCAACTAAGTTAGTCGGGATTTTAATTAACATATTAGTAATAACCATAATAACTTAAAATCACTATATATGCATGAGGCGGCATGATATGATTAGCCAATCGAATCTATTTGCAGATTGCTGTTGGGCATTTTCAGTTCTTGCATCTGTAGAAGGTCTTATCAAAATCAAAACTGGCTATTTGATCTCATTATCTGAGCAACAACTGGTGGATTGCACAGAAGGTTGTAACAGAAGTTGGTTGGATGTTGCTTACAACTATATCATACAAAACGGTGTTGGTAGTGAAATTGATTATCCATACCAAGCATATCCTTACACCTGTCGTCAGAATGAGATGAGACGTTCAGCCCACATAAGAGGTTTCATAAATATACCTTATAATAGTGAAGAACAACTACTGCAAGTCGTAGCCTACCAACCAGTCTCAGTCCCCATCTCTATCAACACAAACTTCATATTTTACAAAGAAGGGATATTTACAGGACCATGTGGAACCTATGGTCTCAACCATGCGGTTACTGCAATCGGTTATGGGATAAGCCAAAATGGATACAAGTACTGGTTGGTTAAGAATTCATGGGGTCGAGGATGGGGTGAAGGTGGCTTCATGAGATTGTTGAGGGAAAGTGGTCCACCAGAAGGTCTTTGTGCTATTGCCGCGAGAGCTTCTTATCCCATCTAAGTAGTTTCAAAATCAGTTAGAGGACCTATTATTCTCCATATATCGAGTAAGAAGTCTTAGCTTGGGACTTGTATTGAATATGAAGCTACCAATATATGAAATAGAGATGAAAATGGGTTGGGTCCAAGTAAGGTATTATAGTAATCATCCTCATATCCGAATTAAAAAAGTACTCGTAGCTGGATCAGTACTCACCTAGTTTGCAACTTTAATACATGTATCCTTATTCATTGGATACATAAGTACTCATACTTGTAACACTTTAATTAACTATGAAAAATTTGTATGTAAAAAATAGACCATTGATTAAAAATACAACTATTGAAAACTATTCAAAGATCATCCAAACATGATCATAATAACTATTTAACTAAATTTAAATACAACAAATATGACTATTACATACAATGCATAATATTATGTTTGAATATTGAGTTAATATTACAATAAGCTTACGGGTAACATGAGTGCAAGGAGGGGGAGACAGGCAACAATGGCCAATCAGAGAGTAGTGTACGACAAAAAGGGTAGGGAAAGAAAGGACAACTATGTTTAGGTTGTTATTTACTAATTTAATATTATAATTATATTATACGTATGTGTCTGTGTGCGTGCGGCATACGAGGTCTATCAAGCTCACGAGTCACAAATATGCCAAAAGGAATTCAACCGTTAAAGAGATAGGGTGCGTTTGGGTAAACAAATTAATTAAGAGCTTATCACATAAGACCTTATTGCATGAGAGCTTATGTGATAAGCACTTAAAGAAAGAAAAAGAAAGAAAGGGGTATGAAATGATTCGAATAGTGAAAAACACAGAGAGAGTGTTTAGTGCATAAACTCTTATGATAATTCCATAAGCATCTACCAATGACTTATGAAAATAAGTCAAAAACTCCTTATTGGATGACATAAGTATTTTTAAAAGCTTTGTCAAACACACTGCATAAGAGCTTGTCATCAGATAAGTCAAAAGGAGCTTAAATAAGCTTTTCTAAACGCCACCAATGTATATTGCATTTATTTTCTTGAATGCCGATTCTTGATGCACCTTAGGAACTAGTATCTGGTGAAACTTAATACATAAGCCATAAGGTGATACATCATTTCTAGTTCTTGAACTAGTCAGTGGTTTATTCTGCATTTCTGCCATCTCAAAATATATGAAAAATTTCTCCACTTAAAAACAATCCAGTATTTTTATTTTTTTATAAGGTTGGCATGTAAAAGCATCATAATAAGGAAAGACATCCCAACTATATTAGCACCCAAACTTTACCAATCATCTGCAGCACACAAAAAATTTATTAAAAAAGATAAAAAAAAAAGAATACCAAAGAACATGGGGGACTAAAGCCAATAACCATGGAAGAATAAAGAATCATCGGAATCTAAAACAAGGAAGGCCCATCGTATTAAGGAAAAAGTCATCCCTAATAAAATCAGGAACTAAATCCCACCAGGAATACCCGAAGTTACTAGCCCCAAAGGAGGCTAATTTGTCAGTACAATAGTTTCCCTTTCTATAAACATGGGAATAAATAAAATGCATCTTCATAGTTAAGTAAATATAGTTATTCTATCTACTTCTAAGAGACCAAGGAACCAAAGAACTGGATTTGAAAGCTTCAATAACAAGCATGGAGTTGTGCCACCCTTTAAAATATGCCAACTCAATAGCTTGCATCAATGCACTCAATTCTGCATGAAGAGTTGAGGCAAAACCAATGTAAAGAGAGAAACATCCTAAGATAGCTCCTCTAAAGTCCCTGAAAATACCACCACAACCAGCATGACATGGAGAACCTTTGGCTGCTCCATCCATGTTACATTTGAACCAACCACAATTAGGAGGATTCTAATCAAACTGCTTAATAGTAGGAGCTTTTGGAGCATGTCCCATCACTGAAAAATACTTAAGGATCCTAAATGCCTCCATAAGCTTCTCCCAGTGACTTATGAAAATAAGTCAAAAACTCCTTATGAGATGACATAAGTTATTTTTATAAGCTCTGCCAAACACACTATATAAGAGCTTATGACATCAGATAAGTCAAAAGAAGCTTAAATAAACTCTTCCAAACGCCACCATAATAACTCTACATAACGACAAGAGGATTCTCAGGAGATGACAATAAAGATGTTTGATTCAATTAACTTAGAGCTGTACTAATTAAACACAACTTTTGGACACAAATACGACACCTGTTATTATAGTATCAATTATATTTTTTTTTTTAATTTTGACTTTTTTAAAAAAATAAAAATTTTATTTTTAAAAAAACCTATTCACCAGATAATGAACTGAATTCATCAAATATTTGTACATGATTCACCAGATATTTGCACATACTTAACCAAAAAATTTATTTTTCAAAAAAACTCATTCACCATATATTTAGACATACATAACCAAAAAATTTATTTATAAAAAAAAAACACATTTACCAAATAATGAACTGAATTCACCAGATATTTATACTTGATTCACCATATATTTGCACATACTTAACCAAAAAATTTATTTCTCAAAAAAACCTATTCACCAGATAATGAACTGAATTCACCAGATATTTATACCTGATTCACCAGATATTTGCACATACTTAACTCAAAAATTATCTCAATAAAACCAATTCACTAGATAATGAACTGAATTCACAAGATATTTGTACATGATTCACCAGATATTTGCACATACTTAACCAAAAAAATTATTTATCAAAAAAACTCATTCACCAGATATTTACACATACTTAACCAACAAATTTATTTATAAAAAAAAACACATTCACCACATAATGAACTGAATTCACCAGATATTTATACATGGTTCACCATATATTTGCACATACTTAACCAAAAAATTTATTTCTCAAAAAAAACTATTCACCAGATAATGAACTGAATTCACCAGATATTTGCACATACTTAACCAAAAAAATTATTTCTCAAAAAAACTCATTCACCAGATAATGAACTGAATTCACCAGATATTTGTACCTGATTCACCAGATATTTACACATACTTAATCAAAAAAATTATTTATAAAAAAAATTAATTTTTTTTTAAAAAAAGGACCCGCTACAGTGCTGCACAGTATAGCTACAGTGCCGCACTCTGCACTGTTCATACGGTGTCGCCATATGTGTGTCCCAAATCTGTGTTCATTTAGCATTTTTCCATTAACTTAATAGACAAAGACTAAAGGCATCGCCTTAACAGAGAGATTCTTAGAATTAATCACGTCAAGGGATTGGAGATCCTATGTCCTACTTTCCTGTCACATCTTCTATCCCTCATCAATTACAATTTATTATTTAATAAAATAAAATCTTAATTCATTAACACTTATGCATATTCTCAGTTTTTGATTGGTTAGGGATACCGAGACACCATTTTTTGGGACAATAAATTTACATCCCACATCAAGTTATTGGCTATGGATGATGAAGTGAAAAATGACTTACACTTATATAAATGACCCCTCCTCATATATATTAAAATATAAATATATTCATACCTTAACAAAAATATTTAATAGATAAATAAGTTATATAAACGGAATTCATATTAAATCAAATCATATAAAATATAATTATATTCGAATCCAATCACAATTAAATGTAATTATATCACTGTAATTAATCAATGATGGGCAGCCAAGTCAGGTTCAAGATTCTTCTAATGATTAATCTTGTACACCTTTACTACTTTCAAGTACACTTGTATGCCTTCCTTGTGAAGAAACTCACCATATGAGTCAATAGGCTCAGGGCTAGAATGTGTTCTAGCAAATAGAAAATCATCATGAACATCACTCATTCGATTATCGGCTTTAAATTTCTTATCTTTATAAACATTTTTCTTATTGTTTATTTTATCAATGAGTATCCATTAAGACCTTAGTCTTGAGTCAGTGTAGATTTTATCCGCAAATATCCGTATGTACGAGTAAAATTTTCATCCCTAATCCTAAAGAATCAAGGTGTGAGTGGTGGGACAGGGTGATTATCCCCACTAAGCCATGGTTTGTTATTTATTTGTGACAAGTTTTCATACATATTGAAGAGGGAGTGGTAGTGATAGTAGGCACCATACCTCATTACCAATAATGAGATGACAACACATCAAAACTTTAAATTTTATTTTTAAAAAAATTAAAAAAAATTAAGAAAACTGGTTTCCCTTCTTCCACCTCCTTTTTCTCTCCCACTCCCCTCTCTCCTTCAAACCTCGATGTTTCTCGTACTTACATAGATTTTAGAGTTACAACAAATACTCTCTGATACTTCTAAGTTCTAACTACAATTCATTTTTATTATTTTTTTAAGAAAGTAAAGTTGAAGGAACCCTCAGTTGTCTCTTTTCGGCCACCGACTTCTTCCTTGATGGCAGCGGTGGGTAGATAAACACCTCTGGAAGCTGATTCTTCAACCGCGCTTTGTGTTCTACACTCCTCCTCCTACTCCCTTTCATCCATGGCAAACCACTCAACCAAGTCAGGTTTCACCTATATTTTCATACTCCCATCTGGCCCATCTCGTCAAAATCCAAACTTGTTCAAAGTTACTTTCAATTCATGGACTATGAGTTATTTAGAAATGTTTTTATATAACTTTTTTTATTATTTAATTTCCAAAATTTTGAAAATTTGAAAAAAAAAATGGTGGATGAGTGGGGAAAAAAGGTGGTGATGGCTTGAAATGGTGTGATTTGGAAGGGTGATGAACTTATTGGTACTGTTGTACACCCAAATCTATGTTCTCAGAATTTCAGATACTCATTTCTAAAAGTTGTTATCTTCAAATGTTATGGTGTGATTTGTTACCAATAATTGCAGGAACTGGAAAACCAGGAGACCATACACTGAAAAGTCCCAAGCTTTACGTCAAAATCGCAGCTGCTATAACTCCGATAAATTTGTAGAGTGATATGGAGGATACGATGCAAGTTGAATGAGGGAGAGGAATAGATAAGAGAAGAAGAAAGTGAAATGAGAAAAATGTGTTTTATCTTTTTTTTATTATAAAATATATATTTTAAATTTTAATGTGTTGCCAACTAATTATTGGTTGTACTCTTTTTTTTTTTTTTTTAAGCAAAAAATATATTAAAGTGAGTAGAAAAGACTATTCAAATCCATGTATAAGGGAAGAGTCAAACGTACAAATAAATGTCCAAGCTAAATGTTCAATATGAAATTTAGCTCACAGGTTGAGGATCTGACTCGAATTTGCTACATCAAAAGTGAACAAGAGTACCAAATAGAAGAAAAGAGTTCAATAACCCAAAAAGTGAAAGAATCATATCCTGTAGAACCAAGAAAAATGTTGCACATGAAAACCCAATAAGACCAAAGTGTTTGCCCATGTAACTACCAAAACGGCAAAAATAGAACGTAGATTCTAATAATAATCAACACCCAACATATTATCATCCTATAAGGAGACCATGATAGCAAGAGGAATATTACCAAAAGAAAGTAAGCTGTCGTCATCCATAGGAACTATTAATATAGCCATATTTACGCTGCATCTTAAATTGCTTTTTGGAGAAAAAAATGTCATCTGAAGATTTGCAGAACCCAAAGCCTAATCAAAGAAGCATTTCTAAAGAGAGTATCACCACAAAAAGCATCCCAGTAAAGACGTAAACTAAGAAAATCTAAACTAAAATAATAATTAAAAATCACTATATATGCATGAGGTGGCATGATATGATTACCCAAATTGAGTCTATTTGCAAATTGCAAATTGCAAATTGCTGTTGGGAATTTTCAGTTCTTTCATCTATAGAAGACCTTATTAAAATCAAAATTAGCTATTTGATCTCATTATCTAAGCAACAATTGGTGGATTGCACAGAAGGTTGTAACAGAAGTTGGTTTGATATTACCTACAACTATATCGTACAAAACGGTGTTGGTAGTTAAATCGATTATCCATACCAAGCATATCCTTACACCTGTCGCCAGAATGAGATATGACGTTCAGCCACATAAGAGGTTTCGTAAATATACCTTAGAATAATGAAGAACAACTACTACAAGCCGTGGTCTACCAACCAGTCTCAGTCGCCATCTCTACCAATGCATACTTCAGATTTTATAAAGAAGGGATATTTACATGACCATTTGGAACCTATGGTCTCGACCATGCAGTTACCGCAATCGGTTCTGGGATAAGCGAAAATAGTATAAGTATTGGTTGGTTAAGAATTCGTGGGGTCAGGGTTGGGGTGAAGGTGGCTACATGATTGATTGTTAAGGAAAAGAGGTCCACCAGAAGGTCTTTGTGTCATTGCCATGAGAGCTTCTTATCCCACTTTAGTAGTTTCAAAATCAGTTAGATGATATGTTATTGCTATTAAATAAGGACTTGTATTGAATCTGAAGCTATCATCAATATATAAATTAGATATGAAATTGGGTTGGGTCCAAGTAAGGTATTATATTAATCATCCTCATATCCGCGTTAAAAAAAGTACTCGTAGTTGGATCTACTAGTGTAGGAAGTGCTTTTTACGTCATTCAAAATTAATTTTGGACGTCTGAATAATCCTGATGTTATTGGAGCCGTCGTTAAAAGTGTAACTTTTTACGTCAATTCAAAATTGACGTTAGTTGATTACACAAGTGACGTTAAAAGCCATTTTTTTTAAAAAAAATAACTTTTAACGTCAGTTGTTTCATTAAACTGACATCAAAAGCTTAACTTTTAACGTTAGTTTTTTATTACAACTGACGTTAAAGACCAATTTTTTTTTTAAATTTCTTGTTACAATATATCCCTCTCCCAGCTATTCCTGCATTCAGTAAACAGTCCAGTCTAGTAAACAGTCTAGTAACAGTCCAATATTTCAGTTAAATTTCATTAATAAAATAAAGTATATATATATACAAAGGAACAAATGGGGGGATAAAAAACATACTACTTACTACTCACCTACATATAAGTTTCTATACTAATTACTAACTACACATCTTCTATATACTCATGAGGCATACTTGTAGGCAATCATTTCTCTTTAGCATACTTGAAGAAAAATTCTGCAAACCGCATCCTCAAGTCTTTGAACTCTTTTTTGTCAAGAGGAGATTGGTTGCTGTTAAAAGACTGCACACATTCAAATAAATCACGGTAGCATTAATTAATGAAATGAAAATGAAAACTATAATATATAATTAAATAAGTTGTTTAATTAAGTATTATTACCTTCTTCCATCTTCCGTAATAGATACGGAGACTATGTTGAGCATATGTTGCATCACATAATATCCACATGACCAAACGTCATTCTGAAAGCGAGACTACAAAAGTAATGAAATTTAATGTCAGTTAAATAAACATATATATTTGGAATTAGTAATTAGTAATTCTAATATTATATACAATTTAACAAAATACCAACCTTGAGGATAATTCAATCAGGATTTCCTTTAGACTTAAGAGTCCTACTCCTCTTGTTGGTACAGCTCAAACTACAAGTCTTCAGCATACTATCATAAACAGAATATTCATGTTAATTAACCAATTCATCATGTGTCGCATAAAATTAAAGTAAATGTTAAAACTTAAATTAAATAGAAGATTAATTACTAACCTATTGATAGGTTCCACCACCTCCCATGGAGGGTTATTGTGGAGAGAGCATAGGAAGATGACAGTATGCCTGACAGGATGAATTACGAGCAACTACCAATGCCTGTTCATTATGTACGGTGCCAGATATAGCTCATTGCGATCATCACCTCCCAGTAATCTCGTTAAGTACGCTGTGACTTCGTTGTGATTGTCAAAGAATTCAGGCTGAAGGGAGTAGGGCTCTAAGAAGCCGAATAGGTTGTCACCTCTCTCGAGTTGAATTCGATGGAGATACCTACGATATGAATACAGTAAATCATAAAATTCAAATAAAATATATAAATTGAATTAATTATAAAATTATAAAGCATACTTACGGCGACCAAAGACTCACAATCGCGATGGATAGTTACTGGCCTTCATTGCACAGATACCCAATATCGTCACCACTGAATACAAATCCAAGATCATGCTCATGAAGTGGGCGTGCCGGCCAACCATCATGCTCCAACTCCTATTGAAAAAGCACGAGCGCATAATCCTCACCAATCGAGAACAACCGGGTCATGAGAGACATCTTACCCGCCTTTACCTTCAATATTAAATAAATCAGGTATATAAGTTGTTGATAATTTGAAAAAAAACATAAGTAATTAATTGACAAATTTGGACATTAATAATGAATATATACATTCCGTGCCAACTCGATCTCCCGCTGTTTCGCTTCACACTCAAGCTCACGGCGTCGGACCTCCAACTCCTGCTCCCTCTCTGCCAACTCATCCACCTCCCACTAGTGCAATAAGTGCTTTTTACGTCAGTTAAAATTGATTTTTTACGTCAGAATACTGACTGACGTAAATACAGCTGGCGTTAATAGTTAATATTTTAACGTCAGTTGAGAACTGACGTTAAATATAAAACTATTAACGTCAGTTCCTTAACAAAACCGACGTTAATTTTGTAAAAATTAACGTCGGTTTTTGAAACAACTGACGTTAAACATAAAACTATTAACGTCAGTTCTTTAAGACAATGGACGTTAATTTTGTTAAAACTAACGTCAGTGGTTATAAAGAACTGACGTTAAAGGTTTAATTTTAACGTCAGTTTTAATAAACAACTGACGTTAATAGTGTACTTTATATTTTATAAAATACTATTAACGTCAGTTGTTTGATACAACTGACGTTAATAGGTTTTTTTTTTAAATTCAGTTTTAAAATATCACTCCCCTGAGCTATCCTTGCATTCAGTAAATATCCCAGTAACACAGAATATCACACACATTACAGAATTGCAAAGGAAAAATGGAACAATGGGGGGACTTAAAACCAAAACCCATGTATATATATAAATAAATTTTAGTTCCAATGTCTAAAAAACAAAACTACCAATCTAAGGATATATATATACATGTTATTAATTAGTTTCTAAAGTCTAACAAAAAAACTATTTATCTAAGTATTGCAGAGATATCTTGTCAATTCCTTTTTCAGCCGCATACTTGAAGAAGAATTCAGCGAAGCGCATCCTCAAGTCTCTTAACTCATCTTCTTGAATAGACGATTGGTCGTTAAATGCCTACACATGTTCAAATAATAACAATAACATCAATGCAAGTCATCTTCAAAACTAAAATATATAATTTAACAAGTTGTTTAAATATTACCTTAATCCATCCATATAGATGTGGAGACTATGTTCAGCATATGAAGCATCACATAATAGCCGCACGACCACCCGTCAATTTGAAATCGAGACTACCAACAAAATTAATTTCAACGTCAGTTGAATATACATATAAATTAGTAATTATAATATTAATTATTTGATAAATAAACTACCAAACCTTGAGGATGTTCCATACAGGATTTGCTTTAGCCTTAGAAGTCCTACTTCTCCCGTTGGCGCAACTTATGCTACTCGCCCAAAGACGCTATCATAAACAAATAATCATGTCGATCAATTAACAAATTCATATATCATGTGTGTAATAAACTAAAAACAACTGATATTAAAACTTAAATTAAATTTAAGATTAGTTACTTACTTATTTCTGACTTCCACCACCTTTGGTGGCGGATCTTGGTGGAGAGAGCAGAAGAATATGACTCTATGCCTAGACGGGTGAAGTACGAACAACTGCCAATGACTTTTCATACAGTAGGGAGCCAGATATAATTCTTTCGGATTGTCTCCCAACAAGTTCCCTAAGTATTTACTCAATGCATCGCCAGCAAAGAAATCGGGCAGAAGGATTGACGGATCTAAGAAACCGTAAACTGATGCAACGCCCTTATCAAGCTGAAGACGATGGAGATACCTAAGATATGAATTAATTACATAATATATATATATTTAAATTAAAATAAATTATTAAATGGAAAAATACCAAAAATAAATAAGTTATAAAATTAAAATTAACTTACATGCACCAGAGACTGAAAACATTGTTGTTCATCCAGACGCTCTTTCTGCAGGAGTTCCCGAGATCATCACACAGAAGGTAAATATCCTCCGTTGATCTGGGCGTGCCACCCATCCATCGTGCTCCAATGGACATTCAAAAATCTCAAACGCATAATCCTCACCAAGTGAGAACAAACGAGTGATAGGTGACAACGACACCGACGTCAACTTGGCCTTCAGTTTAGGAAAAATAAAATAGATAAGTTTTTTATAATTAAAAAAAACACAAGTAATTAGTTGACTAATTTGGACATTAATAATGAATAAATACATTTGCTAACATTTCGAGCTCACGTCGTTTGGAGTCCAACTCAAGCTCACGCCTTTTCATTTCCAACTCATGCTCATGGCGCTGGACTTCCAACTCCCGCTCCCTAGCTGCCAACTCATCGTCCTCCACATGTGCCCTACTAAAACTCTCTTTTGTGCTCACATGTGAAGGGTTGTCAAGCCCTACGGTGTCCTGGGATGTACCGACGGAGGAAAGCTCTCTGGCAAGCGCCTGCTTGAATTATGGGTTGGATATTAAGCCTTGCATCAGATGTGTTGTAATATCTGGGTTGGACATGAGGTGCTGAGTAATGTCAGCCAAAATTGATGCTTCATTGACCACCCACTTTCGTGAAGCAGACTTGCCATAATATTGTTTGATGGTCACATTCCCAGGAACACCGAGAACCCGAACAGGATGGTCTTTCTTGCCTAGAGCAGTCATCAAGACGTCCTGCCGTCCAGAAGGGACGAATGTGCCCTGGGAGGATTTTGATTTAAGATCCATCTACAATGAAAAAAATGAAAAAACGTGCAAGTGAAAAGTGTTGCAAATATCTATACAAATATCAATTGAAATCAAGTTAATTATTTACTTACAATCTTATCTGCCACTTCGCGAGTGGCATCAACTTTAAAAGATCCCGTCTTTGTCATGCGGCCGGCTAACCAGACATCCTCGCGGTCGATGTCCGACGGAGGACTTGATGGTGTGCCCTCAGGAACCTCTCCTCTTTCAATCCTAGCATAGTGCTCTTACTGCTTCGCCCTCAGCCTATCCGCCATCATCTGCTCGATCCGAGTCTGGTACCCACCCTGAGACATGGTGTGGCGGTGGACGTTCTTCGCCTGATTCTGCCGACCCTTATTTGCCTTAGCCTATTCAAACAAAAACACATAATTAAATACAGTTAAATGATCTATAATAAGCATACAAAATTAACTTAATCAACCAACCTGAAATTCTCCATCCTATCGACTCCTGGCAAACATATCCCAAGTATCCAGATCAATACAGGGATAATCCAAGAACATTTTATCAAGCCGCTTCTTCCCAGATACATAGTACCTGGTAAGATCATGCTTGAACCCATTCCAACACTTTGATGCCATTTTCATACATTTATGACGATGATCGTCGTCATTTGGCACAGTCCAAGCTACCTACACATTAGATACATATATAACAACTGGATGGATTATAACTCGGATAATTATCTAATAATGTAAATCAAACAAATGTAAAGGTAAAATACCGTGATAGCCTCCCAAATCTGATCCTTAACGTTCTGTGGAACGTCATTCCAGTGGTTGTAGTTGATGCTTACGTGCTGCTTCGCTTGTAGAAACACCCACTTATTAAATTCTTTAGCATGGGGTCCCTGGGCATTTAGATTAGCATCGAAGGACACCTCAAGCTTCTGTCCGCTTTGCCTGTCCTTCTCTAGTTTCTTCAACGAGGTGGCTCCTCTACCCCGTTTCCTATGAGCCTGTGATGTCTGTATGGACAAAAAAATGATAAAATAGAGGGTTGTAACATTAAAAAGAAGGATAATATGTAAACTTTGTAACATTAAAGATAGTATATAACATGTAAACTTACACTAGAATCAGGCGTAGGCGTGATCGGGTCCTGTGAAACCCCCACAGTGTCCTCCCGTGCATGTGGGCTATCCGACTGATCCATATGTATGCCTGTTCAGAAACAATATATATGTATTAACATAGTTTATAACTCAAAATAAATACAGAAGTATAAATAAAAATAACTAGATATGTCCTGTAGATATACAAAACATCTATATATCCATTATAAGGACAATACGGGAGATTGAAAACTATAGTTTTTGAAGATTGCCAAGCACTGGTCACGGCCTGGCCGTGATGTCCATCACGGCCGTAACGTGCCAACTGAACCAGACCCTCATAGGCAGAACTGATCACGGCCTAGCCGTGATGAGCATCACGGCCTTGACAGATCAACCAGCAGAGCAACATGCACTCAAAACCAAAAATAGAGACATTCCAAACAACTCAAACTCACGGTTTAAAGTTACAACTACTGAGACTACAGTTTCAACATACACTCAAAACCAAAAATAGAGACATTCCAAACAACTCAAACTCACAGTTTCAAGTTTCAACTACTGAGACTACAGTTTCAACCAGCAGAGCAACATGCATGCACTCAAAACCAAAAATAAAAAAATGTGCCCTAAAGACTCACCAGAAATAGGCGCTCGCGTGGTGGTGGGGGGGGAAGCTCGAGTGGTGGCCAACGTTCGATGTGGTTACTGAGAGTAGAGGGACAGGGAGAGTTAGTGCGCGGGAAGGGGAAAGAGAGATGTCAAGTTATTGCAAAGAATGAGCGGGAAAGACAGAGTTAGGGGTTAAGAGTGTACCTCACGGTGGTGGCGAAGAAGCCCTCGCGGTGGTTGCGGTGGAGATGAGCTCGCGATTAGGGCAGAGTGAGAGCGAGAGTGAGGGTTGAGAGTGAGGGTTGAGCGTGATGAAAAGAGAAAAGAGACGTACAGAGAAGTGGAGAAGGCGCGCGGGTGTAAACATTATAATTAAAATAAAACAACATTTTACGTCAGTTTTTAGTAAAACCTGACGTTAAAGATCATATATTTAACGTCAGTTGTCTTAAGAAACTGACGTTAAAAACTCTCACACTTATTACATCAGTTGTTAGTAAAAACTGACGTTAAATGTCATATATTTAACGTCAGTTGTATTAAGAAACTGACGTTAAAAACACTCACACTTCTTACGTCAGTTGTATTACACAACGGACGTTAAAAGTTTATTAGTTTCTGCAAAAACATTCATTCCTTTGACTACTGTGCTACTTACCCATTCACCTTGTACCTAATCCTCTTAATGAGCATTAAGTTTATAGATAAGTTTTCAAGAAAATCAGAATAGCTTAGTAACTTCATCCACTGCTCCTATAAATAGCTTCCTTCCATCCTTTTAATTTTTCTGCTTCACAATATGGCTCTGCCGTGGAGACTAACTTCATCACTCTTTCTTCCTATTCCTAGACTCAAAGATCTTTGTCTTAATGGTCAAACAATTTCTGAGTTTGTGTAAATCACATTACATGGATATTAAGGTTGTGTGAATCACGTAATGTGATTCTCTCACTTTATTTCATCCCTGTCATCCCTTTCACTTTGCTTTGGAAGCAAGTGATTGTGGATTCAAGATGATGCATCAAGGAATTCCACTGAAGAAGAAAGATGCAAAGATCCATTTCACTTTGCTTTCGCTGCTAGTGACTGAGGATTTACTTTGCATCATGGAATTCAAGTGAGGGAGGTGATGCATCCATTGGAGTTTCTGATGACAGGACTGAGAAGAAAATGATGTTGATGCAGAAACTTTTTTATATTTTAGGGCTATGTTGCAGAAATTTTTTATCTTTTAATCATGTAATTTTAAATTATGAATCGATTCAATGACATACGATTTGATTATACATATAACTTGTTTTATGTTAAGTGTTTATTTATTTTAATTTGCAAAAGAATTTGTTTACTAATTCAAGCTAATTAATAAAAATTAAAAATAAACTTGAATAAAAAAAAGGTTTAGAAATAAACTGCAGTACTATATGGAGTGATCTGCGTTAAGAGGGACAACAGGGACATGACAACCAATGAAATGAGTTTCATAATTATTTACGTCAGTTATTTATAGAACTGACGCAAATAATGATTTAATATTTACAAACTTCCACCACCTCATTTTTAACGTCAACTTAATTTATGACTGCCAAGTTCCCGTATATTAATTACATTATTTCCAATATTCATTCTGCACGTTTATAATATATAAGATTATTTACGTCAGCTATTTATTTAACTGAAGTAAAAATCAAACTTTTAACGTCAGTTTTATAAAAAACTGACGTTAACAATAAATATTTTTTATTTTAAAAACACTTTTAACGTCAGTTTTTTTAAACAACTGACGTTAAAAATGTATAGATATCTGCAAAAACATTCATTCCTTTGACTACTGTGCTACTTACCCATGCACCTTGTAACTTAATCCTCTTAATGAGCATTAAGTTTATAGATAAGTTTTCAAGAAAATCAGAATAGCTTCGTAACTTCATCCCCTGCTCCTATAAATAGCTTCCTTCCATCCTTTTAATTTTCTGCTTCACAATATGGCTCCGCCGTGGAGATTAACTTCATCACTCTTTCTTCCTATTCCTAGACTCAAAGGTCTTTGTCTTAATGGTCAAACAACTTCTCAGTTTGAGTAAATCACATTACATGGGTGATAAGTTTGAGTAAACCACATTATGTGAGTTGCTCACCTTATCATCTTTCCGGAGAATCAGCTGCTGGAGGGCAAATCAGGTGCTCGGGCGTCACAGTTCTAAAACCTCAGCTTTGGCAGCAAGTTACCGTCATGGAAGTCTCTGGAACCACTGCCTTTGCTTGAAACAGATCTAGTGCACCTGTTTTTGCCTCTCTTGAGCTCTCTCATGCCCCCCAGTTTTCTGAGGTCTTCGGAGTATAGTTTTCCCTTTGGCATATTTCATAAAACTCTCTGATGGGATGTAGCTTTAATGTTTAGGATTTTAAACCCTTTCAATGTAACTTTTTATAGGATTTTAAACCCTTTCAATCTTCTCATATCGATCAGTATTACACTTCATGAATGAGATCCGGTTTGGGTTATTGATTCAACTTATACTTCGCACATATATGTTAGTTTTCAAAACAGAAACACAAAACATCAAAGCAATTCATGTGAAACTGAAACTTTGAGGAAGGCAATGCGGAAGGGATTGTATACTAGATAAAAAAAATTATTAAAATAACCTTTAACGTCTGTTGATGTAAGGACTGACGTTAAAAGTGAAGTGACTTACTTTTAACGTCAGTTCTTTATCGAACTGACGTTAAAATGTTCACTGTTAACGTCAGTTTTTTATTGAACTGACGTTAAAAGTGAGTCACTTCACTTTTAACATCAGTCATTAAAACAACTGACGTTAAAATTGAATTAATGAAGTCTGATATTTACAAAACTGCCACCGCCCCCTTTTTAACGTCTATCTTTTGGTTAACTGACGTAAACCTTTACCGTCTAATGTATATTTTCCACTAATGTCCATATGTGCCCTATTATAGCTCTCTTTTGTGCTCACATGTGAAGGGTTGGCAGCTCCCGCGGTGTCCTGGGAACCCATGGAGGCAAGCTCCCTAACAAGCGCCTGCTTAAAATCTGGGTTGGATAAGAAGTGGCTCATCAGCTGGTCTATAACGGCCGGGTCGGAAATGAGCTTTTGTGTAATGGTTTCTGTAAGTGCAGCCTCATCGGCGACCTGCCTTTGTGAAGTAGACTTGCCATGATATTCTTTAATGCCCACCGTCTCTTGAACACCAATCACCCGACCAGGATGGTCGTCCTTACCTAGAGCACTGAGCAATATGTCCCGGCGTCAAGAAGGGATGAATGAGCCCTGGAAGCATTTTTCCTTAAGCTCCATCTACAATGAAGAATTGGAAAAACGTGTAAGAGAAAGGTGTTCCTTAAAAATATCAACCATATACAAATATCAACTATAAATGCATATAGTTAGTTACTTACAATCTTATTTGCCACATCGTGAGTGGCTTTAGCTTTAAAAGAGCCTTTCTTTGTCATTCGGCCGGCTAACCAGACATCCTCGGGCTGGATGTCTGACGGAGGACTAACTGGTGTGCCCTCAGGCACCTCTCCACGTGCTATCCTCGCAGCCAGCTCCTCCTGCTTCACCCTCAGCCTCTCCGCCATCATCTCGTCGATCCTAGTGGCGTACCCACCCTGAGACAAAGTGTGGGTGTGGACGTTCTTAGCTTGATTCTGCCTACCCCTCTCCGCCTTAGCCTGTTTAAACAAAAACACATAATTAATAGAGTTAAATACATTTAATTTCTTTACTTAAATGATCTCTAAGAAGCATAAATAAATTAACTTCATCAACTAACTTGAAATTCGTCCCCGTGTCGAATCCTAACAAATTTATCCCATGTCTCCCTATCAATCTAGGGGTAATCCAAGAACACCTTATCAAGCTTCTTCTTCCTAGATACATAGTGCCTAGTAAGATCATGCTTGAACCCACTCCAGCGCTTTGCCCCCAATGAGAGCCATTTCACCCGATGATGCTTGTGATTTGGCACGGTCCAAGCTATCTACACATTAAATACATAACAAACAAGATAAATTAGAACTCGAATAATTATTTAATAATGTACATCAAAAGAATGTAAAAGTAAATTACCATGACGGCCTCCCAAATCTAATCCTTAACGTTCCGTGGAACATCATCCCAATGGTTGTATAGGATGCTAACGTGCTGCTTGGTTTGTAGAATCACCCACGATTTAAATTCTCTAGCACGTGGGCCATGGGGCTTTAGTTTAGCATCAAAGGAAACCTCAAGAGGCTGACCACTTTGCCTAGCCTTCTCTAACTTCTTCAATGACGTGGCTCCTGTACTCCGTTTCCTACGAGACTGCGATGTCTGTTTGGACAAAAAAATGTTAAATTAGAGGGTTATGTATAACAAGGATAAATAAAGAATATATAAAGAACTTAAACTTATATTATAAATAAATAATAAAGATAGTATATAACATGTAAACTTACAGTATCATCAGGCGTAGTCCCTATAGTGTCCTGCGTAGGCCCCATAGTGTCCAGCATAGGCCCCATAGTGTGCTCCCATGCATGCGGGTCCGAGTGATCCATGTGTATGCCTGTTTAGAAACGGTAAATGTGACACCCTAACCCAGGTCATCACATGGTTATCCGTTTTTGGAAATAAAATTTAATTTGCTGGTTACTTTCAGAAAATAATGTTTTCTCAACGTTCATCTTTTCAAAATATGGCGATAAATTTTTTTCTTTCTTTCTTTTAACCTCACAACCACAACAACATAATCAAATCACACTTAAATACATAATGTATATAAGTCATACAACTATACTGCCTCATATGTCTTCACACCTAGATCATTATCAGATTTATTCTCCTAAACACCATATATCAAAATAGGACCTAAGCTGGTCGTAACTAACAGACACTACCGTCAACTGGAGCAGCCCAGCATGCCTTGAACTAGACAGCCTTATCCTTCTTGTAGAAATCCTACCCCTTGTACGTCTCTGATATGTGTTGTAAGGGTGAGACACCAATATATGGATTTAACAAAATAACTAAATGCTCGCACAAAAGAAGACACATACACATATACATAAACATCACAATTATAGCATACAGTTTATCAGTGGGTTTCACACCCCAAACATCAACATTGGAAAACTATGCATGAACACTTCTATACATCATCTAAACATTCACACCTAATCTCATGAGATATCCCAACAAGTAATGAGTTGATCAGACTCCCAGGCACGCAGCCAGAACACCAGGCACGCAGCCAGAACACCAGGCACGCAGCCAGAACAGAATAATACCAGGCACGTAGCCAGAACACCAGGCACGCAGCCAGAACAGAATACCAGGCACGCAGCCAGAACACCAGGCACGCAGCCAGAACACAGGCACGTATGCCAAATGCATGGAAAACACTCTGATCTTGATGCTATTCTTTGTGTTCGATCTTTTCTTGCCGAAGCTCAAAATGGCTTACGACTCACACA
The DNA here is from genome assembly GCA_030762895.1 of Sophora flavescens. Lineage (NCBI taxonomy): Eukaryota > Viridiplantae > Streptophyta > Magnoliopsida > Fabales > Fabaceae > Sophora > Sophora flavescens. The sequence continues at coordinate 26,055,696 of CM061070.1, read as the reverse complement.
GTTTTAACATCCTTAAAACTTTTATTAAAACACAGGACCTCACAGTCCGAGTGCTCAATCACGACACCTCTCGACCTTGCAATCAGTCTTAGGTTCGTGGTAGTAGAAAACATTTTAAATGTCTAAACACAGTATACACAACGTATACAGTAGACACCAAATCTACAGGACCTCAAAGTCCAAAGGACCCCAAGTCCATAACAACAAAGAACCTTAGTACCCCGACGTCTCGGTTACTAAGTTCCACACCACTTTCAACACGGTTGAATTAATTTTATTTTCGGAGAATCTTTTTACATGGAAAATTTTTCAATAAAGTCTTTAAATACTAAAACTTAGTTTTCACAAGGTGAGTCACTTGAGATTTTAAACTTACTTAAAATATGACTTGCCATTTCAAGATACTTGCCGTCGACACTTTTCTAAATTTGCCGTCAATTATCACTTTTAAATCTTTTTAAGCCAAAACTTAGCTTTTTCCACTTAAATAATTTTCTAAAATCGTAATTAACTTATTTTCACCAATTAATTTCATAAATTAACATTTTCTAATATCCCGGAATTCCTTACATAAAAATTAGCGGTGCAAAAATATTTTTACGGTTTTGCTCTCATTGTGACTCATAAATTACTTTTACACTAATAAATCATTAAAATAATAATATTTCTCAAAACTCCTTATTTTCCCAAAATAATATTTTCCACCACTATGATATTTCAACATTTCCCATAAAACATTGAATATAATGTTCACAGCTTATTAAAACTTTTATCTGATTAATCGGTTATGCACTGACCACTGTCAGGCTTCTCAAACAACACTCACAAACAACATTCAACAACAATTATCAGAATAATATCACCAGGCAGATCATGCATCATAGCATTATAATATACAACTGCAGATAATCAAATAGTTTAAAAGCAGATCAAACACCGATACACAGATAAACAACACAACATACCACATAAACAGATAACCACAACCACATAAATTATACAAACTACACTACAAGCAAATGGTTATTGAGAAAATCCCTTAGGTAAGCTCCCCTAACCTCTTGAAGACTCGAACTAACGGTTTCAAATAATCTCCCGATTTGATCCGGCTTCCTCCGTCGGCTTTAGGTCAAACCAACCCGATCGATTACTTCATAACGAATTGCAACCAAAATAAATCAAATTAAACAAAGCATATTTGACTCATGGAGGTTAAGGTTCGACCTCAACAACTTTTCTAGGTTAGGAAACTTAAAATTTTGTTAACTTAGGGATTTATGATCCATAAGTAACTTAAACATGATTAAGCACTTAAACCAAGATTATGAACCAAGAACATGAACTAAAACTCATCTAGTTCCAAGAACTAGGGTTTCAGCCAAGGGCTGAGTTTGGGGTTAGAAATCTCTAAAATTTCTAAACTCTTGGATTTAATCAACATACAAAACCTAGAGTTAGATTCAAGTGTCACAAACAACTTTTGAATCACAAAATCATTAAGTGCTCATACCTAGGGTTTCGGTTTTGATGAGATCAATAGGTTAAAGTTTGATTTTTGATCTTCTATATACTTGAATACGAGAACTATCAAGATATAATCATGAATCAAGACATGAAAATGAAACAAAACCTAAGAACACAAATTTGACCTAGGTTCGGCCATGACCAGAAATTAGGGAAAGAAATTTCTCATGATCTTATGCTTCTAGATGATGAAAATAGAGATGATTATAAGATCATAGCAATTGGTTTCATGTCAAAAGGATTTTTCTAGAATTAGTTATGAATTTTTGAATCTAGCTCCATGAACTTTGAAGTAAATGAAGAACATGTTGATCTAAGCCATGAATCTACAAAAGTTGTGAAGATAAATGATTTAAATGACAAGAGAAGAAGTTTCTACCTCTTGATGATTCAAGGAAAGTAAGATTTGGATGATGTTCTTCACAAATTTCTCATGGTGTTCTTGAGAAACTTAAGGAAGAAGATGAACATAGTTAGGGTTTAGAACAGTTTTAGTATTTTGGGTAGATCTCTCAACATACTTGTCCGTTTTGGATGATCTTTATGTCGTTGGAAAGAAGAGAGAAATATGAACAACTTTCATGTTAAAAGTTTTCCGAGTTTCAGAATAGAAAATGGTCAGAATTGCTAGCCAAAATCTGACGAATTTTGAATGTTCTTGAAGTTCTTATGAGAAAAGCTAGGTTTTCAAGAAGAAGAACATGGAAATGGAAGATGAAGAGATGCTTAATGAAGAAGGCAAGAGTAAGCCGTGGGTTTTGGATAGGTTTGGTCAAATTTTCCAATGGCATTTGCTTGCAATTGTCATAAAAAGACAAGGGCAAAATGGTCATTTCATAGCAAAAATTCACTTTGTCATAAATGCGCCATTATGGCCATTATGACTCGGATAAGCTCGTGATAAATGCTCGTCAAGTCGGTCAAATCCATCATCTCTGCTACGTTGCCGACTCCGGGTTTTCATCTGGCGCAAGCTTTTCATAGAGATGTCTCGACGTATACGCCCGCAACAAATATGATATTTTAATTTTTTTACCAAAATTTTCAAAACTTCCAGTATCGTAGTAAATACGATAAAAACATTTTTCATCTCGTTCACGACTCAAAATTAGGTCTTATGAGCAGTAAACTTTTACTGTCAGTGAAAACGCAGACCGGGTTCCGTCTGAATTTTCAACCCAAAACTTCATCGTAACCCTAAGATATAAAACATGACAGGAAAATAATAGTATTTCGTCCAAAACAATTTTCTAAGTCTCGGATAAATATATATATTTATATATTTATTACCGATATTACGAAGCAGCGAAAATCGGGGTGTTACAGTAAATATTAAAATATGTTTTTTTTAACATGAATAACTAACGATAAAGATAAATACATATAGATAAATAAAAAAAATCAAAACTAACATGGATAAATAAAACGTTTGCCTTAAAAGAACAAAACTCACACTATAATCAAGTTTAAATTACCTATATCAATATCCCTTCGTGATGATCATCACGAGTGGCATGTACATCGTCCACCTGTGTTTCCTCAATTATAGTAGACATGTTTGTTGAAAAAGAAGGAGTCTCAGGAATACCAAGAGTTGAGTCTTGATTTTCATCACTACCATTATGCATGCTTTTTCCTTAGAGAATCACAGACAACCTTTTGTTAGAAGGATCGATGATGTAGAACACTTGTTTTACTTGGGAAGACATTATGAAAGGCTCATTTGTATGACATAACTTGAAAAGGTCTACCAATGTAAACCCCTATTCGTCGGTTTGTACACCACCTTTACTATCAACCCACTTACATTTAAAAACCGGCACCGTAAGCTTAGTGTAATCGAGCACCCAAATCTCTTCAATGACTCCAAAGTAAGGTATCAGTGCTTCAACGAGTTTTGCGTCCTTTGAACCAGAGAAGTGCATTGCTTCAGCCAGGATCATAACCCCACTATTTTTCATGGTACTCTTATCTTGTTCCTTTGTATAAAAGGAAAAGTTATTGATGTCGTATCCGCTCCAACATATGACATTGAAGCTAGGCCCACGTGCTAGCTATCTTACCTCGTCAGAAGCAGTACTACCATCCTTAAGCATTTCTTCCTTGAACCATTGTAAGAAAGTCTTGTTATGCTTGTTCAACAACCACCTTTCGTTCATTCGAGGTTTTTCTTCCTTGACTTTTATTTAATGTTCACAAAAGTAAGGTTGAACAAAATCGATGTTGTTTAATACATGCAAATGTGCTTGCAGCACTTTCTCCTGACCCTTGTTATTAATTGTTAAACCATGTGTACCCTTACCTTGACATCTTCTCTCATCATGACGAGGCTTAGGAACCCCTATAGGATCCGTGTTATGAAGGTAGTTTGAACAAAACTCAATAGCTTCTTCTACAACATACCTTTGAACAATAGATGCTTCAGGACGATGTGGATTCTTCACATACCCTTTCAAGATCTTCATGTAGCGCTCAACCGGGTACATCCATCTCAGAAAAACAGGCCCACATAATCTAATCTCCCTCACCAAATGAACAATTAAGTGAACCATGATGTCGAAAAAGGAAGGAGGAAAATACATCTCCAATCAGCACAAGATTGTAGCAGCCTCAACTTCCAACTCATCCAACTTATGGGGGTCAACAACTTTGCTACATATAGAATTGATGAATGTGCACAATCGAGTAATGGCATGTCTCACATTTTTTGGAGTAATACCACGAATAGCAACGGGCAGAAGTTGTTGCATCAAGATGTGGCAATCATGAGACTTTAAGCCAACCAATTTGAGATCACCAGAGACAAGCCTCTTGATATTTGAAGAGTAACCATGTGGACACTACAACATATTAGACTTTTAATAGCGCACCTTTTATAGCATTTCCATGCGGAAATGCTATTAAAAGTGATGGGGAGACTTTTAATAGCGGTTCCTTAAGGAAACGCTATCTTAGGTATCACCTAAGATAGCGTTTCCTTAAGGAACCGCTATTAAAAGTCAAGCTGCAGGAAAAGATAGAGGAAGCGCTATCTTAACTAAACACCTAAGATAGCGGTTCCACACGAAAACGCTATCTTTTCTAATTTGCAATAAATAAATAAAATAAAATTAACTTTAGATAGCGTTTAAAATTAGAAACGCTATCTTAGGTGTTTGCTCATTTCAGAAGTACCCGCGCGCGCGTTTGATCCTTCCATTCTCAGTTTCTGCCTACCTTCACTCGGTCTAGGGTTGCCTCCCTTCACTCTGACTCACTCGTCTCACTACCGCAGTCGCGCTCCATAGTCCATAGCCTCCATCCCTCAGTCGCGTCTCTGCCGCGTCGCACCAACACCGATAGTGAGTTCTCTGCCTTTCTTTCACTCTGTCTTTACCCTTCACTCTGACTCACTCGTCTCACTACCGCAGCCGCGCTCCATAGTCCAGAGCCTCCATCCCTCAGTCGCGTCTCTGCCACGTCGCACCAACACCGATAGTGAGTTCTCTGCCTTTCTTTCACTCTGTCTTTACCCTTCACTCTGACTCACTCGTCTCACTACCGCAGCCGCGCTCCATAGTCCAGAGCCTCCATCCCTCAGTCGCATCTCTGCCGCGTCGCACCAACACCGATAGCTGCACACACCTCAAACACAAAGGTGAAGCTTGGGTGGCCTTTGAGGGCGTCTGTCTGTGCTGCAACGTAATGGAGGAGCTATTCGCCTTTGGTCCAACTGATTATGTAATTTTTGTGTAGTTTTGGATCATTTCAAGAAAAGCCGTACAAAAATGACAGGAGTTTGATTTATCTGATACTGAACCTTTGTCTTTCACTCTGTTTTGTTCTAGTGAATACACAAGTAGAAATGGTGGCTTGATTAATCTTTTGTGCTACGTTGACTTTGTGGTCAGATTTCCATTTGCACCGTTTTGGTTTTATTTCATCAAATATTTAAAGGATTAAATTCCTACTAAAATATCAAAGGACAAAGTGGTGGTTTGAGTGACTGGAATTCTGCCTCAAGCAAATTCTAAGAACTCTAATTAATCTATACTAATTAATTCTTTTCGTTTTTATTTTGTGGACTGCAAAACTATGATATTTTCATTTTAAGGTATGCACTAAGCAGGACTGGTGTTTGAGTTTAGAATGAAGATTTTAATTTGACAGTTTAATGATGGAACATGTTATTTATTTATTTATTTTGACTGGAATGATGGATCATGTTATTCCTTTAGAGTTCTTTGTTTGATATTTTTGGGGAGTTTTAGGAGTACCTTGGGTCTTTGGACCAGTTTCTGGCATATGATATTTCACCATATCTGATATGATAGGTGTGTCTATTACCTTTGCTTAGTGGTACTGTCCTTAATTTGCATTACATGTATGTATCTTGTCCATTTTTGACACGGGTAATGGAAAACTATCTATGAAGGAGGAAGAACTTCATGGAAAAGTAAAGGTATGCCAATTCGTTTGAAACCTACTTTTCTATAGAAAATGTAAGCTATTACTTACACTTACTTTTGAAAAAAGAAATTACTAATAAAAATAAGTGTGTAGTCTTAACAAGAAGTTTTAACTTGCCAAGAATATGAACAATAGAGTCCAGTTATCTGCCTTTCTTTCACTCTGTCTTTACCCTACACAACACAACAACAGGTCTCTTATGTTTGATGAAAATCCTGAATGAGATCATTAGGCATTGGCATTCCATTATTCAATGAATTTCCTGTCCTGATCACAGAATACCCATAAAACCACTTCAAAAATCAGAGGGACACATACCATTATTCAATGTTTGCCACCCTTGGGTTGATTTTCTGTGTGTGGGTGCAAAACACACACACACACACACTCAGCATGAAGAATAAAAGGGGAAGAGTAAAAGACTTACTAGATATAGATAAGCATGTTTTCATCATATATGTGACTAAGAAGAATATGAGTTTGGATAAGTAGATATTGAAATGGTTGGAGAGTGGTAGCATGTACACCTGGGTCATGTATGACCTTATTCCTAGTGATATCAAGCTTGGAACATAAAATTATCAATAATTCTTTGCTCAAGCTTTAAAGCTTTTGGAAGATACGATGTCTCTTATGAAAGTGAAAGCATTTAGTGATGCAATTCTTCTGAAAGTGCAATTTTTGTAATTAGAGGATTTAAATTATTTATGATGGGTGAACTTGCATTGGTGTCTTGATGCAGTTAATCATGCACCTTCGGCTCCTGCTCAGAGTGGCTGTGGATCTCTGCGGTCAACCCTAGCTGAATGTATGTCAAGGAACATGAACATTCCACTGCTATATGGAACCTATATAAGCTTTCAAATTACCTGGTGCTAACTTGGGAATGTTTTGTTTTTGTTTTTGTTTTTTTTGTAATTTGTAGGGATGGTTTTTGGGGCTGGAACTGCTGTGGCACACAGGGCTGTGGGTCCACCAACTGTTCGACATGAAACAATAGTCACCCAGCCTCCTGCTGCTGTTGTCGCCCCTGCACCCACTGCTAATAGTCTTGATGGTGATGCATGCAATTTTCACTCAAAGGCATTCCAATATATATGTTATATTTTTTAGATGGTTCTCTCGTCTTTTGCTGAAGTTTTTCCTCTTCGTCTCTATTATTAAGATCCGTGTTTTTGGTATAGTTGTTTTCTTATTACATCGTGCCCCTTTCCCTATGTTAGGAGTTTTCTCACTTGTTACATCTATGTTATATCTCAAGTATTATGATAATCTCAAGTTTTCTCACTTATCTTTGGCCAAGCCATGCTACACAGTCGTCCAGTTGTGGGCTTTCCACATTTAATTAGATATCTCAAGATCAACAAAATGGACTAATTAGTACCTGAATCTGTGTATTCCAGTGGTGCAATTATTTCCTTAAACACCAAGTTTAGAGCATATCAAAGTTCAATCGGTTGATGCCTTAGATATATGGCATTTTATAACATTTCCCTTTGAAATATGAAAATGTTAAATTAAATCAATAAAAGCAGAAGTACTGCAACAAGAGGCCGAAAAGTTAAGTGAAAAATGAAAGCTCAGGATCAATATTATGAAGCAGATAAACTTGTCTTGTCTTATAAAAAAGCTGAGAACTTTTCTTTAATGTCCAATGCTATCTTCATATCTGTCACAAAATCCTGGTAATTTAAGGTTTGATGTATTAATATTAACATTGCTTCTGGTCCTTTCAGTTTTTTTGTATGGTGATAATTTTTATTTTTCTTGATGTTTCAGGTTTTGCGGAGGTGTGGAGGGTCTGTTAAACTTGTTGACGTATCTGTTTCTATGGATATGCTATAGGTATATCTTGTAATTAATCACCGGAGTGAATGGTTGTAAAATAGTTCAGATATACAGATACTTATAAATTAATATCTGTATTTACATCTTGTAATTTTATTCCTTTCAATTAGAGTTTCCCTTAAGTTCTGTAGAATCTTCAAATGCTTAGAATGCACGGATGATGATGATGATTTGAGTTTATTGATCATTGTTAATATTATCAAGTCATGTATGAATTGTCAAAGTAGCTAACAATATATGCATATGGATTGTGCTTCATTTCTTTGTGTAAACCTTCTGTTTTTTATAAACAATATGCAGGAATGGAGGTAAAGTTAAGAAATAGGTAAACTTAAAAAAAAGGGGGGGGGGGGGGGGGATAGATAGCGTTTGTTTTAACAAATGCTATCTAAAGTCTGACTTTTGATAGCATTTGTTTCTTTAAACGCTATCTAAAGTCTACCTTTAGATAACATTTGTTAAAACAAACGCTATTTAAAGGCTGACTTTAGATAGCATTTGTAATAACAAACGCTATCTAAAGGCAGACTTTAGATAGCGTTTGTACACGGAAACACTATCTAAAGTCTGCCTTTAGATAGCATTTGTATTAACAAATGCTATCTAAAGTCAGCCTTTAGATAGCATTTGTTTTAACAAATGCTATCTAAAGGCAGACTTTAGATAGCGTTTCCATGTACAAACGCTATCTAAAGTCTACCTTTAGATAGCGTTTGTACATGGAAACACTATCTAAAGTCACCTTTTAATAGCACTTCTTAAATGCTATCTTTGCTAACGACTTTTAATAGCGGTGGCATAGATAGCGGTTACAAACGCTATTAAAAGGCATCCGGAAACGCTATCTAAAGTCATTTCTGTTGTAGTGGGAACTTTGATGCCCTGAAGACACTCACAAAAACTTTGTCTCTTTTTTTTGTTGTTGTCAAAGTATGACATGCTGGAGGCAAATAAGTCCACTTACCATCCTCAACAACTGGAGCTAACTGATCTCGTATACCCATAGCAACGAGGTCGAGATGAGCATTCACACCATCCTTTGTCTTGCCTTGAATGTTGAGAAGCATCCCGATCACATTATCACACACATTTTTCTACACATGCATCACCTCAATGCAGTGTCTGACATCAAGCTTGTGCCAGTATGGAAGATCAAAGAATATCGACCTCTTCTTCCATATGTTTTTCTCAACAGCCTTACCCTTCTTTTGGACTTGCCGAAGATAACATTGATGTCCTTTACTTTCTGATAAACATGCTCTCCATTTAAGGTCGTCGGAGCATCTTCAGTCTCTTGGCATCCATTAAAAGCTTTTTTCATCTTACGATATAGGTGATCACGTCTAAGAAATCTTCGATGCCCAAGGTAAACCTTCTTCTTTCCATGATGCAACTGAGTGTAGCATGTGCCTTCTTCACATATAGGGCATGATTTATACCCCTTGACACTGTACCCGGACAATTTCCCATATGCTGGAAAGTCGTTGATGGTGCAAAATAACATGGCACGAAGCTTGAAAGTCTCGTGAGAATACCTATCAACTACATCAACACCTTCCACCCACAGCTTTTTCAAGTCTTCAATCAAGGGACTTATATAAACATCTAAGTCATTTCCCGGTTGCTTTGGGTCCGAAATCATCATAGACAACATCATGTATTTGCGCTTCATGCACAACCAAGGAGGCAGGTTGTAAACTATCAACAGAACAGGCCATCAACTATGAATACTAATCATGTTACCATATGGATTCATTCCATCCGTAGCAAGTCCAAGTCTTAGGTTTCTTGGCTCATCGACGAAATCCGGAAACAAAGTATCAATATTCTTCCATTTGCACAGAATCAGCCGGATGACGAACCTTTCCATCACGTTTCCTCTCATCATGATGCCATCTAAGATTCTTTGCATCTTTCACATTGGCAAACAATCGCTTGAACCTTGGAATTATTGGAAGATACCACAACACCATCGTAGGAGGACCCTTTTTTCTCACATCACATATCAAATCATCAAGATCATCACCATCCTTCACTTAGTAGCATGATAACCCACAATTGGGGCAATCGTGATTGTCTTCATAAACACCGGTGTACAATATGCAATCATTGGGGCATGCATGTATCTTCTTATACTCCATACCCATCGGACACAATACCTTCTTGGCCTCATAGTTATGATCTGGCAATGTGTTGCCCTCCAGAAGCAAGTCTTTCAACACTTCAAGCAATTCGGTGAAGCTTTTATCGGTCCAACCATTTCTTGCCTTCACACAAACCAATTTTAACACCACCGACAACCGTGTATGAGTAGTACACCCGAGATATAAAGGCTTATCCGTATCACCGCACAACCTATCATAAAAATGTGCTCACTGAAAAGATTCTTGTCCAATATCACGATCATGTCCTCTACTTGATCATCCTCCATATCTACGTCAACGTCCTCACTTTGGGAGACACTTACCTTAGTACTTAACAACACATCACCATGCCATATACATTTTGTATAACTCAAGAAAATCCCAAAAAAAATCAGATGAGTACACATATCATTCACCGTACTTTTCCTTATATTCAAACACTTGACACAAGGACAACATAACATTCTGTTACTGTTAGGAACATTCCTTTGAGCAAATTCTATAAACTCTCCCACTCCCTTCAAATACTCATCACTTGTGTGCTTACAAACCATCCAACTATGATCCATAGCTAGATAGGTTCTATAGATATACACACATATATCCAATATAAGCACAATATAAGTGTTTCCAAAGACTTGCCTACTTTTTTAAGAAAACCCGAGACAATATTCAACATTCCATAAAAAAATGAGGTTCCTATCCCTCTCTTTATTGAACTTTTTGCATATATTCTCGGACTTAAAAAATGAACTAAGAAAATGACAAATCATGCTTATTTTCCAGTACTTGACCAACCTTTATGCTTACATAACCTATGTTAGAGATAAGCTTTGGCTTATCACACATACTCACATAAACATAAAAAATAGTATAGGAAATAATGATTTCTTTGCCTCATATAAATCTAAAACCTATGATACTAATGTTCAGTTAGACAAGTCTATGCTAGATTAAGTACTAACATACAGTTCAGTGCATTCCCTAAACAAGCAACAACATACAGTTCAGTGAAAATTTACTTAACATAAAAAATGCAGCCCATATCTAAATTACAGGAACATAACAACCTCAAGAAACAGTTTCAAATAATCCAAAATCCCACAAGAAAACATACACAAATTGAGAAAAACAAAAGGTTCTACAAGCAAGTTCTAACAACTGAAAAGAAAGACAAGAAAAGAAAAAAAGTGAAGAGATTAGGGTTCATATTAGGGTTCAGTACCTTACAGATGGGAGATGGAAAGGCGCTCGAGTAGTGGTGGCCGCACGCGGTTCAGAACCTGCTAAAGATGAGAGAGGGAGTTGTGAAAGATTAGGGTTAGGGCACGTGATGGAGAGGAGAGAGAGAGCAAGTGAGATAGAGAGAGAGTAACTACCGATGGAGAGGACCTTGTGGTGATGGCGGTGGTGAGGAGCACGCGGTGGAGAGAAGATCACTTGGAAGGGTTAGGGCAGAGAAGGTTTGAGAGAGAACGAAGAACAGAGGAAGTGTGAGTGAAAGTGGAAGCTGAAAGGCACGTGGGTAACATATAGTTGATAAAAAAAATTACAAACTACCATTAATGTCAGTTAACATAAAGAACTGACGTTAAGAGTGAGTCACTTAACTTTTAACGTCATTCCTTATAATAATTGACGTTAAAAGTGAATTAAGGAAACCTGATATTTACAAAACTGCCACCGCCTCCTTTTTAACGTCTAACTTTTGGTTAACTGACGTAAACCTTTCCCGTTTATTATATATTTTGTACTAGTGATCAATACTCGCGTAGTTAGCAACCTTAATACTTGTATCCTTATTCATTTTGTACATAAGTACCTATTCTTGTACCCATTACCGCTCTTTACTTAACTATGACAAATCAATATGTAAAAATAGAACATATAATTATGTTTGAACATTGAGTAAATGTTATGATAAGCTTACGGGTAACAAGCGCACAAGGAGTAGGCAACAGGCAATGATGACCAATGGTTGAGTGGTGTAAGGCAAAATAGAAAAAGGAAAGGAAGGACAACTATGTTTAGGTTGTTTTTAATTAAATATAAAAAATATGTATGTAATGGATGGATCCGTTTATTCCAATGGAAGTTGTTTTTCAATTACACTCAATTTCAACTGTTGATTTTATTTTCAGCCAACAGTTGTAATTTTAACAGTTTACATCATAAAAATAAAATTAAAGATTGATATTGAGTGTAAGTGGAAAATGACATATATATATATATATATATATATATATATATATATATATATATATATATATATATATATATATATATATATATATATGAGGAGGGATCCGTTTACATCAGTGTAACTCTTTTTTTTAAGACCAAAAAAATGCATTAAAAGAGTACAAGGGGTACCCGAATCCATACATAATACAAACAGAAAATCCAACAAACCAAACAACACAGGCAACAAACCAACCAAAAAAAAAAACACAACAAGAACTACCTACTTGAACTACCCAACTACATAATGAACCAGGGACCAACCACAATGTCAACCAACCGAACAGACAAAAGGAGGACACATATTTTTTTCTCCCAGTCACCCAAGAGCGAAACTAACACTACAAGATATTATTCCAACCATGGCAAACTTCAAAAATCACTCCAGAGTTGAAAGATAAAATGACCAGCACAAACATGATGCATCATCTTCCACCCAAGAGCATAAAAGATTGTTTTTGTACTCTAGCTTCGCTGTATATATGGAGTGAGGCAAGCCAACGGACTTATAAATGAATTGGAGATTTGGTAAGAGAATCCCCTGTATCTAAACCGTAACCACTGCAAAAACACAAATTTCACAGGTTCCACAATTTGATCCACATGTTCAGAAGTTGAATTAAAGATGATTTTATTTATTGCCATCCAAAGTATAACTCATTTTTTTAAATACACTCAATCACAACTATTGATTTTATTTTTATCCAACAATAATTGTGATTTTAATAGTTTACACCGTTGGATCATGAAAATAAAATCAACAATTGAGATTGAGTGTAAGTTGGGATATGAGGCGGGATGTGTACTAAAGTATACGTATCCTTCCCCTTTGCAGATAGTCTCATCCCATACCTACTAAGCGAGTAATTACTTGAAGGGTACTATTTGCAGATACATGATGACTCTTGGAAATGAGAGTTATCCACTCTTTATTAGCTTGAGTTTTTGTAATCTTTCAGTGTTTGCATGTGTGTTTTATGAATTTTCGTTTTGTTTAATGTATTGTGTGTCATTGTTCAAAGATCATGAAATTTCTATTTTAAGTGTTTAGAAATATGCTTAATGTATTTCTTGCTTTTTGTTAGGTTTTTGTTGAAGTTTAGACAAGCTGCTGGAAAATGCTCTGGGCATGCTGCAACATCTGGGTGCGAACTCCTTATCAGAAAAGGACAAAAGCGGGACCACTTTCTCTTTCATGCGAGTCCGCCCTAAAAGCTTTTTGTGCTGGTGCAGTTAATGGAATGAGCCCAAGTCTTTATTTTGGTATTATTTTAATGGCCCAAAACTATGAAAGAAAAATGGGCCCTTGCAAAACCCTAAAAATGGGACACTCCTTTAAAACCTCATTCCCTAATTTTCTGACCAAGGGGACAGTATCCAAGGCGAGACACCCCGATGTCACACTAAAGAAAAACCTAAATTTAACAAAAACTTAATCGTGATATTATCGTTAATCATATAAAACAAAAAATCATAAATATTAAAACGTTAAACATAAAGAACGGAAGCATAGCCATCACACATAGATATACATATACATAAAGGTACAAGGTACTATATATGGTACCAGATCAGAGTAGGTCCCCAAAATGACAAACTGACAGAATAACTGAAGATACAACAACCCGCAAAAGGACGCACCGGCCATGACTCTCTACTCAACTACTCGGGTCCACTGCTCATCCTCCAGCATCTGGCTCATAAGGGGTCCCATCAAGCTCCTCGATGGCTCGCTCCTCTACACGGTCTTCTCATAGCATTCACATAAAAGAAACATACAGAGAAAAGAAGTAGGGAGATAAGAAACTATCTATCATCATATAAGGAAAATGGTGTGTAACATATAATCAATAAAGGTACACAGACATGCACCACAGATATATATACAATCATCCTTGAGATACATTATCATCCTCTACCATTCGTACTCATGCAACTTATGCTGACGTGGCCACCACCAATCCTGTCACAGATCCCTCGCCTGATTAGGGATGTCAGTCAGTCGTCCAAGCGATGCCTTCCAAAATCCAGATGCACACCCTCATCCGCGGTGAGAATGCTCTTGCAAAGCAATGACACTATAGCTGCACATCTCGCTCCAGTGCACACCCTGGTTCTCTCTCGAGGGTGCTCATGCATAGCAGTGACACTATAGCTGCACAGACTAAATCTAAGTTAGGACGGTCCCTCGAGGACTTCAGACTTCGTGTGATGCAAACACACGGCTGTGATCAACAAAATGCATCTATATGGTCTCGCTGACGTATATCGAGTTATACCCTAGTGCCTTAAACTCTCGTCACTATCTCATAAAATATCTCCAATAATATCATATTATCAATCGAATCATTATAAAATATTAATTAATTAGGTTAGGCAAGTATAAAATCACATATCATACTCTCCCCCAACATGCATCACTTTAAGATATCATATATCATCGTCTAGATGCCAACTAAGCATGTCATTACAAATAAAACATTTTATCACTCAAGACAACTTGTTGTCAACCATAATCAAAATAAAATAATAATAACATCATAACATGTTAATCCAAACAACACACAACAATCAGCTCAAATATGATAAAACCAGACAACCTCAAATATCATAAAATTAACCTAACGACTATAAACCTACAATCTCCATATCATCATTGGTACCACTAAGTAGTCGCCAATGTGATATTGACATTATCAATTATTCACCCACTTGTAGGGTTTAGGTCGCCCTACACCATTATTGAATAAAATGTTACTTAGCAATTTTCGACGTTAGATGGCTTCTTTCTCCCACCTGAGGTGTCGTAGGCTAGCTTAGGAGCAACAAAACGAGCCCTCTCTAATCCCCCTAGATATTGTCACACCAAGAACAAGGGTCTCCGGACCTCCAAAAATTCACCTGAACACATCATTGTGAAGCACACGTTACGTGTAACCCAAATCTGAAGACGGAATTGAAAATTGATAAACGGATTGAAAGATAACTTCAATACCGTCGCCGACGGCATTTCGGTTTAAAAAGGACATAGGCTTACCTTAGCCTAATCAAAAAAAGAAAGATAGGATGATGAAGTAGACGTCGCGAGGATCACAACGGTATAATCGATTTCTTGATAGGACGAACAGATTGATCGAAAACTCCCCTGGAAATTTCTCTCTCCCCCACTTCCTCTCCCTTCTCTCTCTATTATCTTCTGCTTCAGAACCCTTCTACCATCTTCTCCACGAAATGACTCATTTAAAACATTTTTTTTAACACTGGGCGGTCAGCGCCGGTGAGCCAGGGTTTAGTGCTGGTGGGCTGTACCGCCCTTCTCCACGAATCACAGTGTGCCATGTGTCCTACCAGCTAGTGCTCAGTGCCCAGAAACTAGCGCTCAGCTCCCCATATTGTCCATCCCTCTTGATTCATACGTTTTATCGCGTTCCGAGTTCGTTTGAAGTCCGATTGATCTGAAATTTGAAACATAGTCTCCTCTATACCTAAGCAATAATATCAAGTCCTCACTCATGTCTAATCTATTCCTCAAAAATAAATTTCCTATTGTCCACTCTTAAGCATTCTAAACCATATAACGACAACCCTAAAACACGTTCCCATTCAATTCAATGCTGGTTAATCTCGTACTTTCCATGTAAGGTTCCCAATACCTAAACATGCATATTAGACCTTAAATGAAGGTCTTAAACATAGCCATCAAGCATATAAACAATACCGTAAAACACGGATGTTACATTACTACCCCCTTAAAAAAAATTCTGTCCCCAAAATTTACGTACCTCAGAAAAGATGTGGATACTACTGCTGCATATCTGCCTCATGCTCCCAAGTAGCATCTCCTGTAATCTCATCCCAAATGACCTTGACCAAAGGAATCTGTCTACCGCGAAGTTCATTAATCCTTTTATCTACGATCCTAACAAGTAAAGCCTCATATTTTAGATTCTCTAGGAGTTGTATTGATGCAGGCTCAAGTACATGAGAAGGATCGGGATAATATTTTCTCAACCGGGATACCTGAAAGACGACATGAAGATTAGAAAGGTTAGGCGGTAAGGCAATATGGTAGGCTACTGGACCAATCCATCAAAGAATCTGGAAAGGTCCAATGAATCTAGGAGTAAGCTTTCTAGACTTGATAGCTCTGGCAATTCCAGTCTTCGGAGTGACTCTCAAAAACACATGATCACCTTCTTGGAACTCTAAGGGTCTCATCCTCTTGTTACTGTAGCTCATTTTCCTATCCTGTGCTTCTTTCATCCTTTGCCTGATCTTTCTAACCTGTTCCATCGTCTGCTGTACTACATCAGGGCCCAATACTTGGCTTTCACCAGTCTCATACCAACACAACAAAGTCCTACACTTCCTGCCACACAAAGCCTAGTACGGTACCATCCTGATACTATTATGGAAACTGTTATTGTATGTAAACTCATTCAACGACAAGAATTCATCTCAACTGCCAATGTGCTCTAAAACACAAGCCCTTAAAAGGTCCTCTAAGGATTGAACCATCCTCTCAGACTATCCATCCGTCTGAGGATGATAAGCAGAACTCATCCTCAACTTCGTCCCTAAAGCACTATACAACTGTCTCCAAAATCTAGATGTGAATCTAGGGTCACGATCAGAGACAATGCTCGATGGTACACCAAGCAACCTAACAACTTCTTTAATGTAAATCTGGGTCAACTTCTCTATACTCTAACTCTCGCCAATAGGTAAGAAGTGAGCACATTTCATCAACCTATCGATGATAACCTAAATCGTATCTTGCCTCTTAGGAGTTCGTGGTAATCCAACCACAAAATCCATAGCTATGCTATCCCACTTCCATTCTGGGATATCTAAGGACTGAAGCAAACTAGCAGGCTTCTGATGCTCAATCTTAGCCCTCTGGAAAACTAGACAAGATAAAACATATTCTGCCACTTCCTTCTTCATCCTCGGCCACCAAAATATCTTCTTTAGGTCTTGATACATCTTCGTGTCTCCGGGGTGAAAACTCAGCTTACTTTTATTCGCCTCTTCCAAAATCATCTTCCTAAGCTCTAAGTCATCTGGCACACATATCCTATCCCTAAACTTCAACACACCATCTAGCCCTCTACTTAACTCTGAAATCTTACCCTCATCTATACCTCTACTCACCTCTTACAGATATTGATCATGGACCTGTTTATCCTTAAGATCTCTCAAAAACTCACTACTGATGGTACTCATACCTAAGCAAATCCTATCCTCAACCAATTCTATCCCTAGGTTCATATCTCTAAACTACTCAATTAACTCCATTTCCTTTACCATCATCGCTGACACATATAAAGATTTCCTATTTAAGGCATCCGCCACCACATTCGCCTTCCCAGGATAGTATTGTAGATCAAACTCATAATCCTCGATAAACTTCATCCATCTATGTTGTCTCATATTCAGCTCCTTCTGGTCAAACAGATACTTCAAACTCTTATGATTACTATACTCATTAAACTTAGCTCCATAAAGATAGTGTCGCCATATCTTTAATGCAAACACTATAGTTGCCAACTCCAGATCATGGGTCGGATAATTCCTCTCATGAACTCTCAACTATCGGGAAGCATAAGCCACAACTCTTCTCTCTTGCATCAACACACAACCCAATCCTTGGTATGACACATCACAATATACGTCAAACTGTCCTAAAGGATCTGGTAAAGTCAGCATGGGTGATGTGGTTAACTTTTCCTTCAACTTCTGAAAACTCTCCTCACATTTCTCCGTCCAAACAAACGTTGTACCTTTTCTCGTTAACTGCATCATATCCTTCAACACCCGCAATACTATTCTCAGATGTTCCAAATGCTTCTCCCATGTACGAGAATAGATAAGGATATCATCAATAAACACCACCACAAACTTATAGAGGAACGGTCTAAAGATCATGTTCATGTAATCCATAAACACTGCTAGAGCATTAGTCACACCAAAAGGCACAACTAAATGCTCGTAGTGTCCGTATCTCGTCCTAGAAGTTGTCTTGGGTATATCCTCCTTCTTCACTCTAATTTGATGATACCTAGACCTTAGATCAATCTTAGAAAATACAAAACTCCCTTTAATTGATCCATCAGATCATCTAACCTAGACAACAGATACTTATTCTTGATCATTACTTTATTCAGCTGCCTATAATCTTTGCACAACCTAGAACTTCCATCCTTCTTCTTAAAAAACAACACCGGAGCTCCCCACGGTGAAACATTGGGTCTGATTAATTCCTTCTGCAACATATCATCCAATTGTTTCTTTAACTCAGCTAACTCTGTGGGTGACATTCGATAAGGTGCTATAGATATTGGTCATGTCCCTGTTATGAGATCTATGGTGAACTCCACTTCCCACTCTGGTGGCAAACCAGGAACATCGGGAGAGAAAACCTCAGGAAATTCTCTCACGATAGGCATAAAATCTATATTCGAAGTCTCCTTAGCTTCCATTGAGCAAAGCATTAGGTGGCCACCACCAATCCTGTCACACATCACTCGTCTGATTAGGGATGTCAGTCAGTCGTCCAAGCGACACGTCCCCAAATCCTGGGGCACACCCTCATCCGCGGTGAGAATACTCAAGCAAAGAATGACACTATAGCTGTACATCTCGCTCCGGTGCACACCCATGTTCTCTCTCGAAGGTGCTCATGCATAACAATGACACTATAGCTGCACAACCTAAATCTAAGTTGGGACGGTCCTTTGAGGACTTCGGACCTCGTGTGTTCCAAATACACGGCTATGATCAACAACATGCATCTATATGGTCTCACCGACGTATATCGAGTCATACCCTAGTGCCTTAACCTCTCATCCCTATCTCATAAAATATCTCCAATAATATCACATCATCAATATCATCATAATAAAATATTAATTAATTAAGTTAGGCACGTCTAAAATCACATATCATACTCTCCCCCAACATGCATCACTTTAAGATATCATATATCATTGTCTAGATGCCAACTAAGCATGTCATTACAGATAAAACATATTATCACTCAAGACAACATGTTATCAACCATAATCAAAATAAAATAATAATAACATCATCATAATAATAAAATAATAATCATATCACAATAAAATAATAAAATAATAATAACATATTCAATTAAACATGATCGATATAGTTAACACGTTAATCCAAACATCACACATCAAGCAGCTCAAATTTGATAAAATCAGACAACCTCAAATATCATAAAATTATCCTAACGGCGACAAACCTACGATCTCCATATCATCATAGGTACCACTAAATAGTCACCATTGTGATATTGACATTGTCAGTTATTCACCTGCTTGTAGGGTTTAGGTCGCCCTACGCCATTATTGAATATAATATTACTTAGCCATTTCCGACGCTATATGACTTATTTCTCCCACCTGAGGTGTCGTAGGCTAGCTTAGGATCAACGAAACGAGCCCTCTCTAATCCCCCTAGCTGTTGCCATGCCAAGAACAAGGGTCTCCGGACCTCCAAAAATTCACCTGAACACATCATTATGAAGCACACGTTACGTGTAACCCAAATCTGAAGACGAATTGAAAACCGATAAACTGATTGAAAGATAACCTCAATACCGTCATCGACGACATTTCGGCATAAAAAGCACATAGGCTTACCTTAGCCTAATCAAGAAAATAAAGACAGGATGATGAAGTAGACATCACGAGGATCACAACGGTATAATTGATTTCTCAATAGGACGAACGGATTGATCGAAAACTCCCCCAGAAATTTCTCTCTCCCTCACTTCCTCTCCCATCTCTCTCTACCATCTTCTCCACGAAATGACTCATTTAAAACATGTTTTTTTTACACGCTGGGCGCTCAGCTCCCTTGAGACAATGTTCAGCGCTGGTGGTCTCCACCACCCTTCTCCGTGAATCACATCGTGCCACGTGTCCTACCAGCCAGCACTCAACGTCCCATACTGTCCAGCACTCTTGATTCATACGTTTTATTGCGATAGTTTGAAGTCCTATTGACCTGAAATTTGAAATGTAGACTCTTCTATACCTATGGAATAAGATCAAGTCCTCATACATTCCTAATCTATTCCTAAAAAATAAATTTTCTATTGTACACTCTTAAGCATTCTAAACCGTATAAAGAAAACCCTAAAACACGTTCTCATTCAATTCAACGCTGGTTAATCTCGTACTTCCCATGCAAGGTTCCCAATACCTAAACATGCAAATGAGACCTTAAATTAAGGTCTTAAACATAGCCATCAAGCATATAAACAATGCCATAAAACACAGATGTTACACAAGGGGTCTTCTTCTTCTTCTCCAACGTTCCATTTCCGTGCTCCCATTGTAATGACTTATTCTTCCATTTTCTATTTCGTTTCCAGATTTTGTAAGCTCATTATGAGCTAACTTGCTACAGCCTCTGGTATGCTAAACTTAAAATGAATGTTTAGTTAATGTTATGTGATGCTTTGCTTTTGCATTTTCTCTTAATCTGCGTTTATATATTGTTTTTTTAAGCTTGGCCATCTTAAGTAATACTCGAGCTTGCTGAACTTGGAAAAGTGAAGTTAAGTCGATTTGGTTAAGGGATAAGGGTTAAGTCTCTAATTGAATGGATTAGGAATAATCATTCAAGTCCTTAAGCTAGCTGGAACGTGCTTATTAATAAGAGTATGTATTAATATGAATATAGGAATAGAAGACGTTTAATGAACCTTATCTTTCAAGTGTTGGAAAACAGAACTTTAATTTCCTGGAGCTAAATGTTGCAGCATCGCGAAGCATAATCAAGCTAATTTGAAATTACAAGGGATCATACCGAAGAGCTGTTTTACCATCTCTGTTCACAACCCTATTTTATTATTTTGTTCTCTTATTACTGCCTTTTAGTATTGTCTTTTTTATTATTTGAAAATCAACACTTTCACACACCATTTGGTTACCCTTTAATATTAACTACCAAGAACAATTAATCTGCATTTTGGTAATTGCTACAGATCCTCGTGGGAACAATCTCTTACTTACTCTTTATTACTTGTTACGATTGTGTATACTTGCACATTGCACTTTTTAAGGCAACAAATTTTTGGCGCCGTTGTTGGGGATTAGTAATGGTGTTAAAATTCCAATTTTCAGATTAGTAGTTATGTTAGTTAGGTTAACTGATATTTGAAGTGAATTGCTGTAGCAACAGAATCTTTTGCTAGTTCTAAAATGGTTGAGGAAGAGCAACAAGATAGCATGACTTTGGCTAATGAGAGGAATAATGCTATCCGTGGATATGCACTATTTGATCCATCAACTATGAACATAGGAATTGTGAGAACTAAAATCACAGATCACTTTGAGTTCAAACCTATAATGTTTCAGATGCTGCAAGCAATGGGCCATTCAGTGGAGCTGCCAATGAAGATCCTCACTTACATGTGAAACAGTTTCTGGATGTGGCTAGTAACTTTAAAAACCCAGGCATTACTAATGATGCCTTCAGGTTGAGATTGTTTCCATATTCTCTGAGTGGGAAGGCTAAAACTTGGTTAAATTGTTTGGAGCCCAACTCAGTGGATACGTGGAACAAGTTAGCTGAAAAGTTCCTCATTAGATACTTTCCCCTACTAAAAATGCTAGGATGTGGAATGACATAACCTCATTCAAGCAAATGGATGATGAACCACTGTTTGAGGCTTGGGAGGGGTTTAAGGAGCTATTAAGGAGATGCCTTCATCATGGAATTCCTATCTGCATTCAAATGGAGCATTTCTATTATGGAGTGTTGTCTGATGTAAGAATGATGTAAGATGCTTCAGCAGGTGGCACATTGCTGACCAAGTCTTATAATGAAGTGTCTGCAATTTCGACCCAGTTAGCTTTATTGACAAATATGGTGATAAATTTAACTATGGCTGACCAAGGCCCTTCTATGAATCAAGCAGCATTGAATGAACCCATGGGAAATGATCAACAAAATTTCCAAACCGATGTTGTATCATGTGTGTACTGTGGATGGGAGCACTTATTTGAAAATTGTTTTGGCAATCCTACATCTGTGAATTATGTTGGGGACAACAACAGAGGTAATAATGCATTCTCCAATACTTATAATCTAGGGTGGAGGTAAAATCCAAATTTCTTATACAATAACCACAACACTTTGAATCCTCCACCTGGATACTCACCCCAGCAACATAGGCTGCAACAACCTCAATAGCAACAACAAGCTCAATCTAGCAACCAGGATATGTCTTTGGAAGTTGTCCTTAAAGCCTTAATGATGGAAACAAAAGCTCAGATTCAGAGTCAGGATGCATCAATGAGGAATTTAGAAAATCAAATTGGACAATTGGCTACTTCATTGAGTTCTAGACAAAATGGCACACTGCCCAACACCACAGAGACACCTAAGCCTAATGAAATGGAGTATTGCAAGGCAATAATCCTCAAAAATGGGAAAAAAGTCCTTTCTTCATTAGGACAGAATGGAGACAAAATATGTTAAGGCTAAGAGCAATGTCCAGAATGCAGAATATGAATTTTAAAAGACTGATCCAGTTATTGTAGAATCTTCTGAACATGCTGCAACAAAGAAAACTCAGCAGAAAAATTGTGCAGAATCTACTGGTCGCGCTGTCGCGCATGCGCCAAAAAGAACGAGCGGGTTTTAAAACTGTAGTTTAGGGTGACAACTCGGATGTCGTCTCACAAGGACTCTTAAAGTGTTATTGTTCACAAAAATCAGTTTTGGGGGGGGGGGGGGGGGTTTGGTTGGATGCAATCAAAGAAAATAAAACAATGAAAACAGAGCAATAAAACAAGGCAGTTCAAAGAGGTTATCAAATGGCCAAAAACAATTAATCTACTGTTCTTGATTTCACAACTATCATCGGTTCATGTAATCCCAAGCCCTAAGCAGATTCTATTCCCCTTTCAGTTGTAGTAACAATTAACAAACGAAATCACTACTACGGATATATGTTTCTATTCCCGAATTAAACAAACGGGGTTAAGCCCTCATGAACTAAACGAACATGAATGAACACACGCGAATTAAACATACGCGATTAAGTATAGGAACATAGCATCACTGAAATGAATCAACACAACACTATACACTCCTGAATTAAACAAACAGAAATGTATAATATGGCATTGAAAAGGGAAAAACATACAAAACAGAGATCACAGAACCTCAAGTACGGTAGAAATCAATTACAATAGATTAATCTAGGAGACTAGTTCTCCATTACATAAATAAACACAAAAGAAAAGAAAATAGAATAAACTACTGAACTACAACTACCGACTAACTAGCCACCCTTTTCTGCCTTCAAACAGGCATATATACAACTTCTGGAATTCGCTGACTCGCGAGGCGAACACTGTCTCGCGACGCGAATAATGTGAACAATCTTCAGCTTTTGGGTTCTCTCGCGAGGCGAGCTTATCATTCGCGAGGCGAGACTCTTCAGATTTCAAACTGTAACTCCCATGACCTTCAACATGGATAAACCGTGATGGCTTCTGGTCTTCCAGGGTTGGATTACTCGCGAGGCGAGTCATGTTTCGCGGGGCGAGACAGAGAGGTTTGCAATTTCTGGCACAGTCACCTTCAGGTTCGCGGAGCGAACATCCTTCTTGCGGGGCGAAAGCTCCAGATTTATTTCTTTTTATTAACCTGAAAACAGAAAATAGCATAAGTACTTTATTTAATTCTAAATCAACCAAATTAACCTAAAAATACTTTATGGACTCAAAATGCTGCTTCAAGACAATCTAGTCTAATTTGGGCGAAAATGATATAAAATTAGCACAAAACCACGGTCATACTAGCTATAAAACTAGATGAGCCAGCGGCTGATCAAAATACCCCAAACTTAAAATTTGCTTGTCCCCAAGCAAACTAAAACTCAAAAACTTAAAAAGACTCAAGACATGGCAAGCTTAAGAATTCAATCAACTTTGCACAAATTTCAAGCAATTTATCAAAATATTTTTCAATGTTCCCCCCTTTCAAACAAAGCAATCCCCACATTCATTTATTCTAAACAGTTGAGAATTTCATCATTCAAACAATCATTAATCTAAGCAGGGGATCCAAGTCACACACAAGAGGGAGATCACCAAATTCAAACAACTGTCTTCCTCACAAGGGCATTTAGTGTTCACTCATTCGCTCAGTTGTGTCAGGCTATCAACATTGCACTCAATTTCACTTTTAAGAGCACTTCCCATAAATTTGATTTTCATCTCCAAATGATTCCCACAGAAAACATGCATGCAACATCAAAAGGTCTTTTATGGTTTGTAATGGGGCCTGGCTAAGGGTAGGATATACAAAGGTACTAGGTTGAGGACCGTAGGAACTGAGAGAGCATGAAACACTTCAAAACATTGAAATTCCATTCAAGTTCCTTTTTTTTTCTTTTTTTTTCTTTTGCCTTGGGTGACTACAGCCTTTTTATTCCAATATCCTTTTTGAAATTTTTGTACTTTTTTTTAATTTTTTTTATTTTTATTTTTATTTTATTTTTTTCATTTTTTTTTCTACAAGCCTTTGGCTCCAACCTTTTTATTGTATTTTTTTTTCTCAATCCCAAACAACATATTAAACCTTGTAGCCACCCCAAACTTAGTTTCTTGCACCCTTTCTCTTTCTAAGATCCATGCTATCCTAATCCTAAGATCGGGTTAACATGGTTTTCCAGATTTTGGGCTTATAACATTAGGTTATCAAGAATTAACAGGCTAATCAGGCTCAATGGGGCTAACTAGGGAACATGCATTAGGGATGGTTATTTTTAGGCTAAGTAGCTATTTACAAAGAAAATTCCTAAATCATTTGAAGCAAACACATAATCATGCAGACCAAAAAGAGATTCAAGCAAATTCAGGAAAGTGCAACTTGAAAGTGATTTCACACAGGTTAAAACATGTTGGAGGCTCAAATCCTCACCTGGACATTCATGCAAATTGTTTGACAGAGATTCTATCCCTAGTGTGTGCTTCCTATCACCCCAAACTTATCATAAATCATGCCATCATAACAATTATCTCAAAGTTTAATTTTCAATCACATGGGGATCACTTTTCAAATTTCAAAATCTAGGGGAAACAGTCAACAATTAACATGCAATCCATCTATGCAAATTCAACCAAATCCAATAAACTTGCCAACACCAGACTCAACACAACTCCTGAGCTTCTCAAATTATTCAGGAGCTTTATTAAAAACAAAACAGAAATAAAGTAAGGCATAATTAAAAGGAAAAGGTTTAGAGAAAACTCATTGAGGGGCGGTTCCACCAGGATCCCACTGTCTGTGATACAGGGGCCACGGAATGCCCAAAGTACGTAGTGATCCTCCCGGATCCCATGGCCTACAGCATAAGTATGAGAGCGAGTGCCTGATAATCTTGGTAACTCCGCCAAGCACGGCGGACTTCTCATTCCCCTTCAGGTCACAGTTGACTTCCTTCTCAACTTTGTCCATGAACTCCTCCCAATAGAAGTGGGGCTCAACCTCTTGAAATGGCCACAGTGACAAATCCAAAGGCTTGAACTCCGTTGCTGGTGGTTCCACAGTGGGAGGTGGCTGCTCAATGGATAATACATTTGGAGTAGCCATGATGTCAAGAACCTCGGCTGAACACTCAGCTTCACTCACACTATCACCCTGCAAAATAGAGTCAAGAAACTCAGCACAAACAGCACACGGGTTAGTGTCGATGACAGTTAGTACATGTAGTAACGTAAATCGAATTAGTAACGGTCTGATTGTCTGGACTTTCAGCGCACAGTTCATCCACCCCATCACTTTCAATACATGCATTTGATTCCACAGGTTCTTCCTTATCCTCAAGCTTTTTTCCTTGATTGTCAGGATGGAATGTATAAGCTCGAGGCCAATAAGTAGCATCTGTCAGAATGGGGCATGCCTCATACAGGTGCTCAGGAGAGCCGCACATGCCACAAAACTCTCTCTGCTGAAACAATTGCTTCAAATAAGTGAGCTTATCAGTAGGATCCATAACCAGACAAATTCAGCAAAAAATTTTTTTTATTTATTTATTTTATTTATATTTTTCTGCTAATAACACAACAAGAGTCCCCGGCAACGACGCCAATTTTTGGTCGCGCTGTCGCGCACGCGCTAAAAAGAACGAGCGGGTTTTAAAACTGTAGTTTAGGGCGACAACTCGGATGTCGTCTCACAAGGACTCTTAAAGTGTTATTTTTCACAAAAATCAGTTTTTTTAGAGTCAAATAAAGCACTTATGCTATTTCTTGTTTTCAGGTTAATAAAGTGAAGCAGTTCTGGAGTTCCTCGCCCCGCGAGAAGGCATTCGCCCCGCGAACCAGAAGCGTGACTGTTCCAGAAAATGCAATCCTCTCTGTCTCGCCCCGCGAAACATGACTCGCCTCTCGAGTAAGCCAACCCTGAAGACCAGAAGTCAGCACGGCTTATCCATGTTGAAGGTCACGGGCGTTACAGTTTGGAATTTGAAGAGTCTCGCCTCGCGAATGATCAGCTCGCCTCGCGAGCTCGCCAAACACTGAAGACTGTTCGCATTATTCTCCTCGCGAAGGTGTGCTCGCCTCGCGAGTTCATGGAATTCAGAAACTGTATTTAAGCCTGTTTGAAGGCAGAACTGAGGAGTTTTTTAGATCTTATCTTTTGTTTTCTTTTTAGTTTAGATAGCTGCGAAATTTGTAATGGAGAGCTAGTCTCCTAGGATTAATCTACTGTGATTGGTTTCCATTTACCCTTGAGGTTCTGTAATTCCTGTTTTGTTTGCTATTCTCTTTTCAATACTATGCTATATATTTCTGTTTGTCTAATTCAGGAGTGTATAGTGTTGTGTTGATTTATTTCGGTGATGTTATGTTCCTATGCTTAATCGCGTTTGTTTAATTCGCGTGTGTTTGTTCATGTTCGTTTAGTTCACGAGGGCTTAACCCAGTTTGTTTAATTTGGGAATAGGAACATATATCTGTAGTAGTGATTTCGTTTGTTAATTGTTGCTACAACCGAAAGGGGATTAGAATCTAATTAGAGCTTGGATTTATATGAACCAATGATAGTGGGAAACCGATAACATTAGGTTAATCGTTTCTTTGATATTTGATAATTTTTAGTTTGCATTGTCTTTCTGTTTGTTTTCTTTATTTAATTTCAATTACCCAAACCCCCCCAAAATCTAACTTTTTCTGTTAACAACAACCCAAGAGTCCTTGTGAGACGATACTCGAGTTGTCGCTCCCTATCTACATATTTTGTAAATCGCTCGCTTTTTGGCACGTGTGCGACAGCGCGACCAGTTAGCCACTTCCCAAAAATGTATCCTACGCTGACCTTAGCCCCATTACAACCCAATAAAAGTCCTCTATCAGTGTAAAGCTTTGATTTTGTGCTAGTGAGTTTAGAAGCCTGTTAGGTTTATGATAGGGTTGCATGTGAATGATGATTGAGAGAACCCACTTATTTGTGTGAGTGAGGAAGAACACACTATTCTGAGTGCATATTGCTATAGCATGTTGTTCTGGGCTGAAAATGATAGAAGTCATGAAACATTGCTGATTTGTGATGCATGAATGTTAAGGAAGTAAGAGATTTTGGTTTGTGGTGCATGATGTTGCTTTGAGAAAAAGAATTTGTGGTCTTTCGGTCTTGTGTGCATGTTTAGTTCTTTGTTGATTTTTGTGTTTTTATTTTTCTTTTGTGTCTCTTTCCATCGCTTGAGGACAAGCAATGATTCAAGTTTAGGGGTGTGACGACTCTTGGAAATGACAGTTATCTACTCTTTATTAGCTTGAGTTTTTGTAATCTTTGAGTGTTTTGTGTGTGTGTTTTATGAGTTTTCGTTTAGTTTAATGTATTGTGTGTCATTGTTCAAAGATCATGAAATTTCTATTTTTGAGTGTTTAGGAATATGCTTAATCGGTTTCTTCCTTTTTGTTAGGTTTTTGTTGAAGTTTAGACAAGCTGCTGGAAAATGCTCAGGGCATGTTGCAGTATTTGGGCGCGAACTCCTTATTAGAAAAGGAAAAAAGAGGGACCACTTTCTCTTTCATGCGGGTCCGCCCTAAAAGCTTTTTGTGCTGGTGCAGTTAATGAAATGGGCCCAAGTCTTTATTTTGGTATTATTTTAATGGCCCAAAAAGTAGGAAAGAGAAAATTGGCCCTTGTAAAACCCTAAAAAGGGGACACTCCTTTAAAAAACCTCATTCCCTAATTTTCTGACCAAGGGGGCAGCAGCCAAGGGGTCTTCTTCTTCCTCTCCAGTATTCCTTTTTCGTGCTCCCATTGTAATGACTTCTTCCATGTTCTATTTCGTTTCTAGATTTTGTAAGCACGTTATGAGCTAACTTGCTGCAGTGTCTGGTATGCTTAACTTGTAATGAATGTTTAGTTAATGTTATGTGATGATTTGCTTTTGCATTTTCTCTTAATCTATGTTTATATGTTGTTTTATTTAAGCTTGGCCATCTTAAGTAAACTTGAGCTTGCTAAACTTGGAAAAGTTAAGTTAAGTGGATTTGGTTAAGAGGTGGGGGTTAAGTCTATAATTTGAAAATTAGTAGATGTTGAATGGATTAGGTATAATCATTCATGTCCTTAAACTAGCTGGAATGTGCTTATTAATAAGAGGGTGTAATTAATATGAATCTAGGAATAAAAGGCGTTTAATGAACCTTATCTTTCAAGTGTTGGAAAACACAACTTTAATTTCCTAGAGCTAAATGTTGCAGCATCACAAAGCATAACTGAAGTTAATTTGAAATTATAAGGGATCATACCAGTAGCTGTTTTACCATCTCTGTTCAAAACCCCATTTTATTATTTTGTTCTCTTATTACTGCCTTTTAGTATTGTCTTTTTAATATTTGAAAATCAACACTTTCACAAACTATTTGGTTACCCCTTAATCTGAACTACCAAGAACAATTAATCTGAATTTTGGTAATTGCTACAACATTCTAATCCTCGTGGGACGATCTCTTACTTACTTTTTATTACTTGTTACGATTGTGTATACTTGCACATTAAACTTTTTAAGGCAACAATACATCTTACCCATTATCATCGCTAATGTTGTCCATGATAATTTAATGACACACTAAGCTTATTACTAATTGATAGTTAGTTAGTATAGTTGAAAAACCAACTCTGACAGTTAGCTTAGTTGTTAGAAATCAGTTAGTGACAGTTAGTTTCTAGTAGTAGATTCCTTGTATAAATACTAACTCTTGTAGTAGAATCAATTCAGATGAATGAAATTAGTTCTCATTCACTCATTACATCATTTTGAGTTCTCTGATGTTCTCTCTTTCATTTAGTTCATCTGTGATACCTTGCATAGCAAGATTTTTCAATTCTTCTTCCTTGTGACCACGATTTTGTCATTGTGTTCTTGCAATTCAACCTAGTTACTTTCTCTACATGGTACCAAAGCTCTGATTTATCAGAGCACTACTACATTGGTGCTTCATGGCAGAAGAAAATATTATCCCGATTCCTACTCGAAATGGTGGAGGTTCATCAAGAAATGCTGTTGATGAAGATTCGCCATATTATGTTCATCCTTCAGAAAATCTTTCAAATGTTCTTGTTTCTGCGTTATTTACAAGGCAGAACTATCATCAATGGGAAAAATCTATGGAGATGAGTTTGATTTTGAAGAACAAAATAGGGTTTATCGATGACACCATTTCTATGCCATCGAAGACTGATTCAATGTTAAATGCTTGGAGAAGAGCAAACAATTTGGTGAAAAATGGATAATTAGCTGAGTTTCTGAATCGATCGCGAAGAGCATTCTTTATCATGATACAACGTGCAACATCTGGAATGAACTCAAGCAGAGATTCTCCCAAGGTGACTTGTTTCGAATTTCCGATATAAAAGATTCAATAATTGCTCTTAAACAAGGTGATTTTACTATAACTGACTACTTTACTGAATTAAAGATCTTATGGCACGAGTTGGACAATTATAGACCTTTACCTATTTGTACTTGTGAAACAAAATGTTCTTGTGATGCACTTGTAAATGTTGAGAAGTATTAGACTCAAGATCGAGTTGTTAGATTTCTTAAAAGATTGAATGAACCTTATGGTGGTGTTAAGTCTCAGATCATGCTAATGAAGCCCCTTCCTTCAATTTATGAGGTGTTTTTAATGGTTTTACAGCAAGAAAGACAGTTAATTAGGGATGATCTTGAGCCTAAACTGATAGCTGAAGTTGGCAGCAATGGTAATAACTATGGTTATGGAAGAGGAAATGGTAAAGGTGGTGGAAATTTCCACAAGATGCTTGGTGGAAGAGATCCAAACAGAGGGAAAGTGTGCACACATTGTGGCAAGTCTGGCCATACAATTGATACATGATATAGGAAACATAGATTCCCACCTAATTTCAATTTCGAAATCAAGGAAGGATAAATTATGTGGCTGAAAATGGTTTTGACTCAAAGTGATCAATTTGGCACCAATCAGAAGGAAGAAAAGCAGAATTCAAGTCTTGTTTTTACTATTGAGCAGTACCAAGGCCTATTGAACCTGTTGCAGCAGACTCAAACTCAACACCCTTCACCCTCAGTTAACCATATAAGTATTGTCATGTCATCCACATGATGTGCATGACCTTCTCCACAAAGCTCAGGTATCCCTTCTTTTCAACTTCTTGGATTTTAGACAGTGGTGCTACTAACCACATTTGCTATAGCTTGTCATTTTATTCTTCATATCACAAAATTAGACCTATTAGAGTAAAACTTCCAATTGGGAATTAAGTGGTTGCTAGTCATTCAGGTAGCATTCATTTCTCAAAAGATTTTGCCTTATACAATGTCTTGCACATTCCCCATTTTTCTTATAACTTGTTATCTGTTAAAAAACTGATATCATCCTTGCCTTACATTTTATCATTTGATGCATTCTCTTGCTCAATTCAGGAGAAGGGTACATTGAGGATGGTTGGTACAGCTAAGGTGCAAGATGGACTCTATGTCTTGAGGATGCCCCTATGTAATAGTAGACTTTTTACTAGTGTCGTTCCTTTTTCCTCTTCTGTCAATAATGTTGTAATCCCACAATCAAGGTTGTGGCATTTTCGTTTGGCACATGCCTCTTCTGATTGTATACAAACATTACATTCTCATGTTCCTTCCATTACAATGAATATAACTCACTTTGTGATATTTTACATATGTCTAAACAAAGGAAATTACCCTTTTTTGTTAGCACTACACACTCCCTTCACATTTTTCATTTGATACATGTTGATCTTTGGGGGCCTTTCCCCATCCTTTCTGTTCATGGACACATATTTCTTGAGCATTGTTGATGATTTTTCCAGATACACATGGATCTACTTAATGAAAACAAAAGGTGAAGCTTCACAGCTTTTGCAGAATTTTGTGTCCATGGCAGAAAGACAATTCAATCACAAAGTTAAAGTAGTAAGAAGTGATAATGGACCTGAATTTACAATGCAGAAATATTGTCAAACCAATGGAATACTCCACCAAACCATTTGCACTTACACTCCCCAACAAAATGGGATTGTTGAGAGGAAGCACCGACACATTCTTAATGTAGCAAGAGATCTGATGCTGCAAAGCCATCTTCCCAAAGTGTATTGGACATATGCCATTACACATCCTGTTCACATAATCAACATGTTACCTTAACCTTTGTTGAATAAACACTCACCACATAAAACATTGTATGGCAACATTCCTGACTTCTCCCATCTCAAGGTTTTTGGATGCTTGTCTTTTGCAAACTTAACTACAGGTTCTTCAACAAAATTGGATGCAAGAGCATGTAAATGTGTCTTTCTTGGATACAAGGCTGGAACCAAAGGTTTCATCCTACTCAACCTTTCAGCAAGGGAAATCATTGTCTCTTGAAATGTATCTTTTCATGAACTTGTTTCCCCCTTTTCACAAATCCAACTTCCCGCATCACACACACACACATCGCCATTACCTGACCCCATATCATTGATCCAACCACTTATGATGCTGTCTTCATGTCACCTACCACTTATACAGTTCCTAACCACCTTGCACACTCTGATCCTAGCCCTGCACACTCTCACCCCCGCACACTCTCATCCCATACACTCTTATTCCACACATTTTGAATCTTCTTCTCCCTCCTCTTCTTCCCCATATTTTGTTCCCTGATAACTCTCTTTCACCACAACAAGTAAGAAGATCTACTAGAGCAAGAAGGGCACCTTCACATCTACATGAGTATCACTGCAACCTTGCAGCTTGTAACACTGAATCTTAGCTTATCACTACTAATGTATCTTATCCTATTCAATCTTATCTTTCATATGACTCTTTATCACCTTCTTATAAAGCTTCTATTTTTTCTGTTTTTGCTGAGGTTGAATCACAAAATTATACACAGGCCATTAAACATGAGTGCTGGCAGTAGGCTATACAGACTGAGTTACATGCTTTGGCAGCAAACAACACTTGGATTCTGGCTGATCTTCCCAAAGATAAGGTGCCAATTGGTTGCAAATTGCTCTTCAAAATCAAGTACAAGGTTGATGGTTCCATAGAGAGGTATAAAGTACGCTTGGTGGCCAAAGGTTACAATCAAACTAAAGGGATTGACTACCTAGACACCTTCTCACCAGTGGCCAAGATGACCACAGTGAGATTCATTCTGTCCTTAGCTGCATTTTACAAGTGGTTCCTCAAACAACTCGATGTCAACAATGCATTTTTCCACGGAGACTTAACTGAGGATGTATACATGACCTTGCCACTTGGTCTCAACCATTCTCAGTCAGGACAAGTCTGCAAATTGCAGAAGTCCCTCTATGGACTCAAGCAAGCCAAAGAAAGGTGGTTTGCCAAGTTGTCTTCTTTCCTCATCAGTTCTAGTTACACACAGTCTAAGAGTGATTACTCAATGTTTGTTAAAGCCACATATCACTCATTCATAGCCTTGTTGGTCTATGTTGATGGTGCCATTCTCACAGGCAGTGATGAGTCTGAAATCGATCATATAAAAGCTGCACTAGATGCAAGTTTCAGAATAAAAGACCTAGGAGACCTGAAATTCTTTCTAGGATTGGAAGTGGCAAGAAGCACTAAGGGCATTGTTGTAAACCAAAGGAATTATGCACTGTGATTAATCTCTGATGCTGGCTTAGTCAGCTGCAAACCAGTATCCACACCCATGGACTGCAAAACTCATCTAAGACATGATGATGGTCCCCATTTTGATGATGTTCCTACATATAGAAGGTTAATTGGGAGGCTCCTTTACCTCACAACAACTAGACCAGACATATCTTTTTGCAGTCCAACAACTATCTTAGTTCATGACCAAACCAACAACAACACACCATGATGCAGCCCTGCGAGGTCTAAGATATCTTAAAGGCAGTCCTGGCCTAGGTTTGTTCATGTCCAGTAGCTCTACTCTTCAATTAAAGCCTATAGTGACTGATTGGGCTTCATGTCCTGACACAAGGAGGTCAATAACAAGCTATTGTGTTTACCTTGGTTCCTCCTTGGTCTCTTAGAGACCAAAGAAACAAACCACCATATCCAAAATTTCATGTGAAGCTGAGTACAGGGCAATGGTTGCTGCTACATGTGAAATCCAGTTGATCACTTTCTTACTTCAGGATCTCCATGTTTCCTTTATCTCACCGGCCCTTATTTACTGGGACAACCAATCCGCAATGCATATAGCAGTCAACCCAATCTTCCATGAAAGGACCAAGCATATTGAGCTTGATTGTCACATAGTCAGAGAAAAGTACAGCACTGGCCTGATCAAATTGCTAGATGTTCCATCTACCTTACAACTAGCTGATACTTTGACAAAGCCCCTAAGTCCACAAGTATTTCACAGTATTCATTCCAAGATGGGTTTGCTCAACATTTGCGCTCCAGCTTAAGAGGGTGTTATTCGTGATAATTTAATGACACACTAAGCATATTACTAATTGATAGTTAGTTAGTATAGTTGGAAAACCAACTCTGACAGTTAGCTTAGTTGTTAGAAATCAGTTAGTGACAGTTAGTTGCTAGTTGTAGATTCCTTGTATAAATACTAACTCTTTTAGTGTAATCAATTCAGATGAATGAAATTAATTCTCATTCACTCATCACATCATTTTGAGTTTTCTAATTTTCTCTCTTTCATTCAGTTCATCTGCGATAGCTTGCATAGCAAGATTCTCCAATTCTTCTTCATTGTGACCACGATTTGGTCACTGTGTTCTTGCAATTCAACCTAGTTACTTTTTCTACACCTGATATGAATTATATATATATATATATATATATATATATATATATATATATATATATAGTTAAATTATCATTGTATTTAGTTTTACGTTTCATTTTTCATTATTGAAGTAAACGATTGTAGATTAGCCAAGCATACATTCGTTTGTATAATTATTACCAACCCAAAAAAAACAAAAAAACAAAAAAAAAAACCATTTTTAGTCCTATAAATATCTTAAATCTAGATTACTTCCTCACACAACCAAACAATCAGTAAAAGAAATTGCTAAGAACAAAATCTTATATCTGTAAAAGATGGCTAGTACTATTGAAATGAAGCATCTTATTTTTGTTGTGTGTGTTGTCATCTTGACATGTGTATATCCAGCCATGTCCCGAATGTTGCATGAGTCGTCTGTTGCTAAAATACACGAGCAATGGATATCACAATTTGGACGCTCCTACACAGATGACACTGAGAAGGAGAAATGCTTCAAGATATTCATGGAGAATTTGGAATACATAGAGAACTTCAACAGTGCTTGGAATAAGAATTTATTGCTTCATATACTTGAATCATTTCAAGCCAAACGCAATATTCATCCAAAATGTCGTCAGTTGCACCCTTAAATTTGAGTCATATAATGGAGCTTGCATCTCTCAATAACTAACAAGTGTCATATTTAATCCTTATGTTGCCACCCATGTTTTGAATTGGTGCCGTTTTCTTTTCATAATTACTAGTCTTTGTATACTGCATGAACTAAGTTGGGCAGGATTTTAATAAAAATAATAATAACTAAAGACATATATATGAATGAGGTGGCGTGGGTGTGTGTGTGTGGTGGGGGTGGGGTTGGGGTGTGTGTGTGGGTGTGACCTTAAGTTTTACAAAATTGGTGATTTGGGTCCTTTAGTCTCAATTGCTTAAATCAAATCCATCTAATTTTAAAATCGAACAAATAACGCATTTTTAATAATACTTGCAATTATGCCTTTTTATTAAAAATACAGGTGTTTGCTTACTAATAGGGAAAATTTATTTTACCTTCAAACATCAATTTGATTAGAACCAATAGAAAATAGCTTTTGCCTTGAGTTGAAAATTTTACACTAGATTTGACACACTGTTTTAAAAATCAAACCGATCATTGAATTGGTGAAGGCACTGATTCATGATTCATTGGTTCAACGCGGTTGAACTGTGGTCTAACCAGTTATAATTATAATTATAATTATATATATATATATATAATTTTATATAAATATATAAAATATTAATAGAGAAAATATTCAACAATCTCAATAAGTTGGGCTTTTTTTTCATATTTATATTTTTTGGGCTCTAAGTGCAGATGCACTAGTCCACCTATAACAAATGCCTAAGAGTGACCCAAATGCTCCAAAGTAAGCTTGTAACATCTATGTTTTAGAACCTTGGTTATATGTTTAAGATGTATGTTTAAGTGTTTCATAACATGTTTGAAAGATACGCAATCGATCGGCTCAGAATCGGATAAATGCATGACCCAACACGCTTTAGCGTGCAGGTACCTCGTGTTTGAGACCCAGCACGCTTTAGTGTGGCCTCCCGGGTGCTCTAGCTTGGGACAGGATGCAGGCATGGATTGAACAGTGATTACACGTATCAAGAAGGGACGAAGCACGTGGCAGCTAAGGCGGTTCACATTGTTGACTGCCCATGGGTGCGACTGTGGTCTGAGCGGTGGATGCCAAAACATGTGAAATTATATAATTCCTCATATCACATCACATCACATAAGCTCATTACCGACAAAACAGTCCCAGTCAAGTTACCGGCACTGTTCATCAATAGTTGCAATAGTTTAGGTTATTGTTATCGGTACTGTTGTAATAGTAAATTTTCAATCTTCTTTAAATAGGATGCCAAACTCAGTTGTTAAGCATCCAAAATTTTAGAGAGTTTTAGAGAGAGAAGCTCTGGGTAATATGAGAATTCTCATATTGTGAGTTCCTCAGTTTTTCTTCTTCCTCTTTTCAATCTTTCAATCTTGTAGTGTTCAACCTTGTAGTTTTCAATCGTTCAATTTATAAACACATGGTTTAGAAATCTTCTCATCTCCCTCCACCGGTCCTGGTGAGGCTCTGCCTCCGCTCCGGTTTCTTTTTAATTTTTCCAGATCTTGGTCGGTTCTACCACCTTTCTAGGTTTATGTTTTAAGTTTTTTATATTTTGTTTTAACTTCTACAGTATCTGTTTTTACCGTTTTCATGTTTTAATATTCATATTTTAATTATTTTGTTTTATTATATGTAAATCCCTGCCTGTTCTCCTACTTCTTTCATCCTACTCTCTTTTCCCCTTTCTCCCTTCTTGTAACCCCGTCATCCCTCTGGTAAAAACAGTAAAAACAGATACTGTAGAAATTAAAACAGAAAATATAAAAAAATTAAAACATAAACCCAGAAAGGTGGTAGAACCGACCAATATCTGGAAAAATTAAAACGAAACCGGAGCGGAGGCAGAGCCACACCGGGACCGGTGGTGAACAGTTTGGAACTGTGACTGTCGGTAATGAACAGTACTTGAAGGTGACTGGACCTATTCAATCCATAAAAATTGTTTGAGATTACCGATTGAGTGACTGGAATTATTCATCATCACTCAAGTTGAATGTTGTGTCGATTCCTTAGCAATCATCTTCATTTTGATATAATGGATCCGAACATTGGCTTGTATCCTCCTGGTCTTCATCTTCATCAAACTGGGGGAGCTTTTGTTGGGATGATTTTGATGATTTTGTTGAAGAGGCTATCTCCTTCTTTGCCAGTTTTAAGATAGTCTCTATATTCTAAAGGAAACTTTCTTTTGATTTGGACCCTGCCAAAACTGAAACTATTTGGGATCTTTGATTCAGAAATTCACATGTGTTTGGATTGACTGCTTTCATCCATTTAGGATTTTGTTGGAACCACGTTTTGACACTGTCACTGGTGGCTGCTGCATAGTTGAACAGAGCCCACCATTTGACATATGTTGATCTTTGCAAAATGGGCAAATTACCAGGATAATGATCTTGCTTCTGGTATTTGTATTGCCAGCTGAACACCCAAGCCAGGGAGAATTTTGAGAAAAATATTCAATTGACAAGAAAATGGCTTTCCTTAATGTCAAAATATTTTTCAAATGTTTGATATGCTTCTAAGACTTATGCAGAAAGGATCTGTTTGATAGGGCCAAAAATTCTCCACCAATGGACGAACCAATGTGGAAATTTGTAATTAACATTCTTTTTGAAATAAATCAACCAAGAATGTTTGTTTTGATTGTTTTGGTACCATAAAACATTGTACCAAGCTTGGTGAAAATCCCAGTAATTAAAACCAATGGGATCAAAAGTTTGAGAAATTTTTTTGCAAATATTTAAATTCTTTTCAAATTGTTCAGGTGTTAAAACCTTTAAAATCTGGAAAG
The DNA here is from genome assembly GCA_030762895.1 of Sophora flavescens. NCBI lineage: Eukaryota > Viridiplantae > Streptophyta > Magnoliopsida > Fabales > Fabaceae > Sophora > Sophora flavescens. The sequence continues at coordinate 26,017,739 of CM061070.1, read as the reverse complement.
TTGAATGAGTGTATGCTGATTGATCTTTGGGATCTCGGTAATGTTTAATTGAGACTGAATCAGTATCAATCAAAATAAACTGATAAAAATTTCTAGTTTTGTTTGATCGTGTTTGTTGAAAATGAGAACCATTTTGAAAGATTTTGGCTAGAACTTTGTTAGGGTTAGTATCCCAAAATCCTGGTTCCATTTGAACAACAAATTGTGTTTGGTTTTTTGAAACATAGTTAGTAGCAGAGGTTTGTTTGGGTGTTGTTTTTTGATAATCTTGTATCTGGCTTGACAACATTTAAAGGAGTACCTGTTTGGGATAGCTTTTTGAGAGAGGGTGGAGAACCTGATTCTTCCTCCACTCTATCGCCCCAAGTTCCTTTATGGAGTTTTGGTTAGGCCTTGATTTTGAAAGGCTAACAATGTTTGAATAGGGAGGCCATAGTCTTCTTTTGACTGTTTTGGCGGTTTCTTTGGGTTGATGACCCAAGTTTGATTGTTGGTTTATGGGTTGATGACACAGATTTGGTCGATGACCCCGATGGTTTGGATGCAACTTGGCACCGGAGTCCTGTAAGGACCAGTTTTCCTTTCCCCTTCCCCTTTGCAGAGGAAGTTGTTGGTTTTGGCATTTCTGCCACTCTCACTCTCTTATCTACCCTGTTAATATTCATGAGTAAGGAAGTCAAGAAGAGAATTGGAAGAGCCTTTGAGAAATTCAATTTGAAAATCAAAAGCACTTAATATTGCTTGCCGTATGGAAAAAATTTGTTTTGATGCCATGTTTTTAACATTTTTATTTAAAATATCTTTTACAGATTTACAATCTACTCTAACCAAAATTTTTTGATTAAGTAAATCAGATTGAAATTTTGAAATACATAAAACTATTGCCAAAATCTCTTTTTTGACAGTATAATAATTTTGCTAAGCAGAATTTCAATGTTTATAAGTATATGCAATGTCATGCTCTTTTCCTGAAATTCTTTGTTTCAAAATACTGCCATAACCAATGTCAGAAGCATCAGTCTCAACGATTTTGAGGGCAGAAGGGTTTGGAAGATAAAGACATGGAAGAGTCTTTATCTGAGACTTAATAATTTTGACCACTTTTGTATGTTCATCCGTCCAAGGAGGTGGTTCCTTTTTAAGACGATTATGTAAAGGTTTGATGATATTGCTATGGTTAGGAACAAAATCAGCGACATAATTTAGACAACCTAAGAATCTTTGAAGCTGAGTTTTGTCTATTATTTGATCCCGAAATTTGTCAGAAAATTCAATTGCTCTATTGATTGGAATAATAGTCCCTTGGTAAATATTATGACCAAGAAATCTATTTTTTTTTTTGAAAAAGACTGACTTTGGTTTTAGACACAACTAAACCATTTCTTTTAATTACTCCTATGAAGATTTTCACATGTCTGAAATGTTGATCAATAGATTGAGAAAAGACAAATTCTCTGGAATTCTGAAGGAGCATTTTTTAGACCAAAAGACATAACATTCCATTCATAATGCCCAAAAGGAACAGTGAACGCCGTTTTGTAACGGTCACTTTCCTTGACTTCTATTTGATAATAACCATATTTCATGTCAAATTTGGAAAATATTTTTGCTGAGTTTAGACGGTTAAGAAAATCCTTTTTGTTAGGAATTAGATATCTTATCCATCTAAGGGTTTGATTTAAAGGTTTGTAGTTAATCACTAAACGAGGTGTTCCTCACTCAATTTTTGCTTGTTTGTTGACACAAAAGGTCAGAACAGGACCAAGGGGATTTACTTTCCCTGATTAATCCTTTCTTTAAGAAGACATTAATTTTCTTTTGACAATATCTAAGGAGTTCATGATTGATTTGGATTGGTCTAGACTTGGTTGGTATTTGCCTTTCACTGAAATCTTGTTCATAAGGCAAATCTATAACATATTTCTTTCTATTACAAAATGCTGTTGGCAAATCAGAACAGATAGATTTTTGGATTTCATCAAAGAGGATCTGGATCTTATCTTTGATGTTTGGTTGTTGCAATTGTAACTCAATATTCTTAAAAGAAATTTCTTCTTTCAAGAAATTGATTTGGTTAATTTTACAATCAAGAAAACTTAAATCTCGAATGATTGGTTTCCTGATGTTGAGTTGTGATTCCATCACATGTAATGGAAAGAGGAAAAAGTGAGCTTATGAACGGTGTTCCAAGAATCACTTCATTTTCAGGTTTTTGACTAATAATAATGGGGTTTCAACATGGAAACCTTGATTTTCTATTAATGCTTTTGACAGCTTATAATTGATTCTAAGTTTAGAACCATTAGCTGCACTTATCTGACCTTCTTATTAACCTTGAAAGGTTTAAACAGGGGTTTTTCTAAAGGAGGTCTTTCTAAGGGACTATCTTTCTTAATCCCAGAAGTAGATGCATGGGTGGATGTATCTTTTTTTTACCAAATGTTCCCCTAGAGTTTGAAGGTATTTATTTGTATAGTTTGATTGCTCCATTAACTTATTAATGTCATGAGCTGAGACTGCTTCATCTGTATTTTTTTATTTGAACGGAGCAACCATAATTGGTTTGTTGGTGCTAGGATCTTTAACACCAGGGAGTTGGAAAGAGTTATTTGGTGGTAACTTTGTTTTGACTAACTCACCATTTTTCAAATGCCATACTGTAATGACATTAGTGGTTTTAACAACATCTATCTTTGTTTTCCAAGGATAGATAATTTGATTTTTGACTGCATAAGCATGAAACCAGTCAAAAAATAAAACATTTGTCTTAACATTGTTAAGAAATTGATAATATTCTTCCTGAATATTAACTCTGTTAGTTCCCTTGTTCTCTTGTAAGAACCATTCTCTTTGAGGTTTCCATTCCTCATAGTAAAAGTCCTTTCTCAAGGATTCCTTATCAATAATGAACTTACAAATCATTATAAGATTCATTAATAGAGAAAAAGTTGGAGACTGAATTGATCTTTGATCTTCTTCTGTCTGATAAATTGGTCTAGGGATAGTAGATGATGTATCTAATCCCTGAAGATTAAATGTTGGAATTTGAGATGTAGTTGAGAAAGATTGTATTGAGGGAACAGATCTGAAGTCTTATGATCTAAGACTAGAAGATCTGATAGAACTGAAAGAATTTCTCCTTTCGAAGACTAATTCAACTTGTCCTGATGGATTTTGAACAATTCTATTGAAATATGATGTTTCCCTTGGTAAAGCTGGTGTAGATTTATCCAATACCCATCTTTCTGGTAAGACTACGTCCTTCCAGAGGATTGTTTTTGGGACAATTATGTTTGCTTTAGTAACATCAGTAAGAAACATAGTTGTCTCTCCCGATGTTCTAGTTTTGAGAACTTTAGAATTACAAGAATTCATAACCTTGTACTGAATTCTGCAAAGCAAAGCTGCTGGGATAGATCCAGGCTTCATGTCTAAGCCACTGATCTTAATGTTTAAAAACAGGGAGTCCATAATATATATATCCTATAGACTCAGCGTCCTGTTTGGATAATGATTGAAATAGATCAGACCGTGACTTAGGCTAGTTTCTACCATACCTAAGAGGGAATCTTGGAATTTATTGTGCCTAATATCTCTTAATCACATCAAGATTGAAGCATTTAATCCTTCATGGATTAAAGGTTTAACAGCTACCTGAACACATCCTATGTGTAGGTATCTGTATTTTTTTTATGATTTTTGATTATATCCATTGAGAGAAGATGAAATTCTTCACTCTCTAGATTGATAGGAATATTTTTCTCTACCGTTTTGATAACACAATCGGAAGTAGCAAAAAGCTTACCTTCCGGTTTTTATAATTCTTTTGTGGGTATTTTTGGAATTACCCAATTATCAATATCTTGATTGATATTTTCAAAGCAGATTTCCTCTTGGAAAATACTGCTTGGATTGGTAGGAATGTCAGATTCCTGAAGAGAAGAAGGAGGTTGAGAAGAGCGGAAAGAAAACTTAGAAAGGGAGCGGGATAACATAATTTTCATTAATCTGATATCATTGCCTTCCTTTGGTTCCATAGTAACAGTAAATATAGATATAAGTATTACCTTACTGAATAATTTTTAAATGAAAATTTTAAAAATAACATCTTTACAGAAATTTACAAAAGCATTAGATCTTATTATCCTTAACCATAGCTATACCCTACCTTTAAAAAAGGATTTACTAAATTAACCAAAAGCTACCTCAAAGTAGACTTATTGCTATTCGCTGTTCATACTTTGATTTATCTTGCTTCAAGCATCGGCAAATTAGACTTACTGCCTTATCATCATCTTTCGAGGTCTTATTGCTACAGCTTTAACAAGACATACCAAAGCATAAACACGAAGGTCGTTACCAGTTAAAAGGTACCCAAACCAGTTAAGCACAATCATTTCTTCTGAAATATTTTTTTTACTATTCAGCAAGGTATGGATCTTAGATCCATACTATAGTTCTTACTTCCCCATCTGTCTCTGATACCATATATATAAAATAAAATGTTAAAAAATTCATATATCATAAATAAACTTAAACAAAGGTAGCGAGTACCACATGAACTAAAACATAACACCTGCAGAAAGAAATATAAAACATGAAACACAACTCAAAACCCCGATGTCACATATCAGAGCCGGTAACCAAAATCCAAAAATTACAATCGAAAAACAACTAACATAAAAGAAAAAGTCCTAAACTGTGAGCGAGCGATCTCCTCGGAGTCACTCATCAACATGCTTCTCACCATCCTCTGCATAAACCAAAATACATACAGGAAACAACAAAAGATGGGGAGTAAGAAAGTGTTGTATAAACATAATGGCATAGAGATAGTTTGCAAGATGATCATACAAAATCTATATAGCATATCACATAAACACAACATTTAACATGTTAATTGCATCATGTCATATCAAACAACTTATGCTATGCGATGCAGTACTACTCCACTACTCTGTTATGCATGATGATCCATAACGATCCAGGAAGACGACTTCGGTGTTACATATCCACATTGGTCAATAAGCATCAATGCCAGCAGTCCACCAAACCATGGGTAAAGCTCTTGGATAGCCGATGCACCGTAATCTAGGATGCACCACTACGGATGTGCACGATCCACCTAGATGAATCACCATGGATGGCCATTTCGCCTTACTCTTGGACGAACTCCCATATGTCGTAACTTCCCCCACTAACAACTCCAATGCATGAATGCATGTACATTAACAACAAACAATCATAACCACCACCTCCTCTTTGACCAATAAGCATCAAAGTTTAATACCATCAACACCTTAACCAATAAGCATCAAGGTTTATCAAAAACAACACCTTGACCACTAAGCATCACGGCAACTTTGACCAATAAGCATCAAAGTTTAACAACGTGAAATAACTTATTGTTACTGTCTTAACCATTTTAGCATATTTATGTTTAATTATCTTTGTTAAGGCTTATGGAAATATTGGACCATCTCTCTTGTTTTTACTTTAATTATTGTCTAGCTTCATCATGGGGTAAATCTAGGTGAAGCCACACAATTTCCACTTAACATCACATTCTGGCTTGGGAGCACAATCATGCTAACTCCCAGCATGGCGTGCTGACATTGAGCACGGGCGTGCCGTCCTCGATCACGGTCGTGCTTACTGGAACACGACAGTACGGTCTGGGCAAAAAATTTAAAGAATCCACGCCAAACTCCCTAGAGCACTCATAGATCAATCCTATTATCTTTAAACTTTATCATTGAGAATTTATCTTGTCCCTCTTTACTAGTCTTCATGTCTTATGAAGATTAATGCACATAACCATGGCATATCATCATCATCATTAACAAATAACATTCAATCATGTTGTAACATATTATCATCAATCATTCTTATAACAGTGGCAAGTAATCGCGTTATTATCAGAGCACATTAGCAAACATACATTACAAGGCACATAGCATGCAATAGGGACAAGGGTTAATCCTCATCTTACGCTACCCTAAAGTCTACGTGTTCATACTAATCCCTTCTCCCCATACCTGGTATGAAGATTTAACTATGGTTATGCTTGAACGAATCTTATACGTGGCTCCCTCGAACGACTCGACAAGTTCCTCAAGTCTTGGTCAAAACGTTAAAAGGGAAACCTTTATTCCCAAATTTAAGAAGAAGAAAGGAGATTAACAAAAAGGATGACAATGTGCACAAATTCTACCCAGTTTAGAGATCCAAATAGCAAACACAATGAACATGTGTTCGTAGCGGTGTTCCCCAATTGAAGAACGGCGGAGATTGGTGAACGGAAATGTCCCTAGAGAGTTTTTAGAGAAAAGTGATGAGAACTCAAAAAGAAAGGGGATGAGGCAATTTCTGAGTGTTGGATGTTGACGATTTCGGCAAGTATACCGAGTCGTACAAGTAGTAAAGAGGTAAGAGGGATATCGTTCCCACGAGGACCGAGACAAGTACTAGCACGTAACAAATCAACTACCATCTAAGCAGATATTTGGAAGGAAGGGAGCTCAATATTAAATACCAAGCCCAACAAGAGTTAACATTTAAAATAAACAAAATAAAAGGCACAAGTTCTTTTAGGATTTTTATCAAACACTTGGAATGCAAAAAGGGGATTCTTCAAATATGATGAAAGATGTTGGGATTAAACTTCACTAAACCTTTGCCTCATGTAATACTAAGACCACCAATCCAATTTATGCTTCAAATATTAAAATCAACCCACAAGATTACTCAAGTCCTAATTCCTTGGATGACAAGAGCCTAAATCCCCTAATTAGACCCTAATTCCTTAGGTGGTCTAATTAATGAATTTGCATTAAGAGTAGGGATTACACGATTACTAATAAACCAAAATCCAATCCTAGATGCAAGGTTTACCAGGTGATTAATTTCAGATCAAGAAATGATAAGAACTTCCCAATTGCAAATCAAATCTCAGAACAATTCATGGATGATCAAACCACAAAAATCATTAAGCATAGGAATCAAACACTAATAAAGAACCATAAACATAGATTAATAAATCAAGGCAAATACATGAGATTCGATTTAGCTAAATCTAATCCCAACAAAAAGGGAATTTAGCTACTCATAGTCATAGAGAAAGCCAAAATCAAAGCAATAGGAACAAAGGAGAGAAGAAACTCCATGGAAGCTTTCCTCAACAGTCACAGCCGCCCCTGGTTCAGATAAAACGTCCTTTTAGGTAAAAAGTCGCTCCCTATATTCTGCCCAGATGCCTTATTTATAGATTAGGGAAGTTTCAATCCCAATCTAACACAAATTCATATCCAAATAATACGCGTCACGGCTGTGATGGCCATCACGGCTAGGCCGTGACGGGTTCTACCATAGGCGCTTCTTCAATTTTTGGTTTGTCACGGCCGTGATCAGTTCTGCCTGTTGAGGGTCTGGTTCAGCTGACATGTCACGGCTGTGATGGGCATCATGGCTAGGCCGTGACCAGTTCTGACTTTTGCCTTCTTTTCTTTTCAGTTTTGCTTGATCATGGCCGTGATGGTCATCACGGCTAGGCCATGATGGGCTCTGTTTGGCTCATTTTCTTCACTTTCCAAGCCCCATCTTCATGCAAGCTCCATCATGGTTGATCTTGAGCATTTAATCCTCAATTTCTTCAAAACAACACCACAAAACTGCCTTACCCGTTCCAAAGTAAAAGCTAACAAAAATCAAATTAAAATTGCCTAAACTATATGAAAATGCATGCAAAATGTAAATGAAATATGAGGTGAAATCACACTCATCAAATCACCCCAAGCTTAAGACTTTGCTTGTCCTCAAGCAATCACCAAGGCTAGAAGATATAAATAATCAGAGCATGGATAGTGAACCAAGAACCCGAGTAACTAATCCAAGTAACAGGCATTTTCAAATAATTCACCAAGAGACAATCAATTTCAAGTCCAATTAGAAGCTTAGGTTTCCTAGACTCATATTCTCACTGATTCGGGCACTCTTTCTTACCTCATTCAAGTGTTTAAGGATATATGATAATTCGCTCAATTTCCTCAAGGAATGAATTCTACCATAAGCTTGACTATTAACCAAATCTCTACTTTATTAATGAAAACACATAAGAATCAAGAGGTCTTTTACTTTGGTTGTAACGGGGCCATGGGATTAATCGTTAGGTGGGGAAATCAAGAAAAGGAATTTTCAAGAAGGCTAAACAAAATATCAAGCATTGCAAAGCATGACACCTTCTAAAATACCTTTTTGGGTTTTGATTCATTTTTCCACCTTTCTTTCTTTCTTTATATTTTATTTCTTACTTCCTTTTGTCATCCCCTTCTCTCTCTCTCTCTCTCTATATATATATATATATATATATTTTTGGAGAAGGGGAGATTTTCAATTCAAGAGAAATATTTTTCTAACTTTCTCATCACATACTTTTTCAAACTACCTTTTTACCCTTTTGTGCAATACTTTAGAAGGTCTCCTACCTAGCATCATTCATCAAAATATTTCAAGGTACCAAGAAAAGTATTTTATTCTTGTAGACTTAAAATCAGGCAACTAAAGGGTAGCATTTAATCAATCAAAGCACAGAAGGGCGGAAAAATACCTAGTGCCTCAATCATTTTCAAAAATGTTTTCAAAAATTTTTAAGCTTCAAAGCGGTTTCAAGTCAAGTTCTAGAGAATACAATCCAAGAGGAATAAAACACTCTATCACAAAGGATGGGGTAGATTTAGTGAGTACCCCTTTTTGGCTCAAAAATCTCACATTTAGTAGTTCAAAAATCAATGAGAAACACAAATCTACGGAACCACATGCTAATTATCAACTATCAAAGATCATCTCAAGCATTTTTATTTGCAGCCTTATCACAAGAATAAAAAAATTGGGTTAAAAAATTCCTATCTCAATTTATTTGCCACTAAGTTCTCACATTTGGATGCATAATCTAAGCAAGGGGCAATCTAATCATGTGATCATGCAAAACTATGCCTATATGAATGCAACATGAAAAATGCAAAAATTTGCAAAAATACCCCTACCCCAAGCTTAAAAGCTTACATTGTCCCCAATGTAAATAATCAAGTCGGGGAGAGGAGAAAAATGGAACAACTCACCGAGGTGGTAGCGGGTGCTGGCTTACATGCCTAGTCAAAGAGATGCTGAAAAATGTGTCACGACCGTGATGCTCATCACGGGCAGGCCGTGATCAATTCTGGTCCATAGGAGCTGGCCTGTCACGGCCGTGACCTCTATCACGGCTAGGTCGTGACACTCTCTGATCTTCAGGGTCCTCATCACGCCCGCGGTGGATATCACGACTGGGCCGTGATCCTTTCTGATCTTCTCATTAAACTGATCACGATCGTGACCACTATCACGGCTTGGCCGTGATGACTTCTGCTTTATTTGTCCTTGGCTTTTTGCTCTTCCTTCCTTCAGAACCTGAAAATACTTGGCAAAGCCATCAATTAGTGATCGTTCTTTTCTTATCTTCTCAATTTATTCAAAAACAAAATTTCAAAAACAAATGGAAAAGGAAAAGAAACTTGGGTTGCCTCCCAGTAAGCGCTTCTTTAACGTCACTAGCTTGACAGGTCGGTGATCTCAAGGATCACGAAGGCGCACAGCTGTAGTCAATTTCTCGATGTCACCACCCAAGTAGGCCTTAAGCCTTTGACCATTGACTTTGAAGGTCCTTTTTGAAATAGGATCCTCCACTTCTATAGCTCCATGAGATGAGACTTCTTTGACAATGAATGGTCCCTACCACTTAGACTTCAACTTGCCCGGAAACAATCTCAGTCGGGAATTGAATAATAAAACTTGTTGTCCCGGCTGAAATGCTTTCACCACGATCTTCTTGTCATGATAAGTCTCAACTCGCTGCTTGTAAATAGCTGCATTCTCATATGCATTAAGGTGCATCTCCTCTAATTCATGCAGCTGATGGACTCGTTTCTCACCCGCCAAAGTGCATCAAAATTCAAGAACTTCAATGCCCAAAAGGCTCGATGCTCCAACTCTACGGCTAGATGACATGTCTTCCCCTAGACCATCTGAAACGGAGATAACCCCAAAGAAGTTTTTAATGCAGTCCGGTAAGCCCACAAGGCATCGTCAAGCTTCTTTGCCCAATCTTTTCTTGAAGTGGCCACAGTTTTTCCAGAATTCGCTTAATCTCCCGATTAGAGACCTCCGCTTGCCCATTTGTTTGCGGATGATATGGAGATGCCACCTTATACCTCACATCATACTTGGTCAACACATTTTTCAGTTGCGAGTTGCAGAAATGAGATCCCCCATCACTGATAAGGACCCTTGGGACACCGAACCGGGCAAAAATGTTCTTTTTGATGAACTTAATTACTGTTTGTGCATCATTCTTCGGTGTTGCAACGACTTCCACCCATTTAGAAACATAGTCCACCGCCACCAAGATATATTGATTGGAGAATGAAGGTGGACGTGGACCCATAAAATCTATGCCCCAACAATCAAATACTTCAACCTCCAATATGTTTTGAAGTGGCATCTCATCCCTTTTAGATATGTTCCCGGTCCTTTAGCACTTGTCACAACTCTTCACATGATTGTAAGAGTCCTTGAAGATTGAGGGCCAAAAGAGCCCAGATTGGAGGACCTTTGCAGCTGTCCTCTCCCCATTGTAATGTCCACCATATGGAGAGTTATGGCAATGCCACAAAATATTCTTCGCTTCCTCTTGACTAAAACACCTCCTCCATAAGCCATCCGGTCCAACCTTGAACAAAAATGGGTCATCCCACATGAAATGGTTGGCATCCCGGAAGAATTTTTTCTTTTGTTGCCAGGTGAGGTGCTCTGGAACATTGTTGGCTGCCTTGAAATTTGCCATGTCGGCAAACCATGGTCTTTCATGCACTAGAAATAAAGCCTCATCCGGGAACTCATCCCGAATGTCCTTTTCTTTTGCAGTAACCTCTTCATTCACTAACCGAGATAAGTGGTCAGCCACCATATTTTCGCTGCCCTTTTTGTCCTTAATGACTAAGTCAAATTCCTGCAACAATAAAATCCACCTTATGAGTCTTGGTTTTGAATCTAACTTAGTCAACAAATATTTAATTGCAGCATGATCAGTAAAAATAGTGACTTGGGACCCAATCAAGTATGAACGAAAATTTTCCAATGCAAACACTATGGGTAGCAACTCTTTTTCAGTTGTTGCATAATTTATTTGGTTCTCATTGAGAACCTTGCTAGCATAGTGAATGGCATGGAAAAATTTTTCCCTTCGCTGTCCCAAAACTACCCCAACTGCGTAGTCACTGGCATCACACATTAATTCAAATGGTGACTCCCAGTTGGGTGCAACAAGAATGGGAGCGGTGATCAACTTTTCTTTCAAAATCTGAAAAAAGGTAAGACAAGCAGTATCAAACACAAATGGTGTGTCCTTGTTCAAAAGGCTACACAACGGCTTGGCTATCTTTGATAAGTCTTTGATTAACCATCGGTAAAAGCATGCATGACCAAGAAAACTCCTCATACCCTTGACATTCACTGGTGGAGGTAGTTTCTCAATTAAATCAATCTTGGATCTATCCACTTCGATCCCCTTAGCTGAAATCTTGTGTCCAAGCACAATGCCCTCGTGCACCATAAAATGACACTTCTCCCAATTTAAGACTAAATTGGTGTCCATGCACCTCTTTAACACAGCAGCAAGGTTAGACAAGCAATTATCATAAGAGGAACCGAAAACAGAAAAATCATCCATAAAAACTTCAATGTATTTTTCTACCATATCAAAGAAAATGGAAAGCAGGCACCTTTGAAATGTTGCAGGCGCATTACAAAGACCGAAAGGCATCTTCCAATAGGCCAAAACTCCAAAAGGACATGTGAAGGCAGTTTTCTCTTGGTCTTCCAGGTTAACCGCAATTTGGTTATAACTCGAATAACCATCCAAGAAACAATAATAAGCTTACCCGGCCAACCTCTCCAACTTTTGGTCCATAAATGGAAGTGGGAAGTGATCTTTCCTAGTAGCTTGATTTAGTTTCCGGTAATCTATACACATCCGCCAACCGATGACCGTTCTAGTTGGGATTAACTCATTCTTCTCGCTTTTCACAACGGTCATGCCACCTTTGTTGGGAACCACTTGTACCGGACTCACCCAAGCACTATCGGAAATCGGATAGATCATTCCGGCTTCAAGGAGTTTCAACACCTTCTTCCTTACCACTTCTTTCATTGTAGGATTGAACCTCCTTTGCGGTTGGACCACCGGTTTAAATTCAGCCTCCATCATCATCTTGTGCATACAAAATGTAGGGCTAATACCTTTCAAATCTAAGATGGACCATCCAATAGATGTTTTATGCTCTCTAAGCACCCTTACAAGTTTCTCCTCTTCCCATTTGGACAATACATTGCTCACTATGATAGGATTTTCATCATTCTCACCAAGAAACACAAATTTCAAGTGGGGAGGTAGAGGTTTAAGCTCTAACTTGAGCTTCTCTTGGACTTCATCCTTTTTGAGCTCTTCTTTCTTAGTATTGACAGTCAGTTGATTGGGTTGAGCTTCCAAATCACACAAACACTCCTCTATTTCCTTCTCCTCTCTCTCATCAAGATTTTCAATAGAGTTCATAATTACCTTCTCAAGAGTAGAGGAGTGGTGCTGATGTGCAAAGACTTCTTTAGCCACTATATCCACAATGTCCATGCGGAAACAATTCTCTTCATCACTCGGGCGATGCATAGCTTCAACTACATTGAAAATAACCTCTTCCTCTTGCACTCTGAGTCAAAGTTGGCCTTTTTGTACATCTATCAAAGCACGACCAGTTGCTAGAAAAGGTCTCCCTAATATAAGTGGAACTTCTGCATCCTCCTCCATGTCTAATATCACAAAATCCGCTGGGAAGATAAACTTATCCACTTTAACCAAAACATCTTCCATAATACCAAGAGGACGCTTGATTGATCTATCGGCTAGTTGCAATGCCATCCTTGTTGGTTTCACTTCACCACCTCCAAGCTTGTTCAAGATTGAAAGCGGCATCAAATTGATACTCGCCCCCAAGTCACACAAGGCCTTCCCAATAGCAACACTCCCAATTGTGCAAGGGATTGTAAAACTACCAGGATCTTTAAGCTTTGGAGGTAGTTTCCTTTGAAGTATCGCACTACATTCTTCCGTCAAGGCAACAGTCTCATCTTCTTTAAACCTCCTTTTCTTCGTAAGTAACTCTTTCATGAACTTTGCATAAGTTGGCATTTGCTCTAGTGCTTCATCAAAGGGTATGTTGATTTGTAACCTCTTAAAGACGTCAAGAAATTTGGTAAATTGCTCTTCCTTCTCCTTCTTCTTGCTTAAGTGAGGATATGGCAATTTTACATAAGAAGGGACCTCTTGAGGCTTGTCTCCATCTTTCAAAATCTGACTTTTACTCTTCCTCAAAATTGAATCTTCATCCACTAACTTTTCTCTCTTGTCTTTTTTACTATCTTTTCCTTCTTCCTCTAGTACAACCTCTTTGCCTTTTTCCTCATTTTTCGCTCTTTTATCTGCACTCAACTCAGTTTTTTCAGCAACTCTCTTATATTTCAACAAAGGCTCACCTCTCACTTTCTCAAGACTTTTACCAATCCTCAAAACAACAGCCTTACAATGCCCTTTAGGATTTATTTGAGTATTACCTGAAAAACTGCCGCTAGATTGTTCCGCTAGGTGCTTTGCAATTTGTCCAACTTGATTGAGGGTGTTCTACAAGATAGAAGTCCGATCTTGAGGCGGTTGTGTGGGACGAGGCTTACTTGCTTGTCCGGCATCTTGTTTCCAACCAAAACTTGTTTGATTCCTCCACCCTTGGTTGTAATTGTTAAAATATTGGTTGTTACCTTGCCGCCCATAGTTCCCCATATAATTAGCTTCCTCATGGGAACTAGGTGTGGCTCACAATTTCCATTATCATGATCCCCTCCACAAAAATCACATATCATTACCTGTTGAGGTGGCATGGTTGTCCCTTGCATGGTTTGGAGTTGTTGTGGGAGTTGAACTAGTTGCTTGGTAATGGACTCAAGTTGTTGTGACATGAGCTTATTTTGAGCCAAAAGTGCAGTTTGTGAGTCTAACTCCAACACTCCCTTTCTTGATGTGGTACCTCGGTCATGATGCATCAGATAGTCATTAGATGCCATAGCTTCTATCAAAGTCAATGCTTCCTCCGGTGTCTTTGTGTTCATGGAACCTCCAGCTGAGGCATCCAACATAAGCTTGGTTGACGGCCTCAATCCATTGCAAAATGTTTGCATTTGGACAAGATCATCAAACCCATGATTTGGACATTTTCAGAGCAAGTCTTTGAACCTTTCCCATGTGTCATGAAGAGTTTCACCCTCTTGTTGAAAAAAGCTTGTGATATCACCCCGTGTCTTCACAAATCTTGAGGCGGGAAAGAACCTTGCAAGAAATTTAGCCTCTAAGTCATCCCATGTAGTGATGCTCCCCCTTGGTTGAGATTGGAGCCAAGCCTTGGCTCTATCTCTTAGAGAGAAAGGAAACAACCTTAGGCGAATTGCATCATCGCTAGCACCATTTATCTTCATTGTATCACATAACTCAATGAAGTTGGAGACATGATTATTAGAATTCTCCTTCTCCATCCCGGCAAATTGATTTTGTTGCATAATATTCAAGAGAGCCGGCTTGATCTCAAAATTGTTGGAATTCACTGGAGGCCTTACTATGCTAGTGACATGCCGATTGACATTTGTATTGGCATAATCCCCAAGTGTCCTCCATGGAACACCCTCACCATTGCCTGCCATCTCAAATGGTTCTTGATGACCTTGCGAAGTGGAGGTCTCTTGTTCTCTTTCTTGTCGTGCTAATAACTTCCGTTGTCTTGCTTGACTCCGATTCTCCCTAGCCGTTCTTTCTATTTCAGGATCGTAGAGAAGTTGGTCAACTGGGATAGTACCTCGCATGCACAAAAGCCTAAAGACCAAGAATGTTAGTACTAAATGACAGCAAATAGAAACAGATAATAAAACAAAAAATAAAATTGTGCTTAAAGTAGTAATCGAAATGGGTATGCTAATATTGAAACACAAGTCCCCGGCAACGGCGCCAAAAACTTGTTGACGATTTCGACAAGTATACCGAGTCGTACAAGTAGTAAAGAGGTAAGAGGGATATCGTTCCCACGAGGACCGAGACAAGTACTAGCACATAACAAATCAACTACTATCTAAACAGATATTTGGAAGGAAGGGAGCTCAAAATTAAATGCCAAGCACAACAAGAGTTAAAATTTAAAATAAACAAAATAAAAGGAACAAGTTCTTTTAGGATTTTTATCAAACACTTGGAATACAAAAAGAGGATTCTTCAAATATGATGAAAGATGTTGGGATTAAACTTCACTAAACCTTTGCCTCATGCAATACTAAGACCACCAATCCAATTTATGCTTCAAATATTAAAATCAACCCACAAGATTACTCAAGTCCTAATTCCTTAGATGACAAGAGCCTAAATCCCCTAATTAGACCCTAATTCCTTAGGTGGTCTAATTAATGAATTTGCATTAAGAGTAGGGATTACCCGATTACTAATAAACCAAAATCCAATCCTAGATGCAAGGTTTACCAGGTGATTAATTTCAGATCAAGAAATGATAAGAACTTCCCAATTGCAAATCAAAACTCAGAATAATTCATGGATGATCAAACCACAAAAAGCATTAAGCATAGGAATCAAACACTAATAAAGAACCATAAACATAGATTAATAAATCAAGGCAAATACATGAGATTCGATTTAGCTAAATCTAATCCCAACAAAAAGGGAATTTAGCTACTCATAGTCATAGAGAAAGCCAAAATCAAAGCAATAGGAACAAAGGAGAGAAGAAACTCCATGGAAACTTTCTACAGTAGTCACAGCCGCCCCTGGTTCAGAGAAAACGTCCTTTTAGGTAAAAAGTCGCTCCCTATATTATGACCAGATGCCTTATTTATAGATTAGGGAAGTTTCAATCCCAATCTGACACAAATTCAGATCCAAATAATGCGCGTCACGGCCGTGACGGCCATCACGGCCGTGACGGCCATCACGGCCGTGACGGGTTCTGCCATAGGCGCTTCTTCAATTTTTGGTTTGTCACGGTCGTGACGCTCGTCACGGCTAGGCCGTGATCAGTTTTGCCTGTTGAGAGTCTGGTTCAGCTGACATGTCATGGTCGTGACCAGTTCTGACTTTTGCCTTCTTTTCTTTTAAGTTTTGCTTGATCATGGCCGTGATGGTCATCACGGCTAGGCCGTGATGGGCTCTGTTTGGCTCATTTTCTTCACTTTCCATGCCCCATCTTCATGCAAGCTCCATCATGGTTGATCTTGAGCATTTAATCCTTAATTTCTGTAAAACAACACCACAAAACCGCCTTACCCGTTCCAAGGTAAAAACTAACAAAAATCAAATTAAAATTGCCTAAACTATATGAAAATGCATGCAAAATGTAAATGAAATATGAGGTGAAATCACACTCATCATTGGAGTCGTGTAAACTAGGGTTAGGGCATGATTTAGAGGTTTAAAACGATTTAGGGTGCAACTGAGCTGAAACAAGTCCCAAAATGCAATATTGTCAGCATCTCTTGGCCGAGCTCAGGAAAATTAGGTCGAGCTCAAACTCTTTGGCAGGGCTTAGAAAACATAGGTCGGGCGAATTCTGCAGAAAATCAGAATGTGAATTTTTCTTCTCTTTGAGCTAGGCGAACCTACTTGCACCGGGTGAATCCCACCAGACTTGAATTCACTATTAAGACCCTCTTAAAGGTTAAACTACCTCTAACATACACATATGCATAAAGATCAAACATATCAAACATATAACAACATACGTATGCCAAAACTAACACATGTTGACATGTATTAACTTAGGGTGAAATTCAGAATGTTACAGGTAGCCCAGAGGTCTGAGGTCATAGGACCAGTTGGAGTGGTCCCGAGAGGCAGTGCCTGTCGGAGTCTCTAGTACCAGTGGATGCACCAGCACCGCCATGTTCTTATATCCGACAGCAGCGAGGCGACAACATCAGAACCACCGCAGAGGCAACCATGGAAGGTGTATAGATGCATGTGTGGGGATTGTCAGGGTAGAACTAGATTTCCATGCTAGGGATCGTGGAGGCCAGAACGTCTATTGTATATAGATTGTGTGTGGTGAGCTCGTTTTGATGTATTTTGAGTGGGGGCTGGGCTGGTGTGGAGTGGAGTGTGGTGAGGTCTTTTTTCAGACCTTTCTATGTATTTTCTTTCAGTATATCAGTTTATATCCTGTGGGACCCTACTGATGGGGTACCCTAGATAGTTGTTATATATATTTGTTTTATATATATATATATATATATATATATATATATATATATATATATATATATATATATATATATATATATATATAGTGTGTGTGTGTGTGTGATGTTTTTTTATATGTTTTATGTTTAAAGTTTTTAATATCTTTGGTTTTCCTATTATGTATGTTTAAATGTTAATGTCGCGATTAAACATCAACGTCCATTTAACACTAAAAACAACCAAACCCTAATATGGATTATATTGTCTTCATAGTTATGACTTACCAGTTTTACTTCAAAATTTCTTTCAAAATAAAAACATCCAAACATAAATCATTCACTTCAAACTCAATTCTAACCAAATCAAGTTTACAAATTATTTTCTTTCATAATCACGTTTATCAAAAGCTCATCCAAACACATAAATAGTTATATGCAAAGTAAAAAAACTTTGTAGCCAGATCATGATTGTTGATATTAATTCTATCCTATATCATTAATCTATTTGCAGGGAGCTGCTGGGCATTTTCAGCAGTGGCTTCCATAGAAGGCATTGTCAAAATCAAAACTGGTAATTTGATATCATTATCTGAGCAACAACTGGTGGATTGAACCATCCAAGGTTATGTTGGTGGTTGGATTGATGATGCCTTCAAATATATTATTAAAAAACAAGGTATTTCTAGTGACACCCCCTTTCGGGTGCCACAGTAAGCTGATGCATTAATAAAAGAATAGAGAAATTTAAAACATTTACAGCATGTATTTCAAACAATAAAACATATATATAAATATATACATCATCAGAGTTTCACAGAAGCGATGAAGTAAACCAAAAACTGACACTCCACTGGCCGTGGTATAACTAATAAAAGACTCAACTTTAACTCTGAAAGTCCTCGTGAGAGACATTAGCATCCTCATCACCCTCCTTGTCTCGACACCAGCTAAAAGCTCATCTCCATCTTTTTTTTTACGAACCGAATCAACATAATAGAAACAAAGAAACATATATATACAGGAGGTAAGAAACTATAATCATCATAAATAGGAAACAACATAAAATACTACTTATCAACATGTACAAACACAATCCATCTCCCAAGATCATCGCCATACCAATCAACCTCGATATCTCAACAACTAGGATCATAACTTACTCTAATGCTTAACTGGTCCTAAATGCATGATTGGCCAATTCTACAACAACATAAGTCGGGCAGTTGTGTTACTGTCTGCCGCGTTACCAAGAAAGGGCAACAGAGATCCTCAGACACTGAGAAAACACTACCTTCCCGAATCCCTCCAACTATGAGAAACTCGAGAAGTTCTCCACCACTGAGAAAGCACCCGCGTTGCTCCAACATGGGTTCCGCCAACTTTGTCACTCCGGCTAGTTCACCTCAACCTCGTGTGGCAATTGCTCAGCTTTAGCATCTGTTCACACGGCTCCACCATAACGACCACTCAAACGGCAGTTGCAGTCGATACAGTCTCCTCCCTTGTACAATAACCACTCAAACAACTGTTGCAGTTATATACACAAGTATGATCCGACCTCGTATAACAGCCACTCAAACAACTATGAAGGTTGTTCATACGACCCTCCTATGACAACTATCCAACTATCGTTGTAGTCAATCACAACCATCAACCTTATATTAGTACCCGCTCAATAACAATTGCAGATACCCACAAGGTTGATCCGCAACATGATATGATATGAGCATGCAATCATCACCACATAATTTCACACCACTTTTCCATCTAACACCTCAATATCACCACAATATCATATTTTCCTACTCAAGCTATCAACTTAAATTCATATCAACCATCTCCAAAATATCATCAAGATTAATTCACCACACATCAATGTATATCAACAACACATAATGAACTTATCATCATATCATCAATAAAAATATTAACTATACATCACCTACGCATGTTATCATATAAGCATAAACGAAATATTAAATATACATGATATACTCAGATAAGCACTTTATCACATATCATATTATCAACCAACAATCAACGGGGGTTGAGAATCCCCACTCATGTTAATGTTCATAATTTATGCCTATTGTCCCGATAATTAAGGTTTCTTCCCCCTCACCTGATAGTGCACGCTTCCCCGTAAAGCTTTCGAACGCGTCCACCCTACTGACACTAACCTCGTCACGCTTTCCAGCAACGTCCACAAATGATAACAACGACTGGACTTAGGTGAAGTCGGTTTGGAAAGTGAGCTCAAGAATCCAAGGGAAAAGCTACCAAAGAGGGTTACTGTACAAGCTCCATATCTTCCGATAGGGACCCTTAATGACAAAAATGAACGGTGACAATGAAGAACTATCGGGCCTAAACCTTCCCACAAAGTTTCAGCCCGATCCAACGGTGAACGAATCTTAGATGGCCGTTATACGGTGACAGGTTAGGTGGTATCCGGGTTGAGTTTCTCACCATCATGACCTATATTACGAGCTGAATATCTCCCACTATTTAAATTATTTTGTAATTTGACCGTTGGGTATGAATAAATACCAGTCTTAAACCTTCCTATTAAATGGCAGGACGATCCAACAGTTGAAAAATGTATGGTGATGATTTCATTGCAACCGCTTCAACCAAGCTTCAAAGTACCATATACATGGCTGACCAAGCTTCCATTCGTCTCCACCCCGTAAATTTCTCTCAAGCTGCCATTAAGAACATGGGAAATGGCCTACATGCATCATTCACTTGCTTTTATATTAATTAGTTAGAATTATATTATTATTATCTTTATTTTTAGTGGATTACAAGTGTCATGCATGCAAGGGTAGTGGAATCCATGTGTCCCTTGATGGCAGCCCCTATCCATGCAACCTTTCATCTTAGTGACACATGTCCAATTGTGACACGTGTCATTCACACATGTTGTCACGTGTTGCCCTCTCGGCACCCCCCGAGTGTTTTATTTCGCATTATCACGTGTAACCTACTGTTGGAATATTTTTCTTAATTATTTTGGGCTACTCCCAATATACTCAAGTCCGACCTAATTTAATATCACAACTCTCAATTAATTAATTACTCAATTAATTAACCTCTCAATTTGCGTTTTCTTGCTTTCTGAACCCGTTTCAATTCTGATTCTCCTCAAATTTGAAACGCAAGCAAACTAACACCAAAGGAACATGATTAAGCCTTCAATCATGATTAATCATTTCCTCATATACTAATTGAGAAAACGAGGTGTTACATTGTGGCCAAGCAACCAGTTTCAATTTCCGTTGGTATTAGTGAAGAGTTTAGATCATATAAGGAAGGGATATTTACAGGACCGTGTGGAACCGATCTAAATCATGGAGTCACTGCAATCGGTTAAGGGCAAACGAAGATGGAACTAAGTAATAGTTGATGAAGAATTAATGAGGTGAGGATTTGGGTGAGAGTGGCTACATGAGATTGCTGAGACAAAGTGGTCAACCAGAAGGTCTTTGTGGCATTGCCATGAAATCTTATTATCCCACTCTTTTTCCAAAGCAATTTAATTAGAGGATCTGTTATTACTGTTATGATAAGTTGACATACCTTGTCATTGTGTTTTTTATTTGTCTTGGTAATGTACCTTTGACCTCCTTTATTTGCAAACTAATGTTTTAATTTGTCCATCTATTTGGTATGATGTTCATCCCAAGCTTTCAACGTACAATTATATTTATAAATTAGATATGTTATAATTGTATCACTAATGTGTTTAATTTTATGTTTCATTTTTATTTCAAGCAAGCAATGGTACATTTATATCCAAACATTCATTCGTTTGTATATTTAAAATATACATTGGTTTTTATAGTTAAGAGCAACTCCAATTATAGAACCTATTTGGGGTTCTTATCTGTCTTTTAATGGATCCTACAAAATGCCACATAAGATTTAACAACTCCTACTAATTTTAGTGGGTCCCACAATTAACTGAACTTTCATAAGAGCAACTCCAATATAGGTTGCTTATTGAGTCCTTAACTTTAAGGAACCTTTGCTTTTTCATTTTCTGCATTGGAGACATCCTACGTGGGCGTTGCTTAAAATTCAGGTTGTTTAAAGTTAAGCACCGTTCCTTATGGAACGATTGCTTAACATTAAAATATATTTTTTTACATATTTTCAACCAGAAAGTCGTCCAAGCCAACAAAGAAGATGGAAAACTGGTAGTTCACACTGACAAAGATAAAGAATACATCCAATATTTCTCACCAGAAAAAATAAAAATCAGATCCAAGATCACAAAAATATCAACAAATGTAAAAAATGACAAAAGGATATGCATGCAAAGAAGATCGCTGGAGGCCGATCTGGATTGTTATTGGCGGATCTGGGTTGTTGTTGGCCGCAAAAGCCGTAGGAGGAGTGACCGGAGAAAAGAAGATCGATGGCCGGAGAAAGGGAGATCAGAGAGGGACATGAGACTGAGAGGGAAGACTGTAGAGTTTGAGAGAGGAGAAAGAGAGACCAAAAACGTTTCTATGAGAAGATGCACCCTTCAATTTTAGTTGCTTTGAGAAGAAAAGAGATGGTGTGGGAGTTGAAGCAAATGACCAAGAGAAGTTTCTAGAGAAAATGGGTCGTAAATTGGTCAAGAGAAATAAATTGGTAATATAAAATGGTGCAATAAATTGGTTCAGAGAAAACAAATGTGTAATAAAATGGTGTAATATAAATGAATTAATATTTTAAGTAAAAATAAATTCGATTTCAAATAAAAAAGAATAAAAAAATGGGTTGCTTATTTTATGTATCAATGAAGTAAAAAATGAATGAGTTGCTTAAATATGATGCGGCATCGTGGAGTCTGCAATGGGATCTACTTAAGGAACCAAAGTGGGTTGCTTAAACCTTATGCATTGGATATGCTCTATAAGGCTAGTTCTTCCATAAGAACCGTTCTTACTAAGAACTTCCAACTTAACTTCCTCCGATGGCGGTTCTTGTAAGAATCGGTTCTTAGCTTTAAGAACTCTGCTAAAACTATTTTGTGTAATGTAGACTCTTCTTAGATAGAAAATGAGAATGTATGTTTCAAAAGAATATTTCTATATAAAAATATGTATGAATTTTAATTAAAATTAAAAAGGAAAGGATATTTAAAATGACATGTGTCATAATTCGTTGGGAAAAATTAGAGTAGAAAATGAGTAGACATCAAATTTGTCTAAGAAATTGCTAAGGTTGGTCCTTGTCTTTATGAAAAGAAAAATTAGTCTCTGACTTTGAATACCATTGGTCAATTTGGTTCCAACAGTTAGTGCATATTAATTACACTTAAAGGAGAATCTCACACATGTCATGTTAATTTTCAATTTGGTACCTATGTTGCAAACCACACATGAAATGTTGACATTGTTTGTAACGGCCTATTTGCGTTGTTTTTAGTTTCCTATTTAAAAAAATTATTACAAAATTGACAAGTTATTTACAAGATTGTTTTAAGCCATATAAAGATTTAAGTAATTTACAAACTTGATTTGGTTTAGGCGTGGAAAGGCCGGGAGGAGGTTGCTGATAACTCATTTTTGAGTTACCTTTTAGTGTGCATACTTGGCCTAATTAATTGTTATATGTGTTTAATATTGGTGATTTGGCTGAGTTCTACATTATTTGGCTTAATTGGGCTTAATTGCTAAACATTGTTAATTTTCGGATTTTTCACTCATCCTGATCTTGTTGGCTTGCGCAGAGCATAACTAGAGCTACAAATATCGGATTTTGGTGATCTTGCTGTCCTTAGAAAGATAAGGAAGAGACCTACAATTTCAGGTGTCACAAGAATTGTCAAATTAGGCCAAAATCAAGGCTAAATTAGGTCCCAAGTTCTCTGACACGGATCAGTGCGCAGTTCATGATGTTCCTTCGCTTAAATGGGCCTAACTTACCCATCTTAAGCCCAATTAAGGCATATGATACCTTGTTGGAAAGCTTATTCAAAGGCCCTTAATTTGGTCTAGGGTTAGGTCATGATTAATAAGCATAAATAGCAGTTTACAGCCGCACAAGTCAGGGAGATGGGATATTATGTGACCCAAGAATTGAACTTGATCCAACCAAAACTCACACTTCTCTGGTTTCTCATAGAGCTGCTTCTCTCTCAGGAACTGATGAACAATGCTAAGGTGTTCAGCATGAGTATCCTTGTCCGGAGAATAGATCAGAATGTCATCAATGAAGGCGACTACGAACTGATCCAAAAAGGGACGAAAGATCCTATTCATATAGTCCATGAATATAGCAGGTGCATTCGTTACTCCAAACGGCATCACCAAATACCCATAATGCCCATAGCGTGTTCGAAACGCTGTCTTAGGAACATCTTCTGCTTTTAATTGTATCTGGTGGTATCCTTACCGTAGATCTATCTTTGAAAACACCGCCGTTCCACGCAACTGATCCATAAGATATCTATCCTTTGAAGAGGATATCTATTTTTAATCGTGACTTTGTTTAACTGACGAAAGTCCACACATAGCCTAGCAGTTCCATCTTTCTTCCTTACTAGAAGGACTGGAGCTCCCCACGGTGACACACTAGGTCGTATAAACTCTTTCCTCATCAGCTCCTCAAGTTGGTCCTTCAAGGTTTCTAACTCTGATGGCGACATGCGATATGGTGCTATGGATATTGGTCCAGTGCCTGGAATCAGATCAATCGCGAACACGATCTCCCGAACAGGTGGCAATCCAGGTACATCCTCAGGTAAAACCTCCGAGAACTCTCGAACAACAGGTACGGATTCCAAGTCAAACTCGCTCTCGACGTCCAAGGAAAACAGCAACATGTAACCTTGAGACCCTCCTTTCAAAGAAGCTCTTACCTGACTAGCAGATAAAAATCCAAAAATCTCCAACCTAAAGATTAAAGTTTTCTGAGCACAATCTATTAGGATATGGTTGAAAGATAACCAATCAATGCCTAAGATTACATCTAACTGTACTAAAGGCAAATAGATCAAGTCTACAAGGAAATGTCTATTCTAAACGATAATAGGACAGTTTAAGCAAACAGAATTAACAGTCACAGGTTCAGCAGTTGGGGTAGAAACAAGCAGATTATATGGCAAGGAAGAAACAGGCAAGTCTATAATTTTCACACGATCCATCAAAATAAAAAGAATGAGTTGCACCTGAATCGAAAAGTACAGACAAGAGATTACCAGCAATGTCGCACTTACCTTGCACAAGATCAGCGGAGTTCAATGCCTCAACACCACTCATAGTATACACTCTTCCCTTAACGGTTGGATTGTTTACTCTGGCATGGTTGACAGAATGCTCCCTCTTCGGTGCATGACACTCCTTTGCCAAGTGTCCCACACGGTCACAGTTGTTACACTTGTAATCCTTCTTCGGGCAAGCATTGGCTAGGTGGCTCGGATCTCCACACCTGAAACATCTCCTTTCTTCGCCTTCATCGTTGTTTCTCTGGAAACCACTTCCTGTCCCCGAAACACTGGGATGAGCTTGTTGTTGTTTCTGGTTGTAGCTAGATGCCTGGTGATACGGCTTCATCTGGTTTTGCTTCCATTTTGAATTATGACCTTGATTCTGGCTCTTAGGACGAACAGGTCCTCCTGCGCTTCCCTTGTTATCCTTTCCTCTGCACATCATTTCAATTTTCCGGCACTTCTCCACTAGTGCTTGGAAGTTCCTGATCTCCAACGACAATACCGATTCTCCAAACCTCGCCGCATACTCCCCTACTGTTAGGTCCCACTGACTCAGCCTCATGAACTCCTGCTCCTTCTCTTTCCGGGCACTCTGAGGAAAGTATTTGTCTAGAAACTTGCCACGAAATACTCCCTAGGTGATCGCCTGGTGCTTAGCCTCCAACAACTGCCTGGTGCCCTTCCACCAATACTCAGCATCGCCCACTAGATGGAACATGGAATAGGGTACCTTAGATTCCTCTGGAGTGTGTACCAAATCGAAGATCTTCTCTAGCTCCTGGATCCAAAGATCAGCCTTTATTGGATCCACGTCTCCATCAAACTGCAATGGATTCTGACATCGGAAAGCATCCAAATGCCTTCCATCTGCAGCTTGTTCTGCCCTCTGTTGCTCCTGTTGGTTCTGGGTAGCAGCATTAGCCATCTGAAGAGCTATGGCAGCAGCCAGGTCAGGCAGCGCTTGGGCAACGAAATCCATTCCTCCGTAGCCTCATCCACGTCCACGAGCACCTCTCTGGTTCATACTGACCTATACCACACAAGTAGTCAGATAACAGCCAGAAAAGGGATGTGAACCACGGGTTATCACACATTACCTCAAAGAAGTAATTCAAACAACGTCTAGACAGAGAAAAAAACAACTTCGACACAATAGACCTAAACCCAAACATTCCCGAAAGACTTGACTAGCTCTGATACCAACTAATGCGACACCCTAAAACCCGGCATCACATGGTTACCCGTTACGAAAAAGAAACTTATTTAAAACGCTGGTCGCCTTCAGAAAATAACCTTTTATATAGGGTTACTGAAAAAGGATACTCAATTTTTTTTTTGTTAAAAGAAGTTAAGAAAGGTGATGAACACTCAGAGCATGAAAATAAACATCATACATATAAATATAATTGTCCCACTTGGGATCTTAGGTTTGATTACAAAACAGGCCTTGTCGAACTGGCCAACATACACTAAAACAGCTACTGAAGAAACAGGTAAAAAGGAAACATCAAACCGGGGATAGGGAACTGGGTACAAGACTCAAAAGATGGCTCTAAAAGTCTAGGGACTATCGGGACAACTCCAAAAGCCGACGAACGATCTACCAATGCCTCCTGCATGCATAGTGACCATAAATGCTACCCCCAGACGAGATATCAGATGCCGGATCGATAACGTCACGGTCGTAGCACCCTCATGTATAGTTCAGTTCCTTGCCGTCCCAGAATGATCAAACACTTCTCTCCTCGAGCTTGACTATGCCAAGGGAACTTTCGGATCCATCTAAAAGCACGTGCATACCCGATACAAGAAGAAAAGAACAGAACATACATATGTGCAAGAGTGAGATACCGTTATAAGATATATCCCACAACAACCATATACATGATACATACATCACATAATCATATAAGCAGTTAAATCATGCATATACATAACATAACAATTTTATATCAAAGGGTCTCAAACCCGCATAGTCAACCTTTGAAAATATGCATGGCACTTCAATATCAGGCTCTAACTTAATCTCATGAGATATCAACACCGTTTTCCACTGGAGAAGAATTAGATTTGGTCAATCTCTAGCCCACCGGGCAGTTGCCTCCATACCCTCATGCAATTAAGGTCTCAGGATGAGCAACGTCACATGTGCCTCTGAACCGGTCACATGGACTGACTCCCAGATACCACCTTGTATCTGATATGTAAGAAAGCATGTTTGCCTGGGGAAATGCACATGAGAAAATATTTTATTCAAAAGGTTTACTTTGTGTTCATTCTTTTCACCGTCGCAGCTCAAAGCTAACGACTTAATCATCATTTCCCCATCACTTGAAAACTCAGAAACATAGGACACACAGTCCGAATGCTCAATCACAACGCCCGAGACCGATGCACTAGTCCTAGGCTTGTGGTCGTAGAAAACAACATTCACCTTTAACAACATTCATCACAACGTGGTTAGGACACACAGTCCACAACAACGTGATTAGGACACACAGTCCACCACAACGTAATTAGGACACACAATCCACAACAACGAAATCAGAACGCATTGTCCTCGATTTTGAGAATTGGACCCTTAGTCCAGAACATCATGAATAGGACTCATGGCCCCGAATTAACACTGATCCAAGATCACGTGTGTATAACTAAATACTAGAGGCGACGTCTCGTGCACTAGATTTTCTTTCTTAAGTACTTATTTTTCGTTCAGTGAAAATCAAATTCAAAACCGAATCCTCGATAACCTATACTAGCTATCGGAAAGTTTCTAAAACATTTAGGAGAAAACATTTTCTTTCAAAATTTTTTATAAAGCATCTTTGAAATACTTTTATCTTTGAAAATTCCCAATAGGATATTTCCAAATAATCTTGAAATTTTTCACTTGAAGACACATAGTTCGAAAAGGATTTTTTCTCTTGTGTAACAATAATTCTCCAAAACCATCTCAACATTTAAAACAAGTACTTTAAGTTAATGAGCTTTTGGAAAAGAACATCAATCCCTTCATCTTCAAAGCTTATTAAGGTTTTTAATCCTTATAACAGTTGAGTACAAACACAAGTCTGGCTTAGCAAACTTTCAATCAACAGCAGTATATATTCTCAGTTCAATGCTAATATCACAGTTGAAAGCAGTTCATCACAGATATGCATTATAACATTTAGAACAAGCACAGTTCAACATCAGATAATAGCATAATAGTTCAAGTATGATAAGCCTCTGGCTCATCTAGTTTTATAACTAGTAAGACCATGGTTTTTGTGCTAATTATACGAGTTTAACCTCGTTTTGGCCCAAATTTGGATTTAATTGTCCTCAAGCAACGCTTTGAGTCTCTTAAGTAGTTTTTAGGATATTTTAGTTAATTTTGAGTCAAATAAAGCATTTAATGCTATTTTACATTTTCAGGTTAAAAGGGAAGGAAGAGCAAAAAGGGAAGGACAATAAAGCATAAGCCATCACGCCCTAGCCGTGATAGTGATCACGGTCACTTAAGAGACTCAAAGCGTTGCTTGAGGATAATTAAATCCAAATTTGGGCAAAAACGAGGTTAAACTCGAATAATTAGCACAAAAACCATGGTCTTACTAGTTATAAAACTAGATGAGCCAGAGGCTTATCAAAGTACATTAGTTAACCAAGTAAGCTCAATCAACATATAAATCTCCAGTTAAACACATACACACATGCATACATTTATTGAATATCTTTAGGAAATCCCCTCTTACCTCACGTCGGAGTTAAGAGTTTTGGATTTGAAAAGAAGGTTCACGAACGTCCTCGCTTCTCCGGTGATGGAAGTATAAGGTTACCAACATAAAATCATGAGTTAAAAAAAGAAATCAACTCGAGAACACTAACCACAAGGTATATGTTTGGTTCATACAATAAACTAGGATTAGGGGTTTTCGAAATTTATGCTACTCTTGGATTTTTGATCCTTAAGTGCTAGAAGTTAATAAACAACAATCTTTTAACAAAGTTGAATTAAAAATCCCACTAAGTACTTGACATAGGGATTCAGCAAGCATAGGTAAATAGGCTAGGAATTTCTAAACCTTCCAATATCTTTAGGTTAGCATCCATACCTAGTATGGAGCTTGAGACCATGATATTTTGGAAAATGGAATAATCAAATGTCATAGACCATGAACTCTTAGGTTCGGCCTTAACAAGTTTGTGAGGTCAGAGATCTTTAAATCATCCAATCTTTTGGACATATCATCCTTTAACATGAAGGAGCTTTAATCCATAATCATCTTGGAAAACAAAATAAAATAACACATCCTAGGTCAAATGTTACATTCGGCCATCATAGCTAGGAAATAAAGCAAGAAAATATTTTAAACTTTCCAATCACTTAGACAAGGCATCCTTTAACATAAGGAGCTTTTTAGTCCATGATCACTTTGGAAAACAAAACTCAACATCTTTGTCAAAACCATTTAAGGTTTCGGCCCTTTTCAAGAAATAGGGGGTTAAAAATCTTCAAACTTTCCAATCTCTTGTACTTAGCATCCTTCTATATCAAGGAGTCTAAACCCATGATCATTTTGGAAAACAAAACTTAAACACCATTGCCTTAAAACTCATTGGTTTTGGTCTTTACATAAAAATAGGGTAAAAATCTTTAAACTTTCCAATCACTTAGACATAGCATCCTTTTACATAAAGGAGCCTTGGTCCATGATCATCTTGGAAATGAAACTCAAATACAAACTCATACATGTAAAAGTTGAAACAAGATTCACCTAAACCATATACATAGTTTCGGCTTCCTTAGGAAGAAGAGGGTAGGAAACTTTGTTTTACACAACCTTTTAGTATGTGATAGTATGACTAAATACAAGAATATAGAAAGTGGTTTCAACTCAAAAGGAGTTTTCTACCATTTTTGAGAGGTTTTAGAAGTTAAAAGCACATAAAGGACATATGAAGAAAACTTTGAAATAAAAGATGAAACTTTGGGAAAAAAAACTACATAGAAGTATTACCCTTAACAAGATGAACAACTTTGATGAAGAACTCTAAGAGCAAAGCTTGAAAAAAATGTAAACATTGTAAGAGAAGAAGAAGAAGAAGAAGAAGAAGAAGAAGAAGAAGAAGAAGAAGAAGAAGAAGAAGAAGAAGAAGAAGAAGAAGAAGAAGAAGAAGAAGAAGAAGAAGAAGAAGAAATGTAGTAAAGTGTAAATGCGAGAAATGGAGGAAAGTGATGAAGTATGGAAATGAAGAGTATTTATAGAGAGTGATCGAGAGAGGGTCACGGTTTGGGAGAGGAAGAAAGAAGAGAAGAAAGAAGGTGGGTTGCTAGTAGAGAGGATAACGAGTTAAGGTGATGTGATGTGATTGGAGAGAGAAAGATGAAAAAGTGAGATTTTTGAAAAAAGTCAAGATTCACCTTTTGAGGTGTGTCATAACCTTCACATCAAGTCACTTCATCCTCTTGATGCTTGATAGTGTGATTTCATATCATAATTCATGTACATTTTTGCATGCATTTTCATATAGTTTAGGCATATTTTGTTTGATTTTTATTAGTTTTTATCTTGGAACGGGTAAGGCGGTTTTGTGGTGTTGTTTTACAGAAATTAAGGATTAAATGCCCAAGATGAGCCAAGATGAGCCATGATGAGCCTGGATAAAGTTGGAGCTTGAAAATTGAAGATATTGGATGACTCCAATTTAATTTGGAATGGAAATATTTAATGACAATTGACAAAAGTCCAACAGCAATGTGAGAGGCTTAATTGATGGATTTGATGATTTGGATATTAATGGCTTACCATAAAAATAGAAGTTGGAGATATGATTTGGCAATTAATTTGACAGATTGAAGCCATTAAAGAATATCAATCACGGAATGAAATTGATATTGAAGATAAGATTAATTTTGCCAATTGATTTACTAGATAACTTGAAGGTTGACAAAGAAGCGTGAATCAGCATAAAGATTGGACTTACACTATGTTGTGGGCCCTTGATCACAAACTGAGGAGATTTGGCTTGCATCCAAATTAAAGCAAATAATGAATTGCAATTTTCAATGATGGCCACGTGAATTTAAAGAGCATGTGTTTTTCTCAACTTGGTCAGCGTAAATAGAAAATGCCAAGGGCCCACATGATGGTTTTATGAATCCAAATCAATTTGGATGATAACAAACTGCATTATCATAAAAATAAATGATAGCGATTTTGACATTTGGAAAGGGCCAACAACGTGAAGTATTGGATTTGAAAACAAACCAAGGGCCCCACGTGAATTCAAAGTGAAAAGGAATAATGAAGATTGCACTACAATTAAGAGAATCTACATATTATTTGATTTTAATGATAATTGATTTATCTCAAAAATAAGATAGTGCTGATCTTTCCTAATCGAACACATGTTGCACTTTTGGGTTTTGGCAATAAAAGGAGCACAACGTCGCAAAGGAAAAAGGAGAACTTTTAATAGAAAAATAGGGATTTTTATCCAGACTTGGAGGCTGCGACTAGGGGAAGGATTTGCACCCTAAAAAGTGATTTTTCTCTGCTCTTGGAGGGAACACTAGTGCAATAAATGCTTTTTACGTCAGTTAAAATTGATTTTTTAAGTCAGAATACCGACTGACGTAAATACATCTGACGTTAATACTTAATATTTTAACGTCAGTTGAGAACTGGCGTTAAATATAAAACTATTAACGTCAGTTCTTTAACATAGCTGACGTTAATTTTGTAAAAATTAACGTCAGTTCTTTAAGAAAACGGACGTTAATTTTGTTAAAACTAACGTCAGTTGTTATGAAGAACTGACGTTAAAGGTTTTAATTTTAACGTCAGTTGTTTATTACAACTGACGTTAATAGTGTACTGTATATTTTATAAAATACTATTAACTTCAGTTGTTTGACACAACTGACGTTAATAGATTTTTTTTTTATATTCAGTTTTAAAATATCACTCCCCTCAGCTATCCCCGCATTCAGTAAATATCCCAGTAACACAGAATATCACACACATTACAGAATTGCAAAGGAAAAATGGAACAATGGGGGGACTTAAAACTAAAACCCATGTATAGGAAAAACATAACTATCTCCAAATATATATATATATATATATATATATATATATATATATATATATATATATATATAAATTTTAGTCTCCAATGTCTAAAAACAAAACTACCAATCTAAGGATATATATATATATATACATGTTATTAATTAGCTTCTAAAGTCTAACAAAAAAACTATTCATCTAAGTAGTGCGTAGGTATCTTGTCAATTCCTTTTTCAGCCGCATACTTGAAGAAGAATTCAGTGAAGCGCATCCTCAAGTCTCTTAACTCATCTTCTTGAATAGGCGATTGGTCGTTAAATGCCTACACACGTTCAAATAATAACAATAACATCAATGCAAGTCATCTTCAAAACTATAATATATAATTTAACAACATGTTTAAATATTACCTTATTCCATCCATCCGTAATAGATGTGGAGACTATGTTCAGCATATGAAGCATCACATAATAGCCGCACGACCACCCGTCAATTTGAAATCGAGACTACCAACAAAATTAATTTCAATGTCAGTTGAATATACATATAAATTAGTAATTATAATATTAATTATTTGATAAATAAACTACCAAACCTTGAGGATGTTCCATACAGGATTTGCTTTAGCCTTAGAAGTCCTACTTCTCCTGTTGGCGCAACTTATGCTACTCGCCTTCATCGTGCTATCATAAACAAATAATCATGTTAATTAACAAATTCATATATCATGTGTGTAATAAACTAAAAACAACTGATATTAAAACTTAAATTAAATTTAAGATTAGTTACTAACGTATTTACAGCTTCCACCACCTCCTATGGCGGGTTTTGGTGGAGAGAGCATAAGAATATGACAGTATGCCTAGACGGGTGAAGTACGAACAACTGACAATGGTTTTTCATACAGTAGGGAGCCAGATATAATTCTTTCGGATTGTCTCCCAACAAGTTCCCTAAGTATTTACTCAATGCATCACCAGCAAAGAAATCGGGAAGAAGGATTGACGGATCTAAGAAGTCAGAACCGATGCAACGCCCTTATCAAGCTGAAGACGATGGAGATACCTAAGATATGAAAAGGTGTGGATGTTAATTACATAATATATATATTGAAATTAAAATAAATTATTAAATGGAAAAATACCAAAAATAAATAAGTTATAAAATTAAAATTAACTTACGTGTACCAGAGACTCAAAACTGTGCTGGCCATCCAGACGTTATTTCTGCAGGCGTTCCCGAGATCGTCACCACAGAAGGAAAATATCCTCTGTTGATCTGGGTGTGCCACCCATCCATCGTGATCCAATGGACATTCAAAAATCTCAAACGCATAATCCTCACCAAGTGAGAACAAATGAGTGATAGGTGACAGCGACACCGACGTCGACTTGGCCTTCAGTTTAGGAAAAATAAAATAGATAAGTTGTTGATAATTAAAAAAAAAACACAAGTAATTATTTGACTAATTTGGACATTAATAATGAATACATACCTTTGTTAACATTTCGAGCTCACGTCGTTTGGAGTCCAACTCAAGCTCACGCCTTTTTATTTCCATCTCATGCTCATGGCGTTGGACTTCGAACTCCCGCTCCCTAGCTGCCAACTCATCGTCCTCCACATGTGCCCTACTATAACTCTCTTTTGTTCTCACATGTGAAGGGTTGGCATGCCCTGCGGTGTCCTGGGATGTACCGACAGAGGAAAGCTCTCTGGCAAGCGCCTGCTTGAATTCTCGGTTGGATATTAAGCTTTGCATCATATGTGTTGTAATAGCTGGGTTGGACATGAGGTGCTGAGTAATGTCAGCCAAAATTGATGCTTCATCGACCACCCGCTTTCGTGAAGCAGACTTGCCATAATATTCTTTGATGGTCACGTTCCCAGGAACACCGAGAACCCGACCAGGATGGTCTTTCTTGCCTAGAGCAGTCATCAAGATGTCCCGCCGTCCAGAAGGGACGAATGAGCCCTGGGAGGATTGTGCTTTAAGATCCATCTACAATGAAAAAAAATTGAAAAAACGTGCAAGTGAAAAGTGTTGCAAATATCTATACAAATATCAATTGAAATCAAGTTAATTATTTACTTACAATCTTATCTGCCACTTCGCGAGTGGCATCAACTTTAAAAGATCCGGTCTTTGTCATGCGACCGGCTAACTAGACATCCTCGCGGTCGATGTCCGACGGAGGACTTAATGGTGTGCCCTCAGGCACCTCTCCTCTTTCAATCCTAGCAGAGTGCTCTTCCTGCTTCGCCCTCAGCCTATCCGCCATCATTTGCTCGATCCGAGTCTGGTACCCACCCTGAGACATGGTGTGGCAATGGACGTTCTTCGCCTGATTCTGCCGACCCTTATTTTCCTTAGCCTATTCAAACAAAAATACATCATTAAATACAGTTAAATGATCTATAAGAAGCATACAAAATTAACTTAATCAACCAACCTGAAATTCTCCATCCTGTCGACTCCTGGCAAACATATCCCAAGTATCCTGATCAATCCAGGGATAATCCGATAACATTTTATCAAGCCGCTTCTTCCCAGATACATAGTACCTGGTAAGATCATGCTTGAACCCATTCCAACGCTTTGATGCCATTTTCATACATTTATGACGATGATCCTCGTCATTTGGCACAGTCCAAGCTACCTACACATTAAATACATAACAACTGGATGTATTATAACTCGGATAATTATATAATAATGTAAATCAAACGAATGTAAGGGTAAAATACCGCGATATCCTCCCAAATCTGATCCTTAACGTTCTGTGGAACGTCATTCCAATGGTTGTAGTTGATGCTTACATGCTGCTTCGCTTGTAGAAACACCCACTTATTAAATTCTTTAGCACGGGGTCCCTGGGCATTTATATTTGCATCGAAGGACACCTCAAACTTCTGTCCGCTTTGCCTGTCCTTCTCTAGTTTCTTCAACGAGGTGGCTCCTCTACCCCATTTCCTATGAGCCTGTGATGTCTGTGTGGACAAAAAAAATGATAAAATAAAGGGTTGTAACATTATAAACTTACATTAAAAAGAAGGACTAAAGATAGTATATAACATGTAAACTTACACTAGAATCAGGCGTAGGCGTGATCGGGTACTGCGTAGCCCCCACAGTGTCCTCCCGTGCATGTGGGCTATCTCGATCGATCCATATGTATGCCTGTTCAGAAACAATATATATTTATTAACATAGGTTATAACTCAAAATAAATACAGAAGTATAAATAAAAATAACTAGATAGGTCCTGTAGATATACAAAACATATATCCAATATAAGGACAATACGTGAGATTGAAAACTATAGTTTTTGAAGATTGCCAAGCACTGGTCACGTCCTGGCAGTGATGTCCATCACGGTCGTAACGTGCCAACTGAACCAGACCCTCACAGGCAGAACTGATCACGGCCTAGCCGTGATGAGTATCACGGCCGTGACAGATCAACCAGCAAAGCAACATGCACTCAAAACCAAAAATAGAGACATTCCAAACAACTCAAACTCACGGTTTCAAGCTTCAACTACTGAGACTACAGTTTCAACATACACTCAAAACCAAAAATAGAGACATTCCAAACAACGCAAACTCACAGTTTCAAGTTTCAACTACAGAGACTACAGTTTCAACATACACTCAAAACCAAAAATAAAAAAATGTGCCCTAAAGACTCACCAGAAATAGGTGCTCGCGTGGTGGTGGGGAGGGGAGCTCGAGTGGTGGCCAACGTTCGATGTGGTTACCGAGAGAAGAGGGACAGGGAGAGTTAGTGTGCGGGAAGGGGAAAGAGAGATGTCAAGTTATTGCAAAGAATGAGTGGGAAAGACAGAGTTAGGGTTAAGAGTGTACCTCACGCTGGTGGGGAAGAAGCCCTCGCGGTGGTTGTGGTGGAGATGAGCTCGCGATTTGGGCAGAGTGAGAGTGAGAGTGAGAGTTGAGAGTCAGAGTGAGAGTTGAGAGTTAGAGTGAGCGTGAAAGAGAAGAACAGAGCGTATAGAGAGGAGTGCAGAAGGCGCGCGGGTGTAAACGTTATAATCAAAAACCAAAAATAAAACAACATTTTACGTTAGTTGTTTGTAACAACTGACGTTAAAGGTCATTTATTTAACGTCAGTTGTTTTAAACAACTGATGTTAAAAGTTTATAATCAAAAATAAAAAATAAAACAACAGTTTACGTCAGTTGTTTGTAGCAACTGACGTTAAAAGTGTATAAGTTTCTGCAAAAACATTAATTCCTTTGACTACTGTGCTACTTACCCATATTGAGCATTAAGTTTATAGATCAGTTTTCAAGAAAATCAACTAGTCTCTTTCTTCTCTATATAAAGTACCATTCTTCTGTATCAGTCTGTAATACAGCCTCTTCTTTTCCTCTATATTTCGTGCGTTTTCTATTCCTTCACAAAATGGCTCTGAGACTTTTGTTATTTCTTCCTATACCTAGACTTAAAGGTCTTAGTCCTAATGGTCAAAAAACTTCTGAGGTTGAGTAAATCACGTAACATGGATGGTAAGGTTGTGTAAATCACGTAATGTGATTTACTCACTTTATTTCATCGACCATCCCTTTCACTATGCTTTGGCCCCAAGTGACTGTGGATTCAAGACGATGCATCAAGGAATTCGAGTGAAGGAGGTGATGCAAAGATCCCTTTTACTTTGCTTTTGCTGCTAGTGACTGTGGATTCACGATGCATCATGGAATTCAAGTGAGGGAGGAGATGCATCGATCCATCCATTGGAGTTTCTGAGGACAGGACTAAGAAGAAAATGATGTTGAAGCTGAAACTTTGCATCCATTGGAATTTCTGAGGACAGGACTGAGAAGAAAATGATGTTGAAGCAGAAACTTTTTTATATTTTAGGGATATGTTACAGAAATTTTTTATCTTTTAATCATGTAATTGTAACTTATGAGTCGCTTCAATGAGATACGATTTGATTATACATATATAACTTGTTTTATGTTAAGTGTTTATTTATTTTAATTTGCACAAGAATTTGTTTACTAATTCAAGCTGATTAATTAAGATAAAAAATAAACTTGTTTAAAAAAAAGTTTAGAAATAAACTGCACTATATATATGGAGTGACCTGCGTTAAGGGTGACAACAGGGCATTTCATATAGGGATATAGGATTATTTACGTCAGCTATTTATTTAACTGAAGTAAAAATCACACTTTTAACGTCAGTTGTATAAAAAACTGACGTTAAAAATAAATATTTTTTATTTTAAAAACACTTTTAACGTCAGTTGTATTAAACAATTGACGTTAAAAGTGTATAAGTTTATACAAAAACATTCATTCCTTTGACTACTGTGCTACTTACCCATGACTGTTGTGCTACTTACTAATTCAAGCTAATTAATTAAAATGCACTATATGGAGTATCTGCGTTAAGAGTGACAACAGGGAGATGACAACGAAAGAAATGAGTTTCATAATTATTTACCTCAATTATTTATTTAACTGCCGTAAAAATCACACATTTAACGTCAGTTGTATAAACAACTGACGTTAAAAGTGTTAAAATCACTTTTAACGTCAGTTCTTTATACAACTGATGCAAATAGTGATTTAATATTTACAAAACTGCCACCGCCTCATTTTTAACGTCAAACATATGGTCAACTGACGTAAAACGTTCCCGTATATTACATTATTTCCACTAGTGGAAGAAGATTGGAGGATTCTTCATGGAGTTTTCTTCTTCTCTTCTCTCTTTCTCTTTTGTAATTTCTATTACCATGAGTAGCTAAATTCCCTTTTTTTTTGGGATTAGATGTAGCCAAACTGAATATCATGTTATTGCCTTCATTGATTAATCCATGTTTATGTTTCTCTATTAGTGTTTAATTCCTTTGCTTAATGCTTTTTGTGGTTTGGCCACCCATGAAATGATTCTGAGATTTGATGTGCAATGGGGACGTTCTTATCAATTCTTGATCTGGAATTAATCACCTAGTAAACCTTGCATCAAGGAATGGATTTTGGTTTATTAGTAATCGTGTAATCCCTACTCATAATGCAAATTCACTAATTAGGCCACCTAAGGAATTAGGGTTTAATTAGGGAATTTAGGCTCTTGTCATATAAGGAATTATGGCTTGAGTAATCTTGTGGGTTGATTTTAATATTTGAAGTATAAACTAGATTGGTGGTCTTGGTATTGCATGAGGCTAAGGTTTGGTGAAATTTAATCCCAACACCTCTTTCTGCATTCTAAGTGTTCGATAAAAATTCCAAAAAGACCAAAAATATTTTATTTCTTTATTTTATGTTTTGATCTCTTTTCATGTTAAAGTTTAGTCTAGATAGTTGTTTGATTTGTGAATTGGTAATTGACAACTGATCCTCGTGGGAACGATATCGGTCTCACCACCGTATTACTTGTACGACTAGGTATACTTGCCTAGATTTTGTCCAACAAGTTTTTGGCGTCGTTCGTTGCGGTGATCGGTTTTGCCAATATCATTAGTAACAAAGAAGGCAACTAATTTAGACATTTTTATTTTTTATTTTTATTTTTTCTGTATATATTTGATTTTTTCTTTTGAGCTTTGGTTGTGCAAGGTGGATACAATTCATGGACAACTATTATTATCCATCTGATGAGGAAGCCTCACGTCACACTTTGGAGAACAACTGGTGTTTGGGAGACGACATAGATTTGGGAGATCATTATATTCCAGCACAAGTTGATTGTATGATGGGTAGGCTTGTATATATATTCTCCAAGGAGGAATGGGAAACCCTTTGTTCATATTTACCACCACCACCACCATGTTTACAAGTGATTCCCGAAGAGCCACGTGAAGCAGAATTTGAGCAAAATATGGTTGTGGGAATGGATCAAAATGAAGATGAAGTGGTGGTGGTAGACGAGCCACAAGAAGAGGAATTACCTTCCATAAATCCTTGGGAAAGAACAAGTGAGGAGGAATGGGAATGGAATGAGCAAACACCTTTGAAAGGTGCTCTAGAACAATATTCCCAAGAGCTATCCATCTCTAAGGCCAAAGCAAGAGCCAATTGCGACTGTATTGAAGCTGTGATGCAAAATTTCAAAATGCAAGTTGAGGAAATTTGTAAACAGTTAGTACATGAGTCACATGGAGCGCAATTTGAGTAAAATCTGGTTTTGGGGATAGTTCAAAGTGTAGATGAAGTGGCAGTGGAAGATGAGTCAAAGGAAAAAGAACATGAGATGGAAAGCAAAGAGGATCTATATTTCACCATGCTTGCCAAGGATCTTGATATTGCTGCCTTGGACAAATATAATGGTTTGCATGCATGTGTGGATCCTACAAAATTGACTCAACAAGTAAAACCTCAGGTGCTTGATAAGCCTCTGGCTCATCTAGTTTCCAGCTAGAAAAGGGGTAGATTTTGTGCCTAATTGGGCTAATCAACCTCGCTAATCTCTCAAATTGGCCTTGTTTTGTTCCTAAGTTAGAATTTGACTCGTTTTATGTATTTTTAGTAGTTTTTAGTCTATTTTGAGTAGAATTACGCTTTTTGTTTCTTTTTATTGTTTCAGGTTAAAAGTGAAGCTCTTAGAGTCAAGGAAGATGAAGAAAATAGTGGAAAAGCAATTCTGGAGGTTTCGCCTCGCGAAACAGGAGCTCACCTCGCGAGCCTGAAGACCAGCCTGAACAGCAAATGTCACCCTCTCTGTCTCGCCCCGCGAATCACCATCTCGCATCGCGAGTCTGAAGGTCTGACTGTGCCAGAAATGTCATCCTCTGTCTCGCCTCGCGAGTATTCAAACTCAGGATGGAGCCAAAACTGAATTTCACCTCGCGAGCGGGCGCAGATTCTGAAATCTATAAATTGCTGTTTTAGGGCAGATTGAAAAACCTTTGGTCACCCACTTGTTTTAGATCGGTTTTTGACGAATCCTTGTTCTCTAGAGCTGCGTCTCCTTATTTTCTTTTTCAATTGTACAAACACGATGAACTCCGATTGTTTGTGTCTTGTTACAAGCATGAGGAGCTAATCCCCTTGTCTAAGGGATCAATGAAACCACCCACGACGGTGTAGTTCAATGTGATGTATGTTTCTCTCCCTTATCTCAATTCATGTTTTCCAATTCTGAATTCATTGCATTGATCATATGCATGTGTGATTGATTAGTTAACGTTGAGGAGGCTTAGTAGGCAATTCGTGTTTAGAACTTGAATTGGGAACATTGATCGAATATTGCACGAGAGTGAATAGGAGATCGGTGCAACCTTATAGGAACCAGATTTAATAGAGTTTGATGATTGGGTTATGAGACCTAGTAAGTAATTAACTCAATCGTTGAATACGTCCTATTGAGCACGAAAGTGTCATTAAGAGAATTTGGGGGTCCTGGTTGACATTGTAATTGAACTTTGGGAGAGAATTATCATCACTTGGGTACTATGCATGATTGGGTAGGTGGATTTGTGACCTTAGATGTTTTAATTTCAGATTTTAATTCTTTATTCTCTATTTGATTTGTTAATTTGAATTGAGATCCTATTTTCTCTCTCTCCTCAACCACCTGCTTACCTGATCAAACGTATCAAACTTCTTGCGATTTGGTAGAATTGGTAGCCCAATCCCTGTGTCCGACCTCGATAATTGCTTACCGTGTTTTATTACTTACGACGACCCGGTACATTTGTCGGTGACTCAAAAAGTTTTTGGTGCCGTTGCCGGGGATTGGCACAACCAAATTTCCTAATTTTTTGGGAAGTTTGATTATTTGGTTAAGCTGTTTTTATTTTTATTTTCTGTTATTTATTTACTATTATTTCTCTCAACTTCTTTGATTCCACTTGGTCTTGCCTTGTTTTTGTATGCGAGGTACCCTTTCACAAGAGGACTTGCTATTTGATTCGGAGATCACCAGGACAGAGAGGCGATTAAGGAAAGAAGCCAGAGAACGAAAGAGGCTTGAAGCAATTAATTCTGAGAGGATGGCCGAAGAGAACCCTCCTCCTCCTCCTCGTTACAAGCCTCTCTTCGAGTACAGTCTACCCAACTAGGGTGATTGTGATTCTTCTATTGTGAGGGGCAACCTGAATACAGATTCCTTCAGAGTGGAAGGATGTGTCACAACCTATATCCGTGAGAATCAGTTTGATGGGAGTGGCAAACAAGACCCTCATAGACACATCACTCACTTCCTTGAAGCTTGTGACTTGCAGAGGACAAGAGGTGTTTCTCAAGATGAGTTTCGTTTGCGGCTATTCCCTCTCTCTCTTAGGGATGTCGCTCGCAATTGGTTTAACAGCTTGGATCGCAACATTATCAGAACATGGGAGCAAATGGCCCAAAAGTTCCTCACTAAGTATTTTCCTCCTCAGAAAGCGGCACAAGCAAGAGTAGCCGTCACTTCTTTTAGGCATACCGAAGATGAATCCTATAATGAAGCTTGGGAGAGGTACAATGTGCTCTTGAGAAGATGTCCTTCATATTTTTTTGACCCGGTCTCCAAGGTTCAACATTTCTTTAACGGGTTAAGGGGGTGCTACCAGATGAATTGTGATGCCGCAGCTGGCGGCTCTTTTTCCTATTATTCAGCCGAGGATGGATGGGCGTTATTGGAGAAGATGTCATACAATGATTACAACCGTGGTAGGGAAACCTCAAGTGGAGTCAGTTCTGCAACAATAGAAGTCATTCTAGAGCAAAATAAATTGTTGAAGATGCAAATGGCAGCTTTGTCTGGGAACAAGAATGTTAATGTGATACACGAGGGAATGCATCCGGGTTGTGAAAATTGTAATGGAGATCATGACATTCAGAACTGTCCGTTCAACTTCTCTCAAGAACATGTGGACTCATGCCACAATTTCTATGACAGCGTGCCCCAGAACAACTATCAGAGGAACAGACAGAATGATTACAGTCAGAATCAGAATAGGGGTTATATGAGGAGAGACCATCCGGGTTTCGCTTGAAGTAACGCTAGTGGTGGTCTAGCCAGGCAACAACAACACCAACAGAGTTGGCAACAGCAACCTCAGCAGAATCAGGGGCCAAACTATGGGATCCATCAACACAATACTCAACAGACTTTTCCAGGGCATAATCAATTGCAAATAACAGATGGTGGAAGGCAACCTTGGGAGTTGGGTTTTGAGAAGACGAATGCGGCAATTGAGAATTTGTCAATCTATACAAGCACAACCATTGACAAGTTAGCAACTCATACAGGGGCAGCCTAAGAACCAATGCAATGCCATAACAACTAGAAGCGGTAGGGTGTTGGGATCTAACAGGGGTGCAACTAGTTCTCAGGAAGCTGAGGCCCCGGAACAACCGCATGTTGAGAAAGAGCAACCTGAGAAGGAGAAGTTGGCAAGTGACAAGGCACCGGAGCAAGGGGGAAGGTTAAAACTTGTAGATGAAGAGTTCCGAAGAAAGAAGTGGGTTGAACCCAAGGACCTCCCGCCCTACATGAAGGTACCATATCCTGAAAGATTGAAGCAGCCTCTACA
Organism: Sophora flavescens; assembly: GCA_030762895.1. NCBI lineage: Eukaryota > Viridiplantae > Streptophyta > Magnoliopsida > Fabales > Fabaceae > Sophora > Sophora flavescens. The sequence continues at coordinate 25,975,611 of CM061070.1, read as the reverse complement.
TGATAAACAATTCAGTAAATTCCTTAATGTCTTCCGCAAACTTCAAATTAACATTCCATTTGCGGAAGCCCTGGAACAAATGCCATCCTATGCTCGGTTTATGAAGGAGCTTCTCCAAGAAGCAGAAAATAGTGGATGAGGAAATGGTTGCTTTGACCGAGGAGTGTAGTGCCATTATTCAAATAAAACTACCTCCAAAGTTGAAGGATCCCGGTTCTTTTTCTATACCATCCACCATTGGGGAGATGACTCTAGAAAAGGCATTGTGTGATCTAGGGGCAAGCATCAACTTGATGGCCCTCTCTATGATGAAGAAGTTGGGGATCAAAGAAGTCAAAGATACACGGATGTCACTCCAATTAGCCGATCGTTCTATAAAATATCCTTATGGGGTGGTCGAAGATTTGTTAGTGAATGTGGACAAGTTCATATTTCCGGCGGACTTTGTGGTGCTTGATATGGATGAAGACGTCGAGATCCCTCTCATATTGGGTAGGCCCTTCTTGGCCACTGGGCGTGCTTTGATAGATGTGCAACAAGGGAAACTCACTCTAAGGGTGCAAGATGAGAAGGTAGTCTTCAATGTCTTTGAAGCAATGAAGCACCCTGCTGAGAGGTCGGATGTGTATCGAGTGGATATGGTGGACTCAATTGTCAAGGCAAAGGCAACTAGAGAAGCCCATGGTTCTTCACTTGAACAAGTGTTGGTAAAATCCCATGATGATGATAGTGAGGAAAAAGACCCTTTGGGGGATGAGGCCTATCTTGAGTGGTTAAAAGACATGGAAGCCTTACCGAGTCTCCCAGAGGATGAAGGTGCAAGGGAAAAACTCAACAAGGAAGGAATGAAAGAAGCTGTGCGTGAGGATGTGATTAAACCTTTAGAGGCCGGAATCATCTATCCAATCTCGGATAGTAGTTGGGTTAGTCCAAGTCATGTTGTCCCAAAGAAAGGTGGCACAACCGTGGTGGTCAATGAAAGCAATGAATTGATGCCAACAAGGACCATCACGGGGTGGAGAGTATGTACCGATTATAGAGGGCTTTTGAACTTAAATGAGCTATCCGAGATCCGCATGCAAGCACATGAAAACGCAAGAGTCCACAAAGAGCGGACTAAGGCATGGCATGACAAGCACATCTTGCCTAGGAGGTTTGATCCCGGACAAATGGTCCTTCTTATTAATTCAAGGTTGAGACTCTCTCCGGGAAGGCTAAAATCAAGGTGGTCGGGACCATTCAAGGTACTCCAAGTTTTTCCATCCGGAGCAGTAGAATTAGAAGGGACCTCTGGTAACTTCAAGGTGAATGGGCAAGGGCTAAAGCACTACCATGGGGAATCAATCCCAAGCGACAAGCAAGTTCTTCTTCCGGATTAACCCTTAGGGGTGACTTGAGTCAGGCTCGGGACGTTAAACAAGCGCTACTTGGGAGGCAACCCAAGTTAGATATCCTTGATTTTTTTTTTAGTTTTTTTTTTAGTTTCTGTCATTTAAATAAAAAAAAACCCCAGATTCGCCCCGCGAACTCACAGTGTCCTCGCGAGACAGAAGCCCTGAATCCCAGAGGCTTACTCACGCTTCTGTCTCGCGTCGCGAGTACCATTTTAGCCTTGCGAATATGGGCATCATCAGCAGTTGGGATTCCAGATTCGCCTCGCGAGCTATTATTCGCCTCGCGATTCTGGAAAGTGTGAAGAACAATTTTTCCAGATTCGCCTCGCGAGTGATGTATCGCCTCGCGAATCTGCAATTAAGGTTTGCAATTTTTCCAGATCAGGAAGTGCTGTGGGAGTTCTTCCGGGAGTTGTCATTGGTCGGGTGCCCGAGGGACCATTTGATGAGGATGCAACCGTAGAAGAGCTTTCCTTGGGAGCGCCCTCCTACATTACAACTTGATCAGGGAACACCTTCTCTTTTCCCTCTCTCTTATTTTATATTTATGTTCTTTCATTGAGGACAATGTATGCTTTAAGTGTGGGGGAGGGAACCAATTGCTTTGTTTTTGTTTTCTTTTCCCTTTTCCTTTTGTTTTTGAATTTCGTTCTTGAATAATTTGAGAAGATCAAGAGTTTGTGTATGAATGTTGTGTCGGCAAACTTGGTGGATTTCAATTAAATTTAGCATAGATTGATTTCATGAATCATGTTGACCATTGATGATTTCCCCCTAGGTTCTGAAAATCGAAAATTTGATCCCCATGTGAAAAATTGAAAATGGAACTTTGAGAAATTTTATTGTGACTGCTTGATTTATGACAAGTTTGGGGTGAAGGGGTGCACACTCTAGGAATTGTATCTCGGTCAAACAATTTTCAAAAATGTCCAGGTGAGAATTTTAGCCTCCAACATGTTCTTAATTGGGTGAATCGCTTTTAAGCTGCACTTTGCCGAATTTGCTTGAATCTCTTCATGGTTTGCATGTTTATGTGCTTGCATCAAATGATTTAGGCCATTTTCTTTGAAATAACTACTTGGCCTAAAAGAACCATCCCTAATACATGTTCCCTAGTTAGCCACATTGAGTCTGATTAGCCTATTATTTCTTGATGACCCTATATTATAAGCCAAAAATCTGGAAAAAACCATGTTGACCCGATCTTAGGATTAGGAGAGCATGGAAGCTTAGCAAGAGAAGGGTTGCAAGAAAGTAAGTTTGGGGTGGCTACAAGGTATGATATGTCATTCTGGGTTGAGAAAAAGAAAAATAAAGGTTGGAGCCAAAGGCAAAAAAAAAAAAAAAAAAAAAGAAGAAAAGTAATAAAATGTCAAAAAAGGGTATTAGAAGAGAAAGGTTGTAGTCACCCAAGGCAAAAAGGAAAAATGGAAAAAAAAGGAATTTGAGTGGAGATTCAATGTGTCAAATGTTCGTGCTCTCTTAATTCCTAGGGATGTAAAGCCTAGTACCTTTGAATATCCTACCTTTAGCCAGGCCCCATTACAACCTTTAAAAGACCTTTTGATGTTGTTTTCATGTTTTCGTGGGAATTATTTTTGAGATGAAAATCAAATTCATGGGAAGTGCTTTTGAAATGTGAAATTGAGTGAAAAGTTGATAGCCTAGACAAATTGAGCGAATGAGTGAAATACTAAATGCCCTTGTGAGAAAGGCAATTGTTTGAATTTGGTGATCTCCCTTTTGTGTGTAACTTGGATCCTCAACTAAGATTAATGATTGCATGAATGATGAAGTTCTCAATTGTTTAAAGTAAATGAATGTGGGGAATACATTGATGCAAGGGGGGAAAACATTGAAGAAAAACTGTTTTGTTAAGATTGCATGAAATTTGTGCGAAATTGATTGAATCCTTAAGCATGCCAAGTCTTGAGTCTTTTTGAGTTCTAGCTTGCTTGGGGACAAGCAAGGTTTAAGTTTGGGGTGTTTTGATAAGCCTCTGGCTCATCTAGTTTCCAGCTAGAAAAGGGGTAGATTTTGTGCCTAATTGGGAGAATCAACCTCGCTAATCTCCTAAATTGGTCTTGTTTTGTTCCTAAGTTAGAATTTGACTCGTTTTATGTATTTTTAGTAGTTTTTAGTCTATTTTGAGTATAATTAAGCTTTTTGTTTCTTTTTATTGTTTCAGGTTAAAAGTGAAGCTCTTAGAGTCAAGGAAGATGAAGAAAACAGTGGAAAAACAATTCTAGAGGTTTCGCCGAACAAACAGGAGCTCGTCTCGCGAGCCTGAAGACCAGCCTGAACAGCAAATGTCACCCTCTCTGTCTCGCCCCGCGAATCACCATCTCGCCTCGCGAGTCTGAAGGTCTGATTGTGCCAGAAATGTCATCCTCTGTCTCGCCTCGCGAAACACTACCTCGCCTCGCGAGTATTCAAACTCAGGATGGAGCCAAAACTGAAATTCGCCTCACGAGAGGCTACTCGCCTCGCGAGCGGGCGCATATTCTGAAATCTATAAATTGTTATTTTAGGGCAGATTGAAAAACCTTTGGTCACCCACTTGTTTTAGATCGGTTTTTGACGAATCCTTGTTCTCTGGAGCTGTGTCTCCTTATTTTCTTTTTCTATTGTACAAACACGATGAACTCCGATTGTTTGTGTCTTGTTACAAGCATGAGGAGCTAATCCCCTTGTCTAAGGGATCAATGAAACCACCCACGACGGTGTAGTTCAATGTGATGTATGTTTCAATCCCTTATCTCAATTCATGTTTTCCAATTCTGAATTCATTGCGTTGATCATATGCATGCGTGATTGATTAGTTAACGTTGAGGAGGCTTAGTAGGCAATTCGCGTTTAGAACTTGAATTGGGAACATTGATCGAATATTGCACGAGAGTGAATAGGAGATCGGTGCAACCTTATAGGAACCAGATTTAATAGAGTTTGATGATTGGGTTATGAGACCTAGTAAGTAATTAACTCAATCGTTGAATACGTCCTATTGAGCACGGCAGTGTCATTAGGAGAATTTGGGGGTCCTGGTTGACATTGTAATTGAACTTTGGGAGAGAATCATCATCACTTGGGTACTATGCATGATTGGGTAGGTGGATTTGTGACCTTATATGTTTTAATTTCAGATTTTAATTCTTATTCTCTATTTGATTTGTTAATTTGAATTGCGCTCCTATTTTCTCTCTCTCCTCAACCACCTGCTTACTTGATCAAACGTATCAAACTTCTTGCGATTTGGTAGAATTGGTAGCCCAATCCCTGTGTCCGACCTCGATAATTGCTTACCATGTTTTATTACTTACGACGACCTGGTACACTTGCCGGTGACTCAACAGTGCTTCATGGAACATTTATGCCTGAAGAGGTCAAAAAAGGAGTTTATCACTTGCCATTTGACCCAGGAGAAATTGAGGGAAGATTCATATTGCTTCTGCAATTGCCACTCCACAAACCATGAGATTCGGGAGGAGGATCTCACATGATGAGCATCTCTTGGTCCCTATGCTACAAGCAATGGGATCCAGGTGGAAGCTCCCCAACATCATGCTAGTGACGTTAAAGAAGCGCTTATTGGGAGGCAACCCAAGTTTTCTTTTCGTTTCCATTTGTTTTTGATTTTTAACTCTTGAGTAATTTGAGAAGTTCAAAGGGAAAAAGATCATAGATTAATAGATTTGTTAAGTGTTTTCAGCGTAAGGTGGAAGGAGAAGCAAAAAGGGCAGAAACAAACAAAGTCAGCAGCCATCACGCCCAGGTCGTGACACTGGTCACGACCGTGATGAGATTAATGTGAAGACCAGAAAGGATCATGGCCCAGCCGTGATATCCATCACGGGCGTGATGAGAGGACCCTGAAGATCAAAGAGCATCACGGCCAAGCCGTGATGGAGGTCACGCCGTGACAGGCTTCTTCATATGGACCAGAATTGATCACGGCCTGCCCGTGATGAGCATCACGACCGTGACACAATTTCTAGCCTCCCTTTGCCTAGGCATGTGAGCCAACACCCGCTACCACCTCGGTGAGTTGTTCCACTTTTCTCCTCTCTCCGACTTGATTATTTACATTGGGGACAATGTAAGTTTTTAAGCTTGGGGTAGGGGTATTTTTGCATTTTTCATGTTGCATTCATTTAGGCATAGTTTTGCATGATCACATGATTCGATTGCCCCTTTGCTTAGATTATGCATCCAATTGTGAGAACTTAGTGCCAAATAAAATAGAAATAGTGATTTTTTGAACCCAATTTTTTTTATTCTTGTGATAAGGCTACAAATAAAAATTCTTGAGATGATCTTTGATAGTTGATAATTAGCATGTGGTTCCGTAGATTTGTGTTTCTCATTGATTTTTGAACTACTAAAATGTGAGATTTTGAGCCAAAAAGGGGTACTCACTAAATCTACCCCATTCTTTGTGATAGAGTGCTATTCCTCTTGGATGGTATTCTCTAGAACTTGACTTGAAACTGTTTTGAAGCTTAAAAATTTTTGAAAACATTTTTGAAAACGATTGAGGCACTAGGTATTTTTCCGGCCTTCTGATCTTTGATTGACTAAATGCTACCCCTTAGTTGCCCAATTTTGAGCCTGAAAGAATAAAACACTTTTCTTGGTACCTTGAATTACTTTGATGAATATGCTTGATAGGAGACCTTCTAAAGTATTACACAAAGGGTGAAAAGGTAGTTGAAAAAGTATGGGATGAGAAGGTCAGAAAAAAGAAATTTCTCTTGAATTGAAAATCTCCCCTTCTCCAAATCTAAAAAAAAGAAGAAAACAGAAAAAGAGCCAAAAGAGAAGGGGATGACAAAAGGAATTGAGAAATAAAATAAAATGAAAGAAAGAAAGGTGGAAATGTGAATCGAAACCCAAAAAGGTATTTTAGAAGGTGTCATGTTTTGCAATGCCTGATATTTTGTGTAGCCTTTTGAAATTTCCTTTTCTTGATTTCCCCACCTAACGACTAATCCCATGGCCCCGTTACAGCCAAAGTAAAGACCTCTTGATTCTAATGTGTTTTCAGTAATAAAGTAGAGATTTGGTTGATAGTCAAGCTTATGGTAGAATTCATTCCTTGAGGAAATTGAGCGAATTGTCATATATCCTTAAACACTTGAGTGAGGCGAGAAAGAGTGCCCGAATCAGTGAGAATATGAGTCTTGGAAACCTAAGCTTCTAATTGGGCTTGAAATTGATTGTCTCTTGCTGAATTATTTGAAATGCCTGTTACTTGGATTATTTACTCGGGTTCTTGGTTCACTATCCATGTTCTGATTATTTATATCTCCTGGCCTTAGTGATTGCTTGAGGACAAACAAATGAATAAGCTTGGGGTGATTTGATAGTGTGATTTCACATCATAATTCATGTACATTTTTGCATGCATTTTCATATAGTTTAGGCATATTTAGTTTGATTTTTATTAGTTTTTATCTTGGAATGAGTAAAGGCGGTTTTGTGGTGTTGTTTTGCAGAAATTAAGGATTAAATGCCCAAGATGAGCCAAGATGAGCCATGATGAGCCTGGATAAAGTTGGAGCTTGAAAATTGAAGATATTGGATGACTCCAATTTAATTTGGAATGGAAATATTTAATGACAATTGACAAAAGTCCAGCAAAAATGTAAGAGGCCTAATTGATGGATTTGATGATTTTGATATTAATGACTTACCATAAAAAAAGAAGTTGGAGATATGATTTGGCAATTAATTTGAAAGATTGAAGCCATTAAAAAATATCAATCACTGAATGAAATTGATATTGAAGATAAGATTAATTTTGCCAATTGATTTACTAGATAACTTGAAGGTTGACAAAGAAGTGTGAATCAACATAAAGATTGGACTTACACTATGATGTGGGCCCTTGATCACAAATTGAGGAGATTTGGCTTGAATCCAAATTAAAGCAAATAATGAATTACAATTTGTAATGATGGCCGCGTGAATTTAAAGAGCATGTGTTTTTCTCAACTTGGTCAGCGTAAATAGAAAATGCCAAGGGCCCACATGATGGTTTTATGAATCCAAATCAATTTGGATGATAACAAACTGCATTATCATAAAAATAAATGATAGCGATTTTGGCATTTGGAAAAGGCCAGCAAAGTGAAGTATTGGATTTGAAAATCAAACCAAGGGCCCCACATGAATTCAAAGTGAAAAGGAATAATGAAGATTGCACTACAATTAAGAGAATCTACATATTATTTGATTTTAATGATAATTGATTTATCTCAAAAATAAGATAGTGCTGATCTTTCCTAATCGAACACATGCTGCACTTTTGGGTTTTGGCAATAAAAGGAGCACAACATCGCACAGGAAAGAGAAGAACTTTTAACAGAAAAATAGGGACTTTTATCCAGACTTGGAGGCTGCGGCTAGGGGAAGGATTTGCACCCTAAAAAGTGGTTTTTCTCTGCTCTTGGAGGGGAAGAAGATTGGAGGATTCTTCATGGAGTTTTCTTCTTCTCTTCTCTCTTTCTCTTTTGTAATTTCTATTACCATGAGTATCTAAATTCCCTTTTTGATGGGATTAGATGTAGCCAAACTGAATATCATGTTATTGCCTTGATTTATTAATCCATGTTTATGTTTCTCTATTAGTGTTTAATTCCATTGCTTAATGCTTTTTGTGGTTTGGCCACCCATGAAATGATTCTGCGATTTGATGTGCAATGGGGACGTTCTTATCAATTCTTGATCTGGAATTAATCACCTAGTAAACCTTGCATCTAGGAAAGGATTTTGGTTTATTAGTAATCGTGTAATCCCTACTCATAATGCAAATTCACTAATTAGGCCACCTAAGGAATTAGGGTTTAATTAGGGGATTTAGGCTCTTGTCATCTAAGGAATTAGGGCTTGAGTAATCTTGTGGGTTGATTTTAATATTTGAAGTATAAACTGGATTGGTGGTCTTGGTATTGCACGAGGCTAAGGTTTGGTGAAATTTAATCCCAACACCTCTTTCTGCATTCCAAGTGTTCGATAAAAATTCCAAAAAGACCAAAAATATTTTATTTCTTTATTTTATGTTTTGATCTCTTTTCATGTTAAAGTTTAGTCTAGATAGTTGTTTGATTTGTGAATTGGTAATTGGCAACTGGTCCTCGTGGGAACGATATCGGTCTCACCACCATATTACTTGTACGACTAGGTATACTTGCCTAGATTTCGTCCAACAATGCTCTGCTCCATTGCGTATCAGATGACTTCCCCGATCATATTTCCCGATGATTTCGCCCGGGAAATCCCTAAGATTTGGCCCCGAACAAGATTTTTCCAAAAACTCCAAATCCACACAAAACATCTTAAAAACACTAAACATATCGTTCACGCATTAAAATTTGGTCTCTAGCTCAGTAAACTTGCACTGGCAGTGAGAACCCAGATCGGTTTTCGTCTGAATTTTCGACCGAAAATTTTGTTGTGGCTTCATACGATAAAACAACACAAGAAAATGATTTTATTTTAAATAAAATCATCCTCTGGATTTTATCAAAAATAAACACATTAAAACATGTATTTACTGATAAAGAAGCATACGAAAAACAGGGTGTTACATTTATCTTTATTTCCACTTCTTTTCCTTGAGTGCTCAAGGGGAGATTTGTGAAACCCGAGCCCGGCGAGGGCGGGGAGTGATCCCTGGTGCAAGAAGGCACAGACAAGGAGCGGCTCCTGATAGGCTTCTTGGCGGAGGGACACATGAATGATCCCATTACACACCGGAATGAGAGGGATCCTGAGACTGTGTAGGTATGGGACTATACAGTTGAGGATGGCATATATGAATTGATTGGTACTACCTATACTAACAAGATGCATCTTGTTTTCGATAGCCCATCACTTAAGAACTCCAGAGTTAAGCGTGCTTGACTTGGAGTAATCGGACAAAGCACGATGAAAAGACTCGTGTTGGTCTGTGGGGACAGTCATCAATCAATAAAGCAACCAGTGATGTTACAAGATTTCTGATTGTACTTCATGCATATGGATAACATTTCCTGTCCTAATAGACTGATCTTTCTTTGTTCTACAAATTTTCATTTTCATGTTTTGTCAGAGTCTACATAGAGGAGTATTTCAGCTGACAATCACTAGACTATTTCAAATTTAGTGAGTAATAATCTAATGGGGGAACGTGACTGATAGTTACGACCTAATCGATTCGATTGAGTCTTGCAAAACTGGAATGTAACACCCCCTTGGGCATTACTTTGTAACACGTGCGGAAATAAATTAAAATATTATTTGATGGTTGCTTTAGGAAAATTAATTTACTTTAGGCCAGAAAACTCAAGAGTAATTTTTTTTGCTGCGGAAAATTCTGGAAACATGTTACATACATTAAAGCAGTGATATCATATTGAATATCTCAACACATTCATAACAAGGTTGCCACAACATACACTATTTTATCAAAGAGCATCCATTTTTAAAAAGATAAAATTATACCAAAACTTAACTTACAACACCATATTTAATTACCTTTTTAAATCTACAACCCAACCAAGACTCATAAGCTGGTCACTCTACAAAACACCAAATGGAAGAACTCATTAGTTCTCACCAATATTACCGACCTCTTCAAGGATCAAGATATATATCCCCCATTGAAGTTAAGACTTCCTTCGCACCATCTACTGCCAGTACCAAGGTACCGCGGTTGAAACGAGTAAAACCTGATATGTTGTATGGGTGAGACACCAATATATGGATATAGGCACGAAAACTACATGCGTGATACATAAAACAGTATATAGACATATATAGTCATAACAACATAACACAGAATTAACAAGTAATTTACCAATGAGTTTCATTGAAACTTAACAGTCATTGTCTTTTACAAAAGAGATTAATGACACTACACAGTTCAACATCTAATCTGTATACCTAATCTCCTAGAGATTCACTCACCAAATAAATGAGCTGATCAGGCTCTTGAATGGCACATTGTCCAAAATCTTGGTACAATGGTCAACAACATAATGGCATATTATACGAACTCCAAGCACAGTGGTCAACAAAACAAATGGCACATCACCCAAACAACTCGGCACGATGGTCAACAAAACAAATGGAGCATCATCCATTAAGGCACAATGGTCAACTATAAATGGCACATTGACCATTAAGGCACAATGGTCAACTCTGAAACATGAATATCATCATGATACCATGACTAACAAATACAAAACATGAATAACATAGAGATACTAAAATACACCGTAACATGATTTTCTTTAAGATATCATGACTAACAAATCAATTATAACATGAATATCACTAAGATATCATGACTAACAAATAAAATGTGGAGTAAAACGCATTTACAAAAACTATTTCTATTGTAACTCGTTTATAAAACGTCAAACCATATTTAAATTCATTTTCTTTTGGAAACAATTTTTCTTTCTTCTGAAAATCTTTCTACGAGAAACTTTAGTCCTTAAAAAATGATCTTAAAACTAAATTCATGTGTGAATGATTACTGTTGTTTTTAAGAATGCGTTCTATAAATATTTTCGGAATTAACCGTCGTTTAGCATTTTAAAAACGTTTTAAGTCAAAACTTGGTCTTTTCCACTTAAATAATTTTCTAAAATAACAATTAAGTTATTTTCGAAGATTAATTTCATAAAATAACTTTTTATAATGTATTAGATTTATCCACCTAAAAATTAATAGTACAAAAATAATTTCACGGTTACGTCCTCACTGTAACTCATAGTTCACTCATACACCAATAACTCATCAAAATAATGGTATTTTTAACTTTTTCTCATTTTCAACCAACCAAAAACCTAAGTAATATTATATTAATATTTCGCATCAATTAATACTCATTATCCCGTAAAAACCTTTTAACACTTTGAACCTCATTACTAATTGAGCACTGACCACTGTCAGGCTTTTCAATCCACAAACAACATCAACAATTCATCAACAATATTATAACAATTAACCCAGGCAGATCATGAATCACTACAAATAAATAACCACAGATAAAATCACCGCTTAACACAAATCTAAACAACCACCATGAATCTCAACTAAATATTACAATTCATACACCAATCACACATATAATTATCGAGAAAAATCCCTCAGGTAAGCTCCCCTTACGTCTTAAAGATTCCAACATTATTTTCACGAACTGTTCTCTTATTCGATTCCGGTTTCCTCAACGAAATTCACAACAACAGCCAATACTTGTCCTTCACAACAAATCACAACACAACAAGTTAAACTTTGAAATAAAATCTTCTCTAAATTATACTTAGGTTTGGTCAACATACTTTAATTAGTCTAGAGATGTCAAAATTTCACATACTCTTGGATAATTAATCTAGACATAATATAGAGTTCATAGAAATTGGTTTCACATTAAAAGGATTTTTCTACAATTTTCTAGAGATTTTAGAAGATTGTTGATCTAGGAATTTTAAATGATGATCATGGCATAAACTTTGTAAAAAAAAAGAAGGAGAAGACAACATGATCATGATAGATGAGGGTTTACCTCTTGTTGATTGAAGAAATGAAGAGAGTGATCAAAACAAACTTAGCTAAAAAAGGAAGCTTTTGGGATAACTTTGAGGATGTTGGGTTCTATGAGTGTATCTCACGATCTACTCATCTAAAAATTACAAACTTTTCCTTTTTGGAATGGTAAGAAGGAGAGGAACAACTTTGATGTCGAAGGTTTGGTTTGATTCAGATCAGAACACGGGCGTAAAGAGCCTTCTTTCCACTGTTTTAGTGTGATGCTGTGGATTTTGAGCTGTTTTGGTAATTTGGGAATATCTACCAAAATACTTATCCGTTTTTTATGATCATTAGCTCGTTGGAAAGAAGAGAGGAAGAGGAAGAACTTTCATGTATAAAGTTTTCCGAGTTTCAGAACTGAAAAGGGTCAGAATTTCGGTACTGTTTCGGATGAGTAAGGAGAGTTTGTCTTAGTTCACTTTGTGTTCTTGAGAAAATGAAAGTGATGAAGAAGATGGAGTTTTGTCATAAGTGATGAGTGTGATTTCACCTCATTTTCCATGTACATTTCTGCATGCATTTGCATATAGTTAGGCCATTTTAGTGTTTATTTTGTTTAGTTTTTCCTTTGGAACGGATAAGGTGGTATTGTGTGTTGTTTTGCAGATATTCATGATTAAATGCCCAAGAATTAGCAAGTATGAAGCTTGGATGACTTAGAGCTTTGAAAGATAAGAAATTGAGCCAAGCAGAGAGTATCACGGCCTAAGTCGTGATGGCCCTCACTGAGTGAGGGAGCGAAGAGTGAAGAAAGAATTGAGCCAAAAGTCAGAAGCTGTCACGGCCTAGCCGTGATGGCTATCACGGCCGTGACGTGTCAGCTGTGCCAGATCTCCAAAAGTCAGAGACGATCACGGCCTAGCCGTGATGGATATTACGGCCGTGATGAATCAGTTGGAAAAGTCAGAGACGATCACGGCCTAGCCGTGATGGCTATCACGCTAGTGACTTCGTTTGTTGGAAAAGTCAGAAAGGATCACGGCCTAGCCGTGAGGAGTATCACGGCCGTGATGAATCAGTAAATGAAGCGGTGCCAAGTCAGAAACCATCACGGCCTGGCCGTGATGGCTGTCACGGCCGTGACCGGCCACGAGTAATAAAAGAACCGAGAAAGTAACGAGAAGAATGGCAATTGAGAAAACCCTAAAGAAAAATCCTCTCTTCTTTGTGTTTGTGTGCATCATTCCATGGAGCTCTCCCCTTTGTTCATCTCTGTAATTATTCCTTTTGTTTTACTTTCAATTATGTGTAGCTAAACTCCCCTTTTGTTGGGGTTAGACTATTGCTATCTGAACTTGGTTGTAAAATGACTTGATTATAATGCAGTTTCCTTGTTCTTTATGAGTGTTTGATTCCATGCTTAATGCTTTCTTAGGCTTGATCACCCTATGAATGATTAGTTGCTTTAATAGATAACTGGAAGGTTGGTGTTAGAGCTGGCTCACGAATCAAATGTCGGGTAGTTCATGAGCCTAGGAATAGGTCTTGAGGTGCTTGCAATCTTATAAGTCTTTACTTAATGCAAAATCTCAGGTTAATCCACCTAAGGAATTAGGGTTTAACTTGGGACTTTAGGCTCAATGCACCTAAGGAATTAGGCTTGAGTATCTCTGAAAAGACTTGATTGTCATAATAGAACTAGGAACTGTGTTAGTTATCATTCCATAACAATCAAGGGAGGATTAGCTTAGTTTAACCCCAGCAATTATATCTCATTGTTATTCATCTTTCTGTTTTCACATCAACTGTTTGAGAAAAATCCAAAAAGAACAAAAATATTTTCTTCTTGTTTGTTTGCTAGATGTTAGAACAACCTTCAATCCAAAATTCGATCGCCTAGATAGTAGTCAAATTTGCGAAGTGGTAATTGTCCACGATCCCTGAGAACGATATCCGGTCTTACCGTTTTATTACTTGCAACGAACCGGTACACTTGCCGAGTCCGTGTCAATAAGCATGACCAAGTGTGAAGGGAAGGGGGACATCACGAAATTAAGGGAGTGAGGGGGGTATTTTTGTCCTTCAAAATTGTCATGGGGACAAAATGGTAAAAGCGCATAGGGACAAATTGGAATTTCCTTTAAGAACAAGGGTATTATGGTCATTTCTATTCAAAATTCATCATGACAATTGAGTGGCTAGGAATGAAGGATATGTAGTTGAATTGTGACCACAAAAAGCTTATGGTACACTTGAGAATTGATAGAAAACTAGGGACATTTTGGTCTTTCGCTCACAAAATATCTAGATATTTAGGAATCGTCATTGTAACACCCCCCTTTACCTCCTAATCACATACGAAAACAAATTAAAAGGAAAGTTTCTTGGTTACTTTGAAAACTTCTATTATTTTTCAGAAGTCTGAAAACATAGGGGTAAAGTTTTATTTTCTTTTTTTCTTTTGTTCGGAGTATTTTCAAAAAGGAATAATGCACACAACTCAAACATAAGATCATACCATGCTTAATAGCACACAAAAGCTAGGTTTATTTATGAATCAAAGCACTTCAACATATAAACTTTCATGAAATAATCTTTCATATTGAAATTGATAAATTCATTGCAAGGTTCTTCAAACCACTTACAAATAATTTTCTTAAAACGCCTGTCCCAAAGGAAACAACCTAAGCTGGTCGTTCTAAAAGACAACTACTAGAAAGAACTCTACAGTTCTCCCCATAAAATTCTCACCAACCTCTTCAAGGATCGGGAGTACTATCCTTAAGTGAGGTTAGTAACTTCTTGACACCACTTGTCCTCGTGTAAGAAAGCACCACAACAAAGGGCCAGGAACACCTGATATGTTGTAAGGATGAGATACCAATATATGGATGACTAAAAGTGACTAAAAGTCCCTGTTTGGACATCACCGAAGTGACTAATAGCCCCTTCTTGGGCATCACCGAATTGACTAACCTGTGAGCCACGTCTGCCTAAATGCATGAAGAAAAACATTTGTTCAAGATGTTTTATTTGTGTTCAATCTCATTCGTTTTCGAAGCTCAAAGATAACAACTATTCATAATTTTCATCACTTGAAATTACTCAACATCAACACAGGACACGCAGTCCGAGTGCTCAATCACAACACCTTAGACCGATGCACCAGTCAAGACTTGTGGTCATGGAAAACAACATTCACCTTTAATAACGTTTATCACAACGTGATTAGGACACACAGTCCACACCAACATGAATAGGACACACAATCCACAACAACATAATTAGGACATACAGTCAACAACAACGTGACACGGATCAAAGATCTACGTGTAAATTACACAACACTAGTATTCTGACGTCTCGTATACTAGATTTGATTTCACCTGTTCTTACTTTTCGTTCAGTGAAAATCAAATACCAAAATAAAACCTCGGTAACCCATCCAAGTTACCGGATTATTTTCGAAAGTATTTCTTTACAGGAAATCTTTTCATTGGAAAATCATTTGTAAACTATTATAAGAAATCCATTTTCTCTTGAAATCCTTTTCTTAAAATCATCTCTATTTAAGGTCAAATATTTTCCAAAGGCTTTTCCTTTCGTAAAAACACATATTTTCTAAATGATTTTTCTCTTGTACAAAAACTTAGTTCGTAAGAAAATAATTTCCTTTAACTTGAAATTATTTAACACAAGTTCCAAAGTTTGATCCTTCCGGAATAAATACAAGTAAATCGAGCAAACCACAGACACACATGCACATTGCTATTGAATATCGCTCAGGCTGTCCCCTCTTACCTTTTGTGAAGGTAAAGGTACGTGATGCTTGAGGAAGTGTACTATGAATGTCCTCGTCTACTCTGCGACGAAAGTCTAGGTTTATGAACACAAAACCACAAGTTAAAAGTTAACCAAGAATTCTAAACCAAAACGGTATAGGTTCGGCCATGGCATAAAATAGGGTTAAAGGTTTTCAAAAGAGAATACAACTCATGGATTAATGATCCTTAAGTGTAGGAGTTCATAACCAAGGTTCACTTTAAAAAGGTAGAACAAAATCCCACTAAATCCATGCTTAATGTTTCGGCCTCTTTAGTATTAGTAGGCTAGAAATTTCCAACCCTTCTAAGCTCTTAGATTTAGCATTAAAAGATACCAAGAAGTCTAAATTCATGATCATATTGGAAATGTATTAAGGAGCTGAAGTCCATGATCATATTGGAAAATGAAAACAAAACATTTTAGGATCACAACCATCATAGGATAAATAGGCTAGAAATCTTTAAACTTTCCAATCTCTTAGACTTAGCATCCAAATGTATTAAGGAGCTCAAGTACATGATCATATTGGAAAATGAAAATAAAACATCCTAGGTTCACAACCATCATAGGATAAATATGCTAGAAATCTTTAAACTTTCCAATCTCTTAGACTTAGCATCCAAATGTTTTAAGGAGCTCAAGTCCATGATCATATTGGAAAATGAAAACAAAACATCCTAAGCCCACAACCTACTAGGTTCGGCCATCATGGGATCAACAAGCTAGGAATTTTCAAACTTTCCAAGACTTTAGATTTAAGATCAAGAGGTATCTAGAAGCTCAAATACATGATCATCTTTCAAAAAGTTAAAACAAAACATCCTAGGCCACTAATACATAGTTTCGGCCATCCTTGGAAAAATATGTTAGAAATATTTGTTTGATACAAGCTCTAAGAATATGAAATGGGAGATTAATAGAAGTTCATAGAAATTAGTTTCAACTCAAACGGAGTTTTCTACCATTTTCTAGAGATTTTAGAAGTTAAAAGAGCTTTAAGAACATTTGAAGAAGACATAAAGTAAACTCATGAAATAAATGTAAAACTTGCAATAGAAGAGTATGAGAGTGTTACCCTTGAAACTATAAAGAAAAAGTATGAAGAACTTGAAGCTTCAAACTAAGTAAAAATGGAAACTTTAAGTGTTAGAAACTTAAAAATGAGAAAGTGAAGTAGGAAAGTGATGAAGAGAAAATGAAATGGATATTTATAGAGGGAGGGTGAGATTGACTTGAAAGAGAAGGAAGAAGTGAGTCTTGATGGCCAAGTTTTGGCTTATGCCTTGTTTGGTTGAAGAAGAGAAAGAAAAAATGGGTTTTTAGAATACAATATGATATAATTTGAAAAGTGTGATGATTACACTTTTGGTGTGTGTCATAACCCATGTCCATCACATTCCATCAAGTCACTTCACTTCTTTTAGGCTCCCTTTTCTGTTCCATTGTGTATCCGGTTCAAGTTTTCGATCGTATATCGCCCGGAATAAATATTATACTTTATTTCTGAACTCAAATTTTCGAAAAATTCCAATATCATACAAAACATCACAAAAACACTAACCGTTTCGTTCACGGCTCAAAATTAGGTTTTCTGCTCAGTAAACTTGTACCGACAGTGAAAATGCAGACCGACTTTCGTCTGAATTTTCAACCAAAAATTTAATCGTGACTTCATACGATGAAACAACATAAGAAAATGATTTTATTTTATTAAAATCACTCTCTGGATTTTATAAAAAATAAACACATAAACATGTATTTACTGCTACAGAAGGACGCAGAAATCGGGGCGTTACACATCTTCTTCATTTCAGGATTATCAGGTAGGCAGACTCGTCCATTGCATCTTAGGATGTTGTCTAGTCCCATACTGAATTCTGGGGCCTTTCCTTGCTCCACGTGTTCTTTCTTTTCTTGAATAAATACATCGGTAGTTTGTTACTTTTTGATCTTCTCCATTAATCCATTTGAAAGCTTTCTTCACATTTCGTCGTCCACACAAAAGGTTGATCTTTCCATGTAAGCCGAGTCAACAGCACAACAATCTTGGAGAAACCTTTAATAAATCTCCGGTAGTATCCTGCCAAATCGACAAAACTTCAAATCTTTGTTACTGTCTTCGGTCTTTCCCAAGAAAGCACTGCTTCCACCTTGGCAGGATCTACGACAATACCTTCTTTAGAAATTACATGACCCAAAAACTTCACTTCTTCAAGCCAAAACTCACACTTAGAGAGTTTTGCGTAGAGTTCCTTCTCGCGTAAGATCTGTAGGATTGGTCGTAGATGTACTTCATGTTCTCCAGGACTCCTAGAGTATATGAGGATGTCATCTATGAATACGACCACAAACTTGTCAAGAAACGGTTGAAAAACTTGATTCATATAGTCCATGAAAACAGCAGGTGCATTGGTCACTCCAAAAGGCATCACCAGATACTCATAATATCCATAATGGGTTCGGAACGCCATCTTTGGTATATCTTCAGTCTTCACCCTAATCTGATGATAACCCGTCCTCAAGTCTATCTTTGAGAAAATAGCGGCTCCTTGTAGTTGATCCATCAGATCATCTATTCGTGAAAACGGGTACTTGTTCTTAATCGTTACCTTGTTAAGTTGCCTGTAATCAACACAGAGTCTTGAACCTCCATCCTTCTTTCTTACCAAAAGAACAAGTGCTCCCCACGGGGAAACACTCGGTCTTATGTGTTTTGACAACAAATCTTCTAGCTGAGCCTTCAGTTTAACAAGTTTTGTAGGTGACATCCGATACGGAGCAATCGATATCGGCCCGGTTCCTGGAACAAGATCGATAGAGAATTCCATATCCTTCACTGGTGATAATCCTGGTAGATCATTTGGACACGCTTCTGAAAAAAATCCTGCAAATCAGTTATCATACTCACATCATCTCCTTCTTGGGATTCTAAGTTAGTCAGAAGTAAGTATTTCTGGCCCTTTTTCTTTTGAAAGAGTTCTCAACACTTGAAGCGGATTTTCACTACAACATTGGTAAACTTCGGATCTTTACTTTAAAATGAAATTTGAAGATATTTCATGGAGTCCGATCAGTTCCCTGATACCCATGTCGGTTAGCTTATCCACTGCATAATGGATTTTGACAGGTAAGTAGGATGTTAACTTCGTCAGTTTGTCCACAGTCACTCGAAATAAAACGAATCTCTTAGAGGCTTTTGGTAAATTTATAATGAAATCCTTCGCAATTCTAACTTCAGACAAGGAATGTCTCAAGCACTAAGTTATCTCTCTTTCACTGTATTTGAATGACTCTGACATCCTGATGTGAATCAGATACCCACCCTCATTACTCATGAGATAGACATTTGGAAGGATACGTAGGGTAAAGTTGATCAAGGATGACAAATCCTTTCGAACTATAATAAGGCATGGTCTTGGAGATTACAGAAAGAAATTTTCAAGAAAAGAAGTGTCTTGCTTCCGCTTTCACAAAAGCTTAGAGAAGAATTTCATCAATTTGAAAGATACAGGAACATTTTGTATGGAAAAAGATCCTTCAATTAGGTTCGTGGATGTAAAAATTCATGGCCAATACACATTTACAAACATGAATATAATAAAGTTACTCCTTCTATTAGAATTTCCTTGGATAGTTTTAACTCTAAGAGTATTCAACGTACTACAAGACGTTCGTCAAAGGATGATTTCAAAGGGAACTAGTTCAACAAAATTGGACTAAGTCACATTTACCAAAAGTAAAAGTGTCTAGCATGAGTTTCATAAAGAAACTTTTGTTACTAAGAAATTATTTGGGTCATAACTCAAGAAATAGTTATAACCAATTTAGAATTCCTGATAGATTTCAAATCATACTCAGGAGAGTTCATCTGATGTAAGCAAACTTGCATACTATGATGGTTTGATATTACCATAAGGACTCGAAGAGCAAATGTCAACAAACAGCTTCATAAAAACCAAATAGTACAGTGGAGAGTTTTCTTAAACATGAGACATCTATTCTAGAAATATATGGTTGTTTATTTAACTGACATTAAATTTCATTTCTTTCGTAGTCTCGATATCAACCAGACAGTTGGTCGTGTGGCTATTATGTGATGCATCATATGTTGAACATAGTCTCTGTATCTATTATACAGGGATGGAACAAGGTAATACTTAAATAAACAACTTATTTAATTATATATTTTAGTTTTCCTTATCCTTGCGTTAATGTTACCGTGAATTATTTGAACGTGTGCAGGCTTTTAGCGACCAATCTCCTCTTGACAAAAAAGAGTTTAAAGACTTGAGGATGCGGTTTATAGAATTTTTCTTTAAGTGTACTAAAGAAAAAGGAATGGCAAGTATACCTCCTGAGTATTTAGAAGATGTGTAGTTAATAATTAGAAACTTATAGATGTGTATTAATTGCATTTAAAATAATTAGAAACTTTTAGTTATATTTTTTCTATCAATGGGTTTTGGTTTTTTATCCCCCCATTGGTTCTTTGTATTTATTTTCTTTTTTTAATAAAATTTAAGAGTACTCTTTTCCCTGAATGATGTTTTTATCTCTAAGGAGGGTTTTGCATCATAAGGTTTTAATGAGGCCCTTTTTTGCTAAATTTGAGTGTATGTGCAAATTCTGTAATATGCCTATTCTGTATATTTTGGACTGGGTTAATTTACTGAATGCAGGGAATAGTTGGGGAAATGGATATTGTAACAGGATTTAAAAAAAAACAATAAAATTAATGTCAGTTGTTGACTACAATTAATGTCAAGCTTTTTTCAGACGTTAAAAAGTAATTTCAACTAACATGAAAAGGGCTTCATGCACTAGTGTTTGTCTTTGGACGATGCAACAAAGAACAGGTCTTTAGGGCATTATGCTAGGGTCCTAGTGAATATTGATCTAGCTGGCTCTTTGTAGGAAGAGGTTCTTGTTGAAAGGGAAGGCTTTGCCTTTAAGGTTAATATTAAATATGAAAGACTCCCCTCGTTTTGTTCTTCTTGCAGAATTATTGGAAATTTCCTATCAAATTGCAAAAAGAATAGTAATGTTAATGATGATAAAGTCAAACAAAAGGTGGTACAAAAATATGTTCCCAAAAAGCAAGATTAAGCTACAAAAAATCAAATTCCAGACAAGGGAAAGGAGAGCATTGTGAAGCAAACAGCAAACAACAAACAAAGGAAAGGAGATCACTGCTGATCCTTCTCCTGTTAAGCACAATGTGGTGCAAGGTGAAACAAGTCGCAAGAACCCTACTGAGTATGATGCTGCAGTGCATGGTCGAGATATGGTGATTGATGTTGAGATTAGTAGATCTCAGGATAATCAAATTATAAGGCCGGTTGATAATTTGGAAGAACAATTAAATAAGGAGACCTCTCTTAATAATTAGGAGGATATTGAAAATGTCTTTGATGAATTGCAATCCTTAGGTAAGAATGATGGCACTCCTGACAATGCACTAAAGGATCTTGATCGAGTTTCTAATACTTTTTCTGGTGATGAGCAGAATAACCATGTTAATGGCATAGTTGTGAATTCTAAAGATCATATTAGTAAAACACCAGAAGTTCATCAAAACACTGTGGTGGTGAAAGATTTGGAAGCTTTGAAAGGAATATTGTGGGTTGATGATCTCATGCATATTCCTACTTGAGGCTCGAAATTCACTTGGTCAAATGGTAGAATTGGCAGATTTTATACTGAAAGGAGGCTTGATAGGTCCATCTGTAATGAGGATTGGATCAATTTTTGGACTAGTGTGGATTGTATCACTCTCACTCGAAGCAAATCAGATCATTTTCCAATTTTGATGAATCTGAAAAATCAAGACAGGCAGCATGGATCCTCTTTTAGATTTATGAGAATGTGGTCTTCTCACCCTGATTGTGAAAAGCTTATCTCTGAGGTTTAGAGCTCTCCAATATATGGTTACCCTATGTATATTCTCAGTCAAAAGTCGAGGAATTTAAAAACCAACCTGAAGGATTGGAATAAGACTCTTTTTGGTGATGTGCATTGATGAGTGTGATTCCACCTCATCTTTGTCCATCATTTTGCATGCATTTTCATGTAGTTTAGGCATATTTTTATTAGATTTTAGGTTAATTTTCCTTTGGAACGGGTAAGGCGGTTTTCGTGTGTTGTTTTGCAGATATCAAGGGTAAATTGCTCAAGATCAACCATGATGAAGTTTGGATGAAGATGGAGCTTTAAAACTGAAGAAAATGAGCCAAACAGAGCCCATCACGGCCTAGCCGTGATGCCCATCACGGCCATGATCGAGCAAAACTGAAAAAGAAGAAAGGTCAAGTCGAGTCATCACGGCCTGGCCGTGATAGCCATCACGGCCGTGACCCAAAACCACCACAAGTCAGAGCACATCACGGCCCTGCCGTGAAATTCTTCACGGCCACAAAGGAGCACTCGCGTCGCGAAAATTATGCTCGCGTCGCGAACCAATGAATCTTGCAGAACTGGCAGAGGCAGAGACCGTCACGGCCTGGCCGTGATGGCCATCACGGCCGTGACGCGCATTACTTGGACCTGAAGAAACCGAAATAGATCATATTTTGAGTTGGTTTGGGACTCTAACTTCCCCATTTCTATAAATATGGACCAAGGCATCAGATACACACATTATCACACATTGGGGCTACTACTCTAGGCATAGATTTTAGATCTCTTCTCCTCTTCTCTTCTCTTTTATGATTTTTCTATTATGTTGTCAACCCAGCTTGTCATCTCCATGGCAAGACTGGAGTAGTAGTTTGTTTCTAGGGACTAGGGCTCTGCCCGAGGTTTGTAAATGATGTTGATTTGATGTAAAATCGTTGTTGATTTCGTAATTGTTTTAGATCTGATTGCTAGTGTGTTAATCACTCATAAATTTCGGCAACCGTTTATTTGCGTGACATAGACGTTCTAAGGAGGAACCTAGCGGTGAACTTAGGATTTCTAGGGTGATTCACTCGTAAAGCCCGGCGGCCACTGGTTTGTGAGATGTGAATGATCCAAGGAGGAACCTAGCGGTGAACTTAGGTTATTTGCATGACTGAGACATTCCAAGGAGGAACCTAGCGGTGAACTTGGGTGTCGGACCTATAGAAGTCAGACTTGGGACTGAAATCACGAGAGTTAGAAGCCGTCCCTCGAGGAGCAACGAGTTGTCACGGAACGCAAAGGGTCCAATCTGGGATCGACTACCACGAGAGTAGGGGTCGGGTCAATTGGGCACGGTTTTTGTAACCCGAGAGGGAGCTTAAGCTATCAGAGGATAAACTCGCCTTCAAGGCAATTTCGTTAATCAACAAAGGTAAATCTGTTAGCAACATAAACAGCTTCAAAGGTAACCCAAATCCCTAGGAATTCGTTTAAATCGAAAACCCCAAAAACATTTGTTTTCTGTTTGTTTATCATTTCAATTTCAAATTCAAACCAATTTCAAAACCCTCTTTAAAACTGTCCAGAACTAATCGATTCGAAAGCCGATTGTGATTCGAGAACATAGTCTCTGTGGGTTCGATATCTTTTATTACTTGACGGCAGTCCGGTACACTTGCTGGATTCGCACACGAGCGCATCATCCAGCCGCGACGCCACATCAAGTTTTTGGCGCCGTTGCCGGGGACTGTGCCTTTTCGAATCTCAATTCAATTTTGAATTGATTTTTCTGGACCTTTTCTTTTTGTTTAATTTTTATTTCTGAAAAAAAAATATTTCAAAAAAATTTCTTTTCCTTCTATTGTATCCATCTCTCTGTGTGTTATATGCAAAGATCTCTAAGTCTTGGGAGCCTTAGTGAGATTGATCCGGATATCGAGAGGACCTTCCACAGACGTAGAAGACTACAAAGAGAGGGAGAAAGGTTGAGTCCTGTTCCACTCATGGCGAATCTACCGGATACAAAGCCTTTGAAGTACTACGCAGCCCCAAATGCGAGAGGCTTGCGAACTGGGATTGCAAGGCCAGAGATTGAGGCGGAAAACTATACCATACCGCCCATGCTAATCAACATAATTAGGCAACATCAATTCGGAGGATTGCCTTCGGAGGACCCGACCGATCATATAGAGACATTCTTAGAGTTCACCGATGCAATCAGGATTAATGGAGCCTCAGTCGATGTTGTGCGTTTGAGATTGTTCCCCTCATCTCTCACTGGAAAAGCGAAGGCCTGGCTAAAGCAAATCCCCGCTAACACTTTGACTACTTGGGACCAATTGGAGCAGGCGTTCTTGGAGAAATTCTTCCCTCCATCCAAGACGGCCTACATAAGAACCCAGATCACCGGCTTCTTCCAGAAAGACGGAGAATCATTATCAGAAGCTTGGGATCGTTACAAGGGACTGCTGGAGTCGTGCCCACATCACGGACTCGAGAGGTGGTTAATAGTGCACACCTTCTATAACGGATTGGATTACTCGTCGAAGGTGTCACTAGATTCTGCAGCCGGTGGAGCATTTATGAATAGGCCTCTCACCGAGGCATTCAACATCATCGAGAATGTCACCACCAACTACCACCAATGGGGATCCGAAAGAGGTAATAACCCGAATAAGATTTCGGGGGGTAAGTTTAAAGTAAGTAGCATTGATCTGATTATTTCTAAATTTGACTCACTAAATAAACGATTAGATAAGATTGAAAGAGCTAATGTGAGTGCAATAGGTGCTACTAACCTTGTTTGTGAGATTTGTGGAATGCAGGGACATGACATGATGGGATGCCCACATGGATCCGGCGCTTCGGGTGAGCAAGTGAACTCTTGTAACAACTACTATGATACGAACCCGAAGCTGCCCAACTATGCTCCCCCAAATCCCTACAACCAAAGAAGAAACAACCCTTACCTCTCCTACGGCAACTACAGCAACACGCTTAATCATGAGTTCCAAGAGGGTCAAGGTAATAAGAGAGCAGCACAGGGGTATCCTCAGGTACAAAGATCTAAACTCGAGACTTTATTTGAAAGTTTTGTCGAAACTCAGACAAAACAGAATGAGGAGTTTAGACAACAAGGAAGGGCAGTGAGTGAGGCAATAAAGGATCTAGCATCTAAGGTAGACAACTTAGCAACTCATAACAAGATGCTAGAAAACCAGATTGCCCAACAAGCCAGCACGTACTCGAAACCTAAGGGTACATTCCCGGGGCAACCCGAAGCAAATCCCAATGAGCATTGCAATGTCATACACTTGAGGGATGATAAGCTTGGGGTGGGGGTAGCTGAAATGGACGTGGAACCGGAGGAGGACACGAGCGAAAAGGAAGAGCCAGAACCAAAATATGTCCCTCCACCACCGTACCAACCCCCGATACCTTTCCCACAAAGGTTGGTTAGGAAAAAGCAAGTAGATGTAGAGACTAAAATGCCTACTAAACTGAAAGACCCAGGTAGTTTCTCCATCTCTTGCTCGATCGAACAACTGCAAATTGACCAAGCCTTATGTGACTTAGGGGCTAGCACGAGCTTGATGTCCCTCACTATCATGGAAAGGTTGGGAAGCAAAGAGTTGAGACCATTCAAATTCCCCTTACAAATTGCGGATGGCTCAACTAGGACTCCTCTAGGCATACTAGAGAATGTTCCTGTAAAGGTAGGGAAAATTCTCATCCCTACCGACTTCCTGGTATTGGACATGAAAGGGAATTCTAAATTCCCCATCATTTTAGGAAGGCCATTCTTGGCAACCGCTGGAGCATTAATAGACGTAAGGAATGGCAAACTCTCTCTAAATGTAGAGGAAGGTAGGGTAAATTTTCAGTTGACTAACTCTTGTAACAACCCTCCTTTTGAGAGCCATGTGTGCAGAATTGATGTAACGTCTCCAGTGGTAGAGAAAGAACTTAGCATGGAAGCAACCCCAAAGATTTGCAGGGCTAATGATGCACCCAGCAGTGGTGAAGTTGGAGTTGCTGTCCATGCGGAAACAAAACTTCCTCCGGGAGGAAGGAAGGCTAGGAAGCTCCGAGAGAAAAGAGCGAAGCGGAAGCATTATTGGTCGTATGAGCAGAAACGGCTTTTTGAAGGAGCTCCATGGAAGAGAAGTGTGCCTGCACTTCTACGCCCAGCCGACCCCGGTTGATTTAAGGAAGTATGGTCAAGCTTAAGACCATAAATAAGCGCTTCTTGGGAGGCAACCCAAGTTTTCTTTCCCTTTTTCCTTTTGTTTTTGAATTAACCTCTTGAATAATTTGAGAAGATCAAGAGGCAAAAATATCATTAATAGGTTTGTCTAGTGTTTTCAGGTTAAGAAAGAGAAGAAGAGCATAAAAAAGATAAAGTCGAGGCCATCACGCCCGGCCGTGATAGTGGTCACGGCCGTGATAAACTAAACAAGAGCACGAGAAAGGATCACGGCCTGGCGTGACAACCATCACGGGCGTGATGAGTAGGATGCCAAGGTCGAGAGAGCATCACGGCCTAGCCGTGATGTAGACCACGGCCGTGACAGGGGCAACTCCGAGGACGGAATTGATCACGGCCTAGCCGTGATGAGCCTCACGGCCGTGAGGAAATTTCTACCCAAGTTTTGACTAGAATGTGAGCCAACACCCGCTACCGACTCGGTAAGTTGTTCCATTTTTCTCCTCTCTCCGACTTGATTATTTACATTGGAAACAATGTAAGTAATCAAGCTTGGGGTAGGGGTATTTATTTTTGCATTTGCATTGTTGCATTCATATTGCATTCTCATAGGCATAGATTGGTATGATCACATTCTCTAGATTGCCTCTCACTTAGAACATGCATCCAATTGTGAGAACTTGGAGCCAAATGAATTGAGATAGTGAATTTTAAACCCAATTTTTCATTATTCTTGTGATATGGCTAAAAATAAAAAATTCTTGAGATAGTCATTTGATAGTTGATAATTAGCATGTGGTCCCTTAAACTTGTGTTCCTCACTGATTTTTGAACTACTAAATGTAAGATTTTGAGCCAAAAGGGGGTATTCACTAAATCTACCCCATTTCTTGTGATAGAGTGATTTAATTCCTCATGGACTGTATTTTCTAGAACTTGACTTGAAACCATTTCAAAACTTAAAAATTTTTGAAAACATTTTTGAATATGATTGAGGCACTAGGTATTTTTCCGGCCTCCCGAGCTTTGAATGATAAATGCTACCCCTTAGTTGCCCAATTTTGAGCCTAAAAGGAAAAAAATACTTTTCTTGGTACCATGAATTAATTTGATAAATAATGCTTGGTATGGCACCTTTTAAAGTATTACAAAAAGGGCAAAATGGTAGTTGGAAAAAGAATGGGATGAAAATATTTCTCTTGAGCTAAAAAGTTCCCCTTCTCCAAACAAATAAAAATGAAATAAACAGAAAAAAATGGAGAAGGGGATGACAAAGAATGTGAGAAATGAAAAAAATAATAATAATAGAAGGAAGAAAGGTGGAAAAGTAAACCAAAGCCCAAAAAAGGGGTATTTTAGAAGGTGTCATGCTTTGTAATGTTTGATAATATGTCTAGCCTTCTTGAAATTCCCTTTCCTTGATTTTCCCACCTTACAATAAATCCCATGGCCACATTACAACCAAAGGAAAAGACCTCTTGATTCTTAAGTGTTTTCATTAATAAAGTGGAGATTTGGTTAATGGTCAAGCCTATGGTAAAATACTTTCCTTGAGGAAATGGAGTGAATTGTCATAAACCCTAAAACACTTGAGTGAGGTGAGATGACTGCCCAAATCAGTGAGGACATGAACTTGAAGAATCTAAGCTTCTAATTGGACTTGAACTTGATTATCTCTTGAGTGCTTATTAAAAATGCCTATCACTTGGATTAGCTTCTAGGGTTCTTGGTTCACTATCCATGCTTTGATTGATTTATCTTATGGCCTGAGTAATTGCTTGAGGACAAGCAAAGTTTTAAGCTTGGGGTGATTTGATGAGTGTGATTCCACCTCATCTTTGTCCATCATTTTGCATGCATTTTCATGTAGTTTAGGCATATTTTTATTAGATTTTAGGTTAATTTTCCTTTGGAACGGGTAAGGCGGTTTTCGTGTGTTGTTTTGCAGATATCAAGGGTAAATTGCTCAAGATCAACCATGATGAAGTTTGGATGAAGATGGAGCTTTAAAACTGAAGAAAATGAGCCAAACAGAGCCCATCACGGCCTAGCCGTGATGCCCATCACGGCCTAGCCGTGATGCCCATCACGGCCATGATCGAGCAAAACTGAAAAAGAAGAAAGGCTAAAGTCAGAGTCTGTCACGGCCTGGCCGTGATAGCCATCACGGCCGTGACCCAAAACCACCACAAGTCAGAGCACATCACGGCCCTGCCGTGAAATTCTTCACGGCCACAAAGGAGAACTCGCATCGCGGCCTGGCCGTGATGGCCATCACGGCCGTGACGCGCATTACTTGGACCTGAAGAAACCGAAATAGATCAGATTTTGAGTTGGTTTGGGACTCTAACTTCCCCATTTCTATAAATATGGACCAAGGCATCAGATACACACATTATCACACATTGGGGCTACTACTCTAGGCATAGATTTTAGATCTCTTCTCCTCTTCTCTTCTCTTTTATGATTTTTCTATTATGTTGTCAACCCAGCTTGTCATCTCCATGGCAAGACTGGAGTAGTAGTTTGTTTCTAGGGACTAGGGCTCTGCCCGAGGTTTGTAAATGATGTTGATTTGATGTAAAATCGTTGTTGATTTCGTAATTGTTTTAGATCTGATTTCTAGTGTGTTAATCACTCATAAATTTCGGCAACCGTTTATTTACGTGACATAGACGTTCTAAGGAGGAACCTAGCGGTGAACTTAGGATTTCTAGGGTGATTCACTCGTAAAGCCCGGCGGCCACTGGTTTGTGAGATGTGAATGATCCAAGGAGGAACCTAGCGGTGAACTTAGGTTATTTGCATGACTGAGACATTCCAAGGAGGAACCTAGCGGTGAACTTGGGTGTCGGACCTATAGAAGTCAGACTTGGGACTGAAATCACGAGAGTTAGAAGCCGTCCCTCGAGGAGCAACGAGTTGTCACGGAACGCAAAGGGTCCAATCTGGGATCGACTACCACAAGAGTAGGGGTCGGGTCAATTGGGCACGGTTTTTGTAACCCGAGAGGGGCTCAAGCTATCAGAGGATAAACTCGCCTTCAAGGCAATTTCGTTAATCAACAAAGGTAAATCTGTTAGCAATATAAACAGCTTCAAAGGTAACCCAAATCCCTAGGAATTCGTTTAAATCGAAAACCCCAAAAACATTTGTTTTCTGTTTGTTTATCATTTCAATTTCAAATTCAAACCAATTTCAAAACCCTCTTTAAAACTGTCCAGAACTAATCGATTCGAAAGCCGATTGCGATTCGAGAACACAGTCTCTGTGGGTTCGATATCTTTTATTACTTGACGGCAGTCCGGTACACTTGCTGGATTCGCACACGAGCGCGCGCATCCGCAGCGCGACGCCACATCATGCATCTTAAAGTGAAGACATCTTTGGCAGACTTAGACTTGATACAACAGCATATGTCTCCTGGTGGTGATCAGAGTTTCTTTGAGCAGGAAAAAGAAGCAGATCCAAGACTTCAACAAGCTTTGCACTATGAAGAAGAGTTTTGGCATGAAAAGTCTAGGGTAAACTGGCATCTATATGGGGACAGGAATACATAATTTTTTCACAAGATGGCCAAAGTTAAAAATGCAACAAAACATATTTCAGTCTTGAAAAATGGTGATCAGGTTATTCACTCTGCTGCTGGTATTGAGGACCATGTTTTGCATTATTATAAAGATCTATTTGCTTCCTCTAATGCCTACTCTCCTAATGATCTTGTGAGCAAGGTAATTCCTTCTTTGGTTACTGAGCAAGACAATGAAATGTTAACAAGATTGTCTAGAATAGATGAGGTTTAAAAGGCTGTGTTCTCAATGAATGGTAATGGATCACCAAGCCCTGATGGGTTTGGGGGATTCTTCTTCCATAAATACTGGGATATTGTGTCTACTGATGTATACAAGGCTGCTCGCAATTTTTAGTGAGGGCTGGTGATGCCAAATCTGAATTCAAATGTAGTTGTGCTCATTCCTAAGGTAGCAAATGCTGACATAAATGAGCTATACATGCCTATTGCTCTTGCAAACTTCCAATTCAAGATCATCACCAAAGTTTTGACTGATAGATTGTCTATAGTTGCTCCTAGAATCATTTCAGTGAATCAAAGGGGTTTTGTGAAGGGTAGGAGCATCTCTGACTGCATCTGCATTGCCTCAGAGTCTATAAACCTTTTGGATAAGAAAGCTTTTGGAGGTCAGATAGCTATGAAGATATACATTAAGAAAGCATTTGACACTGTTGATTGGTGTTTTTTGATAAATGTTCTCAAGGCTTTTGTCTTGAATGATACATTCTGCCATTGGATCGAGTTGATCTTACATTCTGCAAAGCTGACTATTTCTATTAATGGCCATGCTACTGGTTTGTTCAATTGTTCAAGAGGAGTTAGGCAGGGAGATCCATTATCTCCTCTTCTTTTCTGCCTTGCAGAAGAGGTTCTCAGCAGAGGGATTACTAATCTGGTGGATACTAGTCAATTACAACTCATGACTGGTCCTAGGGGGTTCAAGATACCAAGCCATGTGTTATATGATGATGACATCATGATCTTTTGTAGAGCTTCAAAACAAAGTCTTTCTAATTTGCTGAAGTTGTTCAAAGACTATGAGCAGGCTTCTGGTCAAGTGGTTAGCAAATATAAATAAAAATTCTTTATTGGTGATGCTTTGCAGAACAGAAGTGCTAGCATTTCAGGAATTCTAGGATTCTCTGCTGGCCACCTTCCTTTCTGTTACCAACCATGGGATCAAAGAGATGAAGATTAGCTTCATAGGAAAAATAATTCTTGGAAGCATGAAAGCTTGCAAGTGAGAAGAGTTTCTCATGAGTAATCATATTGAAAAAGATACTTAATTGTGTCCATTGGTGTCTTATTTATATACTAGATTAGGATAATGATATGTAACTAACTCCTAACCAACTCACTAACCATATATTCTATTACCCTCCCGCAAGTTGACAATGGTGGTAACCATAGGCAGCTTGAAGTGAAAAGAAAAATAAAATCCTTCCTATATTACAAAAGAGACCAATCTACACTAAAATGCATCAGTAAAAATAAGTCCCAAATAGAAAAGAAACCATTACAAACATGAGCCCAAACAAACAAACAGTAGCTAAAGAAAGAGTAGGTCCAACAGTAGAGTAGGCCCAACAGTTGGTAGCTGAATTGAGAATTGAAGAATGGCCCAGCCCAAATTGCGTAAAGGGCAACACTCCAGTCTCCCCACTCAGTGACTCAGCCATTCCATGCTTCTGGAACTTTCGAGAAGATCTGCCTCCGCCAGGATCATGAGGCCGAGGTTCATGGCAGAGGAGCTCGCCGGAACCGTTGTCTCCACCTGCAGCACCGCCGACGGTTGTGTTCTTGGTTCCCCGGAGAATCGAATCCAGAACCGAGTGAAGATCGAACAAAATCTTCTTGAAGAAGAATTGAATCTTGCAATCTTGCGCGAAGAAGATGAAGTCAATGGTTTTATAATCGGAGAATAGAGGAACCTGTTGGCGGCGCCGTCGCAGGGAAGAAGCCGGAGAAGATGGACGATCTATGCCGGGATCGAAGATGAATCCTGAGCACGGCGATGAAACCAGCGGCGAATAATGGTGGTGAGACACCTCGTTGTGCCCCGGTGTTTTATTAGATTAATTACCTTATTAAATCAATTCTTAATCACGTGCATATCGTGAAAATACGTAAAAATTAAAAACTTATTTAATTATCATAGAACTTCTACAAATTTAAAACACAATAACTTTAACATATGTAAATACACACTTAGTTGTTCATTACAATACCAAAACACTGTTGAGGGTATCCTCACAGTAGGATCCCTCACAGGCATAAACTTAATAACAGACATACTTAGCGGAAATATAAAAATGCTCCTTAGACACACTGGCCATAATGTCTATACTCTAATCGCCATGGATCACAACTCGACCCCCAGCGTCGGCTTCGTAAAGAGTTCCATCCAACTCCTCAACAATCTCTGTTTCATACAGAGTTTCGTCCATCTCCTCAGCAACATAACCCTCCATCGGGTCTTCTAACGTAAACCAAAGTAACCCACAAAAATACAGAAACATAGGGAATATGAAACAGTTCTATCATCAAAAAGCGGAAAAGAGTCATAGTAAATCATACAGTAATTGTCACAGACAAACAACACACATAACTAACAGATCATCCTCAAGTTAATATATCATCCTCTACCCCCAATCTCATGCTACTCAAAGACACCATAGTTGCACACATATTTTCTAAGGTGGAAGTGGTCTCGCGAGAACTCTTGATTTTACGTGTATTATATTACCAATACACAGTGTATTATAATACCAATACACAGAAGTGTTTTACGTGTATTATATTACCAATACACAAATGTCTTACGTGTATTATATTACCAATACACGGTGTATTATATTACCAATACACAAAAGTGTTTTACGTGTATTATATTACCAATACACGGTGTATTATATCACCAATACACAGATGTCCTTGCGTATTATATTACCAATACACTTTTGTCTTTGTGTATTATATTACCAATACACTTTTGTCCTTGTGCATTATATTGCCAATACACGGTTGTGGACAACAACACCTATACTTGAATCTCACCAACCAGTTTTAACAACATCCTAGTGCCTTAACCTTCCATTAGAACTTGACACATATTCTATACCATAACACCTCTTTAACATACATCATCTAGGTTAGGCACTTCTAAATCATCATTATCCTCACACCCAAAACAATCATCTCTTAGACAACATATATGTCTTTGCTTAAAAACCACTAAGCATAATAAAATATCACAAAATCAATTCAATAAAGGTAATAAAATCAAATCAACCATCAAAAATATAAAATCAACCTAATATGGTTTAGGTCACCCTACACAATTATTATACAATCTACTACTTATCCATTCCGACGATAGGTTGGTTCTTTCCCCCACATGGGTTATCACCGGACTCCCGAACTCGAAGCTCCTCGTTGTCACACCACTAAGTACTAACTCCACCTTCTGTGAAGGTAAGGAGATTAGATGCTCGAAGAGGTATACCACGAACGTCCTCGTTTCCTCTGCGATGGAAGTCTAAGGTTATGAACACAAAATCACAAGTTAAAATCAAACAAGAACACTAAACCACAAGGTATAGGTTCGGCCAAGACTAGTTCTTAGGGTTAGAGATTCCCAAAAATTATACAACTCATGGATTTATGATCCTTAAGTGTTAGGAGTTCATAAACAATGATAACTTAACAAAGTTGAATTAAAATCCCAATAAGTTATAAACTTAGGGTATTCGGCCAAGGCTAGTAAAATAGGCTAGCATTCACTAAACTTTCCAATCTCTTAGGTTTAGCATCCATATGTATTAAGGAGCTCAAAACCATGATCATTTTGGAAAAATAAGAACAAATTATCCTAGGTCCATAACCTTCTAGGTTCGGCCTTCATAGGATTTATAGGTTAGAAATCTTTAAACTTTCCAATCTCTTAGACTTAGCATCCAAATATCTTATGGAGCTCAAGTCCATGATCATTTTGGAAAACAATGGAAACTTAAACATTCCAATCTCTTAGACTTAGCATCCAAATATCTTATGGAGCTCAAGTCCACGATCATCTTGGAAAAATGAAAGTAATACATCCTAGCTTTAATAACATAGAATAAACAAGTTAGAAATCCTTAAACTTTCCAATCTCTTAGACTTAGCATCCAAATATCTTTTGGAGCTCAAGTCCATAATCATTTTGGAAAACAATGGAAACTTAAACATGTTGGTAGTGGCTACGGTCTCAAGAGAGGGGGGGTGAATTGAGATATTGAAAACTTATTCAACAATTTAAAGTAAAACAGTGTTTCTTTTAATGAAAATTGGTTTTCACTCAATTTTAATTCCCAAGAATTAGGTTATGGAACAAGTAATGATGACAAGAAGAATTATAAGTAGGAACAACAGATTGCAGATTTAAAGATTCAAGTTTAAACAAGTATATGGAGTTTAAGGATTAGAAGAACACACAAACAAATTTATCCTGGTTCGGCTGCCTCCTCTGGTAAGCCTACATCCAGTCCCACACCTCTGTGGATTTCTTCACCATAATCAGCAATAACACAATTCTAATTACAGCAACACAAGGATACCCTCCTTGCTTGAAAAATCTCCGAAAGCACACTAGCTTTCTTTACTCAAGGATCCTTTCTATCCTTGTTGAACCCTAAGAGATACCCTCTCTTAGTCACTCCAATTCACAAAAAAGAATTGAGTAGAAGTAAGACTCTAAAAGCCCGATAAAACAAATTGAAGTTCTAACTACTATCACACTTTTCTCAGTGATGAAGCACTTTGGATCAGAATTAGTTTTTGTTGTTGTTTAAAAGTGTTCCTTTGATCCCTCTTTATATAGAAGACAAATTATAGCTGTTGGGATTATTTAAGACATATTTGGATCCGATTTATCAAAATCTTCTTTCTTGATTCTTGATCTCAAAATGTGATTCTGTTTGATCTTTGTAGAGATTGCATCCTTCTTGAGATATAACTGTTTCCATCTGAAAGGATAGCCAAGTCTTTTTTTTTGAAGAGTAATTAATCCGTGTTTATTTGAAGAGAAAAATATCCGTGTTTATTTGAAGAGAAAAATATCCGCGTTTATTTGAAGAGAAAAATATCCGCGTCCATTTGCCACGTTAGCAGACAGGAGTATTAGCTCAAGGTTATTGGACGGGCTCCAACTGGTAGACGAGCTTTATATATCGTGTAAGTGGACGGAGCTTATAATTTAGCGTGTATCATTAGTAGATGAGCTCTCCAAGTGTTACTATCAGTAGACGCGCGCTCTTGTTACTTTCAGTGGACGAGCTCTCCTTTTTCTTCAGTGGACGCGTGCTTCTTTTACATTAGTGGACGTGTGCTTCTTTTACATCAGTGGACGTGTGCTCCAAGTGCCACATCAGCAGATGAGATCTTCTGTTTCCTTAGTGGACGCACTTCATGTACGAGATCTTCTGTTTCTTTCAGTGGACGCGCTTCTGTGCCACGTCAGCAGATGAGATCATCTGTTTCTTTCAGTGGACGCGCATCTGTGCCACGTCAGCAGATGAGATCTTCTATTTCTTTCAGTGGACGGCGGCTTTTTACTTTGTTCTTTAGTGGATGTGCTTTCTTTGTTCTTTCAGTGGATGTCAGCTTTTTACTTCGTTGTTCCTTTAGTGGACGAGCTCTTTAATTGTTCATTGGACTTCAGCTCTTTACTTTGTTGGACGAGTGATCTTGCATGCAAATTAACACATAATGAGTACGTAGTCAGAATTAAAAATCTTATGCAAAATACACTTTGTTTGTCATACATCAAAACATGAATGAGGGCTTAGTCTTACAAACTCCCCCTTTTTGATTATGACAAACCTTACCATACTTAACCTTAGTTATTAAAAAATCAGAGTGCAGCTATTCAGTAAGCATGGTTCTTGAGTTATTTTCGTCCTCCCCCTGTGTCATTGATATCTTTCAAAAGATCAAGTGTTATCATATCATTATAAGAAAAAAAATCATCTTGCATTTATTACAAGTTCAAGTATGTCTTTTCAAAGCAGTTCATACTCAGGTATCAGAGAAAAAAAAATTTACATATTAGAGAAATTTTTTTTACAGCAAATGCATGATTCATCTTTATGGTTCATATTTCTCCCCCTTTGTCAGAGAAATAAAAATTAAAAACTTTGCATATCAGAAAATGCATGGTTCATTTTTATGGTTCATATTTCTCAGATGTATAGTTCATCTTTCTAGTTCATCTCATATGTATGGTTCATCTTTCTCCCCCTTTGTCATTATCAAAAAGAAACTATGGAGAATATTGAAATCAATCTTAATAAACAGTCTTGCATTCATTGATAATAAAGCATTTCAGAACTTATGCAATACATCAAAACATCCAAAATACCAAAAAATATTACAGACACCTAAGGACGCTTAGCATCTTGTCCATGTCCTTCATAATTTTCAGCAACGTGTGCAGCCTTGCGTGCCATCTGTTATTAGTTATTTTGAGGATCAATTATGCCAAGTTCCCTTCTTATAAAGAAGAAACTCTTCTTATTTAGTGGTTTGGTGAATATATTATCTAATTGCTTAGTTGTATCTATATGTTCAATCACAACATCACCACTTTGAATATGATCCCTGATAAAATGATGTCTAATTTCAATATGATTGGTTCTTGAGTACATAATTGGGTTCTTTGTTAGATTTATTGCACTAGTGTTATCACATTTTATTGGTATATGATCCAGATAAATGCCATAGTCAATTAATTGTTGTTTCATCCATAGGATTTGAGCACAACAACTCCCGTACCGCAACATATTCTGCCCGGTTTGTGGATAAGGCCACACTAGTTTGTTTTTTACTAAACCAGGACACTAGGGAATTTCCTAATAAATGGCATGTTCCACTTGTGCTCTTCCTATCTAACTTGCATCCAGCAAAGTCAGAGTCAGAATATCCTATTAATGTGCAAGTGGATCCCTTGGGATACCACAGCCCTATTTCTTTTGTTCCTAGTAAGATGTGATTCTTTAGGATTAGCTTGATACCTTGCACACATACACGCACTGAACATTATATTTGGTCTACTAGCAGTGAGATAAAGTAAGGATCCGATAATACCTCTATACTTTGATACATCTATAGATTTACCATGTTCATCTTTGTCCAAGTAGCAGGCTGGACTCATTGGTGTTGCCATTTCCTTTGCGCTTTCGATTCCAAACTTCTTTAGTAGTTCCTTGGAATACTTTGTTTGGCTTATGAAGGTTCCATCTTGGCATTGTTTAATTTGAAGTCCAGGAAAGAAGGTAAGCTCTCCCATCATGGACATTTCAAATTCAATTTGCATTAGTTCACCAAATTCCTTGCATAAAGACTCATTAGTAGCACCAAAAATAATGTCATCAACATAAATTTGAACAAGTAAGATATTGTGGGATTTTGTTTTAGTAAATAGTTTAGTATCAACTTTTCCTCTTTTAAAGCCTTTCTCTAGGAGAAAATTGCTTAACCTCTCATACCAAACTCTAGGAGCTTGCTTGAGTCCATCGAGGGCTTTAGTTAGTTTATAGACATGATTTGGGAACTCACTATCAATAAAGCCAGGGGGTTGGCTTACATATATTTCCTCTTGTATTATTCCATTTAAAAAGGCACTTTTCACATCCATTTGGTACAGTTTAAAGTTCATTATACAAGCATAGGTTAAGAGCATTCTTATGGCTTCTAATCTAGCTACGGGAGCATATGTTCCATCATAATCAATTCCTTCTTCTTGATTATATCACTTAGCTACTAGTCTAGCCTTGTTTCTTACTATTATTCCATTCTCATCCATTTTGTTTCTAAACACCCATTTAGTTCCGATTATTTGGTTACTTTTGGGTTTTGGAACTAAATCCCAAATTTTGTTCCTTTTAAATTGATTTAACTCCTCTTGCATTGCAATCATCCAATGTTCATCATTAATAGCATCATCAACACATTTTGGTTCTATTTGAGATACAAACGCCATGGTATTGCAAATATTCCTTAAAGAGTTTCTAGTGGTTACCCCTTTGGTGATCTCACCAATGATATTGTCTAGGGGATGATTCTTTGAAGCTTGCCACTCCTTAGGAAGATTATCTTGTTGAAGTTCTGCTTGAGGTTCTTTATTGCTTTCTTCATCTGCCTTTTCCTTGTTGCTCTCCTTTCCTTCATCAGATATCACTTCATCCTCAAGAGTTTCTGCATCATCAAAAATGTCCTTTCCCAACCTTTTGGGGTTAGTCTCATCAAATGTTATGTGAACAGATTTCTCAATTGATAAAGTACGCTTATTAAACACTCTATATGCTTTGCTAGTTAATGAATAACCTAGGAAAATACCCTCATCAGCTTTGGGATCAAATTTCCCAAGATTATCCTTGTCATTATTTAGTACAAAACATTTACAGTCAAAGACATGAAAATGAGAAATGTTAGGTTTTCTTCCCTTATAAAGTTCATATGGAGTTTTCTTCAGAATTGACCTTATTAGAACTCTATTTAAAACATAGCATGCAGTACTCACAGCATCAGCCCAGAAATATTTTGGTAAATTAGAGTCACTCAATATGGTTCTAGCAATTTCTTCAAGTGACCTATGTTTCCTCTCAACTACTCCATTTTGTTGTGGAGTCCTAGGTGCAGAAAAATTGTGTTTTATACCATGTTCATCACAAAAGTTATCAAACTCCTCATTTTGGAATTCTCCTCCATGGTCACTCCTAATTGAAACAATTTTCATGTCTTTCTCATTTTGAGCAACCTTAGCCATTTTCTTAAAAGCTTTAAAAGCTTCATTCTTTTGTGCTAAGAAAAAGGTCCAAGTGAATCTAGAGAAGTCATCAACAATTACAAGAGCATAGAGATTTCCACCAAAGCTTTTTGTCCTTGAAGGTCCAAAAAGGTCCATGTGCAGTAATTGTAAGGGTCTACTAGTAGAAACAGTGTTTTTAGCCTTAAATGAGGTTTTCACTTGTTTACCCTTTTGGCATGCATCACATAGGCCTTCTTTAACAAACTTTTTATTTGTTAAACCGATTACAAGTTCTTTGGAAATTAATTTATTTAAGTGGTCCATATGAATGTGAGCTATTCTCCTATGCCAAAGCCAATTTTCATTTTCTTTGGAAATTAAGCAACATGCATCATTGGAAATTAAGTTGTCTATGTCTAGCATATAGATGTTATTGATTCTATTTCCAATCAGTTTTATGTTATTATCATGAATAGATTCGATCATACACAATTTTGAGTTAAAGTTTACCTTGTAGCCTTTATCACATAATTGGCTTATACTTAGTAGATTGTGTTTGAGCCCTTCCACATAGAGAACATCCTCAATCTTGATTGTTGGACTTTTTCCTATTGTTCCAACACCAAGGATTCTTCCTTTGTTGTTGTCTCCATAGGTGACATTTCCTCCTTCCTTGGGAGTGAAAGATGTAAATTTTGTGAAGTCTCCGGTCATGTGTTTGGAGCAGCCACTGTCCAAAAACCAGCTTGAGGTTTTGGCCTTCAAACACACCTACAAAACAGAATCTTTTATGCTTTTCCTTTAGGTACCCAAATTTGTTTGGGTCCTTTAGTGTTAGTAGCAACATAAGTTCCTTTTGGAACCCAAATTTGTTTAATGCCAACATGAATGTTCTTTCTAAGTCTACAAGTAGCAGCTGTATGACCTTTCTTTAGACAATAATATCATTTAACAAAAGGACTAGATGAGGAAATAGGTGGAACAAAAAGCTTTTTAAAAGATTTTTCCTGTACCATTGGCTTATATCCAATTCCTGCTTTGTCATACACACCCTTCTACTGTCCTAATATGGCATTCAAGTTATCTCTACCCAAAGTGAACTTAGATAGAGTTGTATTCAGTTTTTCAACTTCCTTTTCTAGTGTAGTGCATTTGGTGCAAATTGAACTAGATGCAAGTATTTGTGAATTTTCAGTTTATAGTTCTTTAAGCTTTATTTGTAAAGATACATTATCACTACATTGTTTTACGATGATCTTTCTAGAAGATTTAAGCTGTTTACCAATTTTAACATATTCTTCATGCAATTCATCGAAAGCATCTTGTAACTCATCATAGGTAGGAGAGGAATCATTTACCTCGGTTTCACTATCACTTTGATGATTTGCCATGATACAAAGGTTGGCTTCTTCATTTTCGATTCACTCTTGGTGGAATCCATACCATTTTCTCCCCACGCTATGTATGCTCTTCTAGGCTTTCTTCCTTTCTTTTCTTTGCTGTCATTCTTCTCATACTTTTCTTTCTTTTGTAGCTTTGGACATTCATTTTTGTAGTGTCCAAGCTTTCCACATTCAAAGCATTTGATTGTTGAGGAAGAGCTTTCACCTTTGTTCATGTTATTTTTGGTAGGAAAACCGAATTGCTTCTTGTTTCTATTCTTCTTGAAGAATCTTTTAAATTTCCTCACAAGCAATCCCATGTCTTCTTCTTCGGATTCTTCACTTTCATCAAGGTGTTCATCTTCATCACTTTCTATTGATTCTTTGGAAATATGAGCCTTGAGTGAGAGTCCTTTCTTCTTTTTCTCCTTATCTTCATGATCTTT
The DNA here is from genome assembly GCA_030762895.1 of Sophora flavescens. Lineage (NCBI taxonomy): Eukaryota > Viridiplantae > Streptophyta > Magnoliopsida > Fabales > Fabaceae > Sophora > Sophora flavescens. The sequence goes on along the minus strand of CM061070.1, from coordinate 25,935,600 downwards.
CAATCTATTTAGTTCCAATTTCGTGTTCTTTCAACTTGCCAAATAGAGTAGCAATCTGCATTGTGTCAAGATCCTTTGCTTCAGCAATTGCAGTAACTTTTGGCTTCCATTCACGACTCAAACATCTCATAATCTTGTTAATCTTTTTCTCATATGTGATTGTATATCCGAGTCCTTCTAACTGGTTCACGATGTGTGTAAACCTCTTTTGCAGATCATCTATCTCCTCACCATTCTTCATGAGAAAGAGTTCATATTCATGGACTAGTGCATTCATCCTTGCTCTTTTCACATCGTTGGTTCCTTCATGAGTGAGTTGAAGAGTATCCCACATCTGCTTTGTCGTTTTGCAATTGGAGACCCTGAAAAACTCATCATAATTCAAAGCAGCTATTATAATATTCTTTGCTTTAGCATTATAACCAACTCTTCTTTTATCATCATCATTCCAGTCATCTTTTGGTTTAGATTGTTTATTTCCCTTAGCATCAAGAATAAATGGAGCATAGGGACCATGTTCAACAACATCTAAAACATCTAAACCTGCAGCCTCAAGAAAGATAAGCATTCTTTCTTTCCAATACATGTATTGGGAGCCATTAAAGGCAGGGGGTCTAGTGAGTGAAGCCCCATCACCCAGGATATCATTTGTAGCCATCTCTTGAAGCTATTAAGCTTTGTAACAAGAGTTTTAGCCCTGATGCCAATTGTTGGTAGTGGCTACGGTCTCAAGAGGGGGGGGGGGGGTGAATTGAGATATTGAAAACTTATTCAACAATTTAAAGTAAAACAGTGTTTCTTTTAAAGAAAATTGGTTTTCACTCAATTTAAATTCCCAAGAATTAGGTTATGGAACAAGTAATGATGACAAGAAGAATTATAAGTAGGAACAACAGATTGCAGATTTAAAGATTTAAGTTTAATCAGGTATATGGAGTTTAGGGATTAGAAGAACACGCAAACCAATTTATCCTGGTTCGGCTACCTCCTCTGGTAAGCCTACATCCAGTCCCACGCCTCTGTGGATTTCTTCACTATAATCAGCAATTACACAATTCTAATTACAGCAACACAAGGATACCCTCCTTGCTTGAAAAATCTCCAGAAAGCACACTAGCTTTCTTTACCCAAGGATCCCTTCTATCCTTGTTGAACCCTAAGAGATACCCTCTCTTAGTCACTCTAATTCACAAAAAGAATTGAGTAGAAGTAAGACTCTAAAAGCCTGATAAAACAAATTGAAGTTCTAACTACTATCACACTTTTCTCAGCGATGAAGCACTTTGGATCAGGATTAGTTTTTGTTGTTGTTTAAAAGTGTTCCTTTGATCCCTCTTTATATAGAAGACAAATGATAGCCGTTGGGATTATTTAAGACAGATTTGGATCTGATTTTTCAAAATCTGCTTTCTTGATTCTTGATCTCAAAATGTGATTCTATTTGATCTTTGTAGAGATTGCGTCCTTCTTGAGATATAACTGTTTCCATCTGAAAGGATAGCCAAGTTTTTTTTTTTTGAAGAGTAATAAATCCGTGTTTATTTGAAGAGAAAAATATCCGCGTTTATTTGAAGAGACCGCGTCCATTTGCCACGTCAGCAGACGGGAGTATTAGCTCAAGGTTATTGGACGGGCTCCAACTGGTAGACGAGCTTTATATATCATGTAAGTGGACGGAGCTTCTAATTTAGCGTGTATCATTAGTAGACGAGCTCTCCAAGTGTTACTATCAGTAGACGCGCACTCTTGTTACTTTCAGTGGACGAGCTCTCCTTTTTCTTCAGTGGACGCGTGCTTCTTTTACATCAGTGGACGCGTGCTCCAAGTGCCACGTCAGCAGACGAGATCTTCTGTTTCCTTAGTGGTTGCGCTTCATGTGTCATGTCAGCAGACGAGATCTTCTGTTTCTTTCAGTGGACGTGCTTCTGTGCCACGTCTGCAGACGAGATCTTCTGTTTCTTTCAGTGGACGCGCTTCATGTGCTCTTTCAGTGGACGACAGCTTTTTACTTTGTTCTTTTAGTGGACGTGCTTTCTTTGTTCTTTCAGTGGAGGCCGGTTTTTTACTTTGTTTTTCCTTTAGTGGACGAGCTCTTTAATTGTTCATTGGACTTCAGCTCTTTACTTTGTTGGACGTCATTCTTGGTTCACTTAATTGGACGAGCCCTTTTTTTTTCCCTGTGTTGGACGTGCGCTAGTTTTGCTTTGTTGGACGAGTGATCTTGCATGCAACTTAACACATAATGAGTACGTAGTCAGAATTAAAAATCTTATGTAAAATACACTTTGTTTGTCATACATCAAAACATGAATGAGGGCTTAGTCTTACAAAACATTCCAATCTCTTAGACTTAACATCCAAATATCTTATGGAGCTCAAATCCATGATCATCTTGGAAAACAATGGAAACTTAAACATTCCAATCTCTTAGACTTAGCATCCAAATATCTTATGGAGCTCAAGTCCATGATCATCTTGGAAAAAATGAAAGTAATACATCCTAGCTATAATAACATAGAATAAACAAGTTAGAAATCCTTAAACTTTCCAATCTCTTAGACTTAGCATCCAAATATCTTATGGAGCGTAAGTCCATGATCATTTTGGAAAAACTAAAACTCACACATCCTAGCACCTAAACACTAAGTTTCGGCCATCATAGGATGATGAGGAAAATATTCTTTGTTTAACAATAACTCTTAGGTTTAGAATCACAAGGTATTAAGAGTTCTAAATCCATGATCATACTTGAAAAGTTGAAACATAGTATCCTAGGCTTACTTATTCATATTTTCAGTCATCATAGGAACAAGCTATCAAAACTTCCAAGATTTATAGATTTCAGATAAATGGATAGTTAGAAACTCAAACACATGATCATATTCCAAAAGTTGAAACAAAAACTTCCTCGGTCACAAATGCAAGCATTATGTCTTCATTGGAAGAAGTAGGTAAAAATATAAGTTAACACAAGACTATAGAAAGTGGTTTCAACTCAAAAGGAGTTTTATACCATTTTAGAGAGATTTTAGAAGTTTAAAGCATATAAAGAACACATAAAGTAAACTAAGAAATAAAAGATGAAACTTGCAAAAAAGATTCATATGAGAGCATTACCATTAGTATATGGAATAACTTTAATGAAGAACTTAAGTAGAAAAGATGAATAAAAACTAAAGTTTTAAGAGCTTGAACTTTTAGAAGAAAGAAGAAGATGAAGGTTTAATGGAGGTTGAAGGAGGAAGATGATGAAGTGAAAATGAAAGGGGTATATAGAGAGAGGGGAGAGAGTGGCACAAAATTGAGGAGAGATGAATGAGCTTGGAGAGCAAGTTTTGACCTTGTGCCTTGTTTGGTTGAAGAGGAAAGAGAAAAATAAATTTTTAGAATATAATCTGATATATTTCAAAAAGTACATCATGACCACTTTTTAGGAGGTAGCTTAGGCCATACCTCTAGTGAGTCACCTCACTCCCTCATCTCACCTCAATCCTTTTTTGTCTCCTATTCTGCTCCATTTCGTACCCGGTTGCATTTCCGATCGTAATTCTTCCAACGTTTTCGCCCGAATAAAATATTATATTTTATTTTTGAACGAAAATTTTCAAAATAACCAAAGTTGAAGGAAACATAATAAAAACACTAGCTATCTTGTTCACTGGTCAAAATTAGGTTTTCTGCACAGTAAACTTGTACCGGCAGTGAAAACGCAGACCGATTTTCGTCTGAATTTTCAATCGAAAATTTTATCGTAACACTCTACCATAAATTAGACTATGAATATAATTTTATTTTAATCAAAAATACTTTCTAACTCTCAAATTTAAAATATAATTTAATTATATTTTAACCGATTGAACAACATCATTAAAATCTTACAGGTGGTTTCCACTGGGATCGAAGACAGCGGTGCAGATGTCGATGAGATCGAAGAGCCAAGTGCAGCTTCCGACGGCGGATGCGATGGTCACGATCTGCCGTTCCAGTGCTTCGTCAAGAACATTGATCCATTTTCTTGGCTTTCCGGTGATGAACCAAGGAGCTAAAAGCTCGACTGTAATGGTGGTGCGGCCAAGAATGGGGTGGATCGAAGCCAAACATGGCGAAACTAGACTCAAATTACGGGAGTCGACGAAGAAGAAGGAGATAACGCAACAGTCAAAGATTGGAGAATCGTCCGGTACACGAGTCACCAGTTCTGGACTCACCAGATCGGCGACGGCGGAAGAGTTGCTCACATCGGTGGACTGAGGATCCAAGAACGGTGGTGCAGTATCACTATTGTCTGAGAAGGTACATGTGATTTCTCCAAACTTGACCACTGAACCTTTGATCTCTAGCTTGATTGGCTTCAATGGCTTGATCGGAACAGTGTTAGAGTGGAAACTTCCGAACTCCAAGAATCCATATTCAAGAACAGAGGTGAGGCTTGCTTCTTCCTCCGAATCAGAGTAGCCATAATCTTCGTCACTCTCGTCTGCGGCGGAAGCACGGTATCGCTCTGATACCATGTTACCAACCACGGGATCAAAGAGATGAAGATTAGCTTCATAGGAAAAGTAGTTCTTGGAAGTGTGAAAGCTTGTAAGTGAGAAGAGTTTCTCATGAGTAATCATACTGAAAAAGATACTTAACTGTGTACATTGGTGTCTTATTTATTTGCTAGATTAGGCTAATGATATATAACTAACTCCTAACCATCTCACTAACCATATATTCTATTACTTTCAACTACCTTGGAGTGCCTATATTTAAAGGGAAACCAAGAAGATGCCATTTGCTACCAATAGCTGACAAGATTTGGGGTAAACTCTCCAACTGGAATGGTTCCACCTTGTCAATTATGGGAAGAGTCCAGCTGACTAAATCTCTGATTTTTGGAATGATGGTTTACAGTTTTAGAAATTTTGTGTGGTACGGTAGCATTAGTAGCAGGAAGCTTTGCACAGTTACTTGGAGTAAAGTTTGCAAACCCTTTTTGGTTGGTGGCCTAGGTCTGAGATCTTTAAGCATCATTAATAAAGCAGCAATGCTAAAGCTAGGATGGGAGCTGGTTTCTTCAAATCTGCAATGGGCTACTTTAGTCAGATGCAGGGTGTTCAGGTCTAGGAAACCAGTCAGTCATCATATCAAATCTTTAATTTGGCCTGGCATTAGATCTTGTATGGATTCTGTTCATAAGTTCTCAGCTTGGAACATTGGCAATGGGCAGGATGTCAATTTCTGGTATGATACTTGGCTTTCAGCTCCAATTGCCAACCTGATTGGTATTGATCAAATTGATTCGGTTAGTCTGAAGGCAAGAGTGAGTGACTTCATTATCAATGGCTCTTGGTCCATCCCAAGGGTCCTAGAGCTGAAGTTCCCAGATTTAGTAAGTGAAACTTAAAGGATTCACATACCTGTAGCTGATACCGAGGATGCCTTAGTTTGGTCTTCATCTGATTCTGGCTGCTTGACATTTAAGGAAGCTTACCTACACTTCCAGCCAGTGAATCATACAGTGACTTGGTCTAAGCTGATATGGAATTCTAATATTCCTCCTTCTCACTCTTTCCTTCTCTGGAGAATTATTCATGATAAGGTTCCTACTTATGAGAAATTAAGGAAGAGAGGTTGCTGCATGGTGTCAATTTGCTGCCTCTATGGTGCTAGTGCAGAATCCACAAAGCACTTGTTCTTTGATTGTTGTTTTGCTAAGAAGCTTTGGTTATGGCTTGGGAATTTGTTGAATCCGCCTGCTAATTGCTTGATATACACTCAGTCCTTTGTTTGCTGAGTAGGAAATGGAGTCCTCATGTGCAGGTGGTTGTTGCAGTAGCCATTATATATGTGATTTGGGGGATCTGGTTTTGTAGGAACAAGGCTAGATTTGATAATAAATTCATCTTGTTCCAGTCAGTTGTGAGCCTAATTTCCTCCAGATTGGCTCTTGTTGGCAACCTCGGTTCAAAAAAGCTTTATTCTCGTAATTGTGACCAGCTGTTGCTGGACAATTTATCAATCTGCAAGCATCTTCAATCTGCTCCTAAGATTTCAGCAGTGCTATGGAACCCTCCTTTGGTCAGCATGGTTAAGTGTAATACAGATGGTGCTTCCAAAGGGTGTCCAGGTCCAGCCTCTTAGGGTGGTATTTTCAGGAGCAACTCAGGAGCTGTTCTAGGTTGTTTCTCTACTAATATTGGTATGAAAAATTCATTTCAAGCTGAGTTGTTAGGTGCTATGATAGCCATTGAGATAGCTTTTAACAGGAAGTGGCTTGGCCTTTGGTTGGAGTGTGACTCTGAGCTGGTTATAGCTGCTATCAAGAACAACAATTTGGTCCCTTGGTGACTTTGAAACGTGTGGAACAATTGTATGGCTTTGACAAATAATATGAATTTTGTTCACTCTCATATTTTTAGGGAAGGTAATACTTGTTCAAATAGTCTACCTACTATTGGCTATTCATTTACTGGTTTAGTCTAGTGGGATTTTGCCCCTACTTTCATTTCTGAGGATGTTTTTAGGAATGGTAGGGGTTTGCCAAATTATAGATTTCATTGATCATCGCATGGGTTAGGTTGATGTCCCCCCATGTTTTTTGTATTCTTTCTTCCTTTTTTTTTAATAATATTGGATGTGCTGCAGATTATTGGCTTTGCTAAAGCTGCCAACAAAGTTGTGATGTCTAGTAGAGTAGTGATGCCTTTGTATATCTTTCTTTGCATAAAAAAATCTGACATCCATTCTTATGATTTGATAAGAGTAATAAATCTTTTATGTTTTATGCCCTATAACTCAGTTTTTGTCGTTGTGATGATATTAGTACTACTTAGACATCAACAACCCATCATATATTAATGAAATACTAATTTAATATTAAATATTTAAATTGAATCAATAACTAATAAAAAATTTAACGTCTTTTAACTTGGCATACCATTTAATCAAAGGAACATATTCATATTTGTGTCTCTGGCACTATGTTTATTGCACAAAGCAATGGTTGTTGCCTCCATTATCACCTTCCTTTTCCCCTAACCTCTTTGTCTCCACACTACTCTCGAGTTTCATGATGTTGGCATAATCGTGCACTCTCACTCTCTCCCATTCACTCTCACTCTTCTCTTGTTTATATATAACTCTCACCATTTCTCATATTGATTTTAAAATTTTCAAATATTTGCTTTAAACTTTTTAAATAAAAATAGGATGCTTGAAATGCTCACATTTTGATATTTCAGTCTACTCTTTGCCTTGGATTAGAACATATGCAAATTCTCTCTCATCATTCGAGAAAACACAAAAATATTACCTGCACCATTACATTAGGTAGAATTTTTAATATTTGGAAATCGATCAACCATGTGTTGACTTCTTAATTCATCATTAACAATTTTGTCCTGGTTGCATGTTTTTCTATAAGAGTGTTGTCTGGTGGTTTCTAGCATTTAGGTTTGTTTAACTATTCGATATTTTAGGTGCCTTTTTTTTTTTACTTTGTTACTTGAGATGGCTACTTCTTTTTTCCAATTTTTTCTTTTCCTTTTACAGGGCAAGAAACGATAAAACATTAATAACAAGTTTGGACAATTTAATAAAATAATTGAGATATCAATTTTATGAAGGTTTAATTTAATATAATACGAATTTGAAAGTATTAAATGCATGCATTTAAAAAATATATATTTATAATATTAACAACATTTTACTAGAATTACATATAATATTATATAATTAATTGAATGGTAATTAAAAAAGTGAGAAAATTGAAGAGAGAAGAATAATTAATGATACTCCTATTTTTCAAAATTTTCTTTTACTGGAAGGATGACGATAAAATCGGAAAAAGACATGGGTAAAAAAATTTATTTAGAATGACAGAGAGAGAGAGTCATAGGGTCGTAACTGTTGCGTGCTATAGAGGCTTTTATCTATTGAAACAGAAGTGGTTCTGCAAAACACTCTCCCCCTTCTTCCATTTTCATGTCTACAACTCACACAAACTCTCTACAGAATTCGCTACAGTGTCAAGGTGCGTGACTATGAACTTGATACTCACCTTCCATATACCTCAGCGAGGTGCAAAAACCCTTCCTTTTGATTTTCCAATTGCCCATTGTTATTTTTATCATTTTTTCGTTTTTGTGGATTTTCAACAATGGAATTAAATTTGTCTGCTTCATTTTGACATTACATGAATTTTAGCTGAGAAATTTTCTTAATGGGTTCATTTTTTTAAATGAATTTGAGATTCAAGTTTCAAACTTTAGCATGTTCAGTTTTTTTAGGGTTCAGTTCAATTCTTAGGAATAAACTTGAGGGGAAGAATTCATACATGAGAATTTTGAAAGGATAAAATGTGAACCATGTATAAGGAGATGCTAGATAAATAATAACATATGGAGCCTGTTTAAAGTTATTTACTATCTTGTTTCAATTATCAAATGTTGTATCAAATCAAAAAGATAAAAAGAGCTCATGTTTATCTTTATTTCCACTTCTTTTCCTTGAGTGCTCAAGGGGAGATTTCTGATTGTACTTCATGCATATGGATAACATTTCCTGTCCTAATAGATTGTTCTTTCTTTCTTCTACAAATTTTCATTTTCATGTTTTGTCAGAGTCTACATAGAGGACGTCTTCTGCTGACAATCACTAGACTATTTCAATTTTAGTGAGTAATAATCCAATGGGGGGACATGACTGATAGTTGTGACCTAACTGATTTAGTTGAGTACTGCAAAGCTGGAACACGTAAAGCTTTGAGGAATCTAGTTTGGTCTTGAAGAAGATGAGGATCTGGAAAAGACTCTTGATTTCTCAAAATGTAAATAGCCAAGATAGACTTGGTGACTTGCAAGATGGCCTTATCCTTCATATCTTGTCATTTGTGGAAACAAAGGATGCAATTCGAACTTGTGTTTTATCAAATAGGTGGAGGTATTTTTGGGCTTCAATTCCCTGCGTGAACTTCAGAATCAATCTTAAGGCAAACAACTCCGCCATTCCGCCCTTTCAAACCCCCTTGTCCCTGTTTACTTGCCAATCCTTGAAAAGGCATGAGTTCAAAGATTGTAGTCTTAGACCCTTTTAGATTCCAATCCTACAAATGCATATTCCCTTTTAGGTTCCAAATCATTGGAAATGTTGCATTTGGAACAATTTGTAATGTATCCTACTAAAGACGACATTTCAAATCAATTTGCAAGTTATGCAGAACTCTTTAGCTTTACAACATTGACAACTATACACCTAAATAACATCCTTCTTTGTTGTACAAATATTGATGGTTTTCTGGATCCTTTTGTCAATTGTGCCAATTTGAAGAATTTGACCATAAGTGAAATGTCCTTTCTGTTCGATATGTGCCCTGAGAATTTTGTGATATCTGCTCCCCAACTAAAGAATTTGAGTCTAATGTGCAACGAATTTAAATGTAAGATTGTAGCAGCTGCACAGCAACTCACCAGTTTCAGCTACTTATATTCTTGCCTGCCGTCTACTTTGAGTTTAGTCTTCCTTCTTTCAATGGCTTGACCATTGATATTCATGGACCACATGATCAATTGGTAAACTCAAATCAGATGATGGGAGAGAAGATGTTACATGGTTTCATCAATATGTCACGGGAACGTCATAATTCAGAAGCAGTTAAACTATCCATATGCACGGTTAAAGTATAGATAAAATTCTTTGTGTGTTCTTATTTTTACATGCACGTGAATGCAGTGCACACACGCAGTATGTCCTTGTGTGTTGTGCATACCCGCGTGCGAGAGTATGAGATTCTGTTTTGTATAGTCAAGTCAAGTATCAGATTCACTTTTTTCTTTTTCAGGTTACATGTGGGAATGAAGTCTTGTTAACGCCACAATCTTTGTCTTTTATTAAATTGAAGTCAATGAATTTGCAAGTTGGATCAACATATAAAGTCTTCATTAACAACTTGGACCATATAACTGCCTACTTCCGTAAATGTGCTGAGCATGCAGACTTTGATGTTGTAACTATTTAGAAGGTATTTATAAATCTCCTTCATTCTTAAATTATTTATTCTCCCTTTATCTAAATAACAATGTGTTTTTGGATCGTATTTATCATGCTAAATATATTTTTAATTTGTTTGTCATAGTTGAACATACATCCCTCTTTAATAAAAATAAACTTTAATGTATGATTACAGATTGTAATTATTGGATATAGTGTCATAAAACTCTTCACCAAATAGATAAAGAACTTGTATAATTAACTATGTCAAAAAAAAAACAATAATGCTAAATTGACACAATTTAGTGGACAACATACTGATGACACAGTATGAACAGTCTCACAGTGATGATGGCATCAGAATGTGACTTATACAGATCTTGACACTGTAGCACCTTTTTTTTTTTTTTTAAATTTAAATTTTTTTTGTAAATAATTTTTTTGATTAAGTATGTGTCAATATCTGGTGAACGGGATACAAATATCTGGTGAATGCCTTCAAATATGTGGTGAATGCCCATACTAAAACCAAGTTTTGGATGCCTTAGATTATCTGGTGAACGTAGTTCAATTATCTGATGAATGCCTTTAAATATGTGGTGAATGCTCATACTAAAACCAAGTTTTGGATGCCTTAGAGTATCTGGTGAACGTAGTTCAATTATCTGGTGAATGCCTTTAAATATGTGGTGAATGCTCATACTAAAACCAAGTTTTGGATGCCTTAGAGTATCTGGTGAACGTAGTTCAATTATCTGGTGAATGCCTTCGAATATCTGGTGAATGCCCATACTAAAACCAAGTTTTGGATGCCTTAGATTATCTGGTGAACGTAGTTCACTTATCTGGTGAATACCTTCGAATATGTGGTGAATGCCTATACTAAATTAGCTTGTGGATGCCTTAGATTATCTGGTGAACGTAGTTCAATTATCTGGTGAATGCCTTCAAATATGTGGTGAATGCCCATACTTAATCAAAAAATTTATTTACAAAAAAAATTTAAATTAAAAAAAAAAAAGAAGATGTGCTACAGTCTTGCCGCACGGTGCGAATGCTTCTGATCAGCCGCATCTTGTGCGGCACTGTTCATACGGTGTACCGTATGTTGTATGCCAAAGTGTGTCAGATTAGCATAACTGAAAAAAAAAACTTGTATTACTATGCAAAGTAGTCATAGTATTATACTACGAGATCAATGTTTGTGTTGGCTCGTTTCGATTGAAGGTCTCTAGACTTGTCTATTTTCATTTCTGGTACTTATATGGTTATGAAGCAAGGTGAAAAATGACAATTACTCTGTTAAGCATCATGACTTGTTTTTCATGTCTGTACATCTTTGTATACTGCTCTTATACTTTGCTTGCATCTTTAGTATGATTGAATGATTGGTTTGTTATGTATGTCCACACACATACACATATGTGTGATGATGGTTATGCTCATTTTTAAGGAGCCATGGTGGATATTTGTTTTTATTTTTTGCATGACTTATACCAATGAGGCCATTAATAATGATTTCTTTAGTTGATGGTTTTGGAATTTGGTTATCGATTTCAATTTCTAAGATCTTTTTAAATTAGTTACCATACTTAAATTATTAAATTTTTCTCACTTTGTTATAGATTTTGAAGGATACTTTGCACAGGAGGTTTGGCTTATGTTGAGGTGGAAGTGGACCAAATATTTGGATGCCTATAATATTAATAAGAAATATTACATGGACGCTTATATTTATAATAAAGATTTGTACTTGACATAATTTGAATGGGAAAGGATTGGGATATACTTGTATATGTGGTTGATTTTAGAAAATAGGGAACAACGAAATAGAAATTCAAATTCTTTTTCAGAAGTTCTTGTGTTTCATTCTTATCTTATAGCTATTTTTCTTGCTTAAAAAATACCCCTCTCTTTTTGACGTTTTTGTTTGAGGTCCGTGGTGGGTGGTGGCAAAGGAAAATAATTTTTTTTTTTTTTGTGAAAGTAGCTAAAGGAAATTTTTTTAAAAAATTCTTGTTTTGGATAACTAAAACCGAATGGTGGGAGAAACAAATCTATCATGTATTGGTCATGTTTTTTACTCGAAAAGATAAACTGTAAGAAAGCTTTTTGTATGAGAATCTCTCTGAATCATAATAACCTTTAATTATGTATTTGACTTTGTTTTTTTTAATTTTTTAGCTTTAAATGAGTTAATCGACTTAGTGTTATGTGATTCATACTACTTTTTTTTTTTTTTAATAAAAGGCTAGGCATGCAAAGGATCCCAACTAGGTTGGCATCCCAGACCCTACCAATTATCTGCAGCATACCAATAGGATAATATTAATAAAAAATAGAATAACAAGGAGAAAACATGGGGGGACTAGGCCAAGACCCAAGTAGAACTATCTAAACCTAAACTTAGGTAACCCCAGTTTATCATGATAGAAATCATACTTAACAAAATCTGGAAATGTATCCCACCAAGTGAAACTAGAACCATCAGCACTAAAAGAAGCTAACTATCGGCACAATGGTTGCCCTCTCTGAAAATATGCATAAAGATTAAATTCAATTGATTACCAATCTTCATGCAGTTTCTCCACCTGCCTCTGATTTTCCAAGGGACTAAAGAGTGAGATTTAGTGGAAGCAATGACCAAAGTAGAGTCACACTCAAACCAAATGTTTTTCCAACCTCTCTTAGAAGCTAACTCTATAGCAAGCATGACAGCACTAAGCTCAGCATTAAAAGCAGTTGTAATACCAACATAGAAGGAGAAACAGCCAAAGGAGTCTCCTAGGGAGTTTCTAAAAATGCTACCAGCACCAGCATGGCTAGGATATCCCTTAGCAGCCCCATCGGTGTTGCACTTTAACCAACCAAAGGAGGGAGGAAACCAATCTACTTGTTTAATAGTAGGAGCTTTAGGAGCATAAGTTGATATGGCAAAGCCTTTTAGCACCTGAAACTCCTCAATTGAGTTAAACATATGGCCTTTTGATAAGGAACCGGCTAAAGAGGTCTTAGCAAAGATTATAGTGTAGGTTGATCTCCAACTAATATTGACACTACTAAATCTCCTTTGGTTCCTGCAAAACCAGATGGCCCATATTGCATCACAAACTTTCAGAACATCCAAAACTGACTTGTAGTTAATTGAACAATTTAACTTACTATGCAGCCACAGCCATGTTTGGACAGCAAATTGGCATCCAAAGAATAAATGCTGAGAGAATTCTTCATGATTGCCACAAAGACAGCACATAGAAACAGACACACAGCCTCTAGTATGCAAGTTTTCATCAGTAGGAAGCTTGCCATGGATCAACCTCCACATCAGGAAAGATCTAGAAGGAGGAACCAAACCTGACCAAATCAATTTGCCCCAATGCTTGCATTGACCATGAGGATGATGAAAGGCATAAGCCTCCTTAATAGACAGCAAACCAGAATCATTACCACACCAAACTGGCTGATCACAGTCCACAAAAAGAGGTAGCTGAGTATTTTTGACTTTGTGGAGCAGATTGGGGACTTTATCAAATAGAACTTGAGGGAAGCTCCAGTGATTATTAATGATGAATTCACTGACAGTAGCCTTGAGGGTTTTTGCATCTGAATCAGGAATTTGAAGAATTTCAGCCAAGGTTTTGTCCTGCCACTTATCATTCCAGAAATTTATACTTCTCCCATCTCCCAAAATCCAAGTTGTGTTATCCTCAATAGCAGTTAAGTGGTACTTTACAGCAAGGATAATGGAAGATCTGAAATGATAGGTAACAGGGACATTGTTCCTCATAAAACTAGACCTTAAAAAATATGACCACTGACTGTCCAAGTACAAAATCTCCCAACTGAGTTTCAAAACAGCAGCCTTGTTAATATATGCAACTAATTTAAGGCCAAGACCCTCATCACAAGTGGAAGAACAAATAGTTTTCCAAGCCACGGTAACAATTTTCCTTGTATCAACATCAGCCGACCACACAAACGGCTTCAAGTGCATGATGAGTCACCGGCAAGTGTACCGGGTCGTCGCAAGTAATAAAATAACACGGTAAGAATTTACCGAGGTCGAACACAAGGATTGGGCTACCAATTCAACTAATTCGCGAGAAATCCGATAAGTTGGTCAAGTGAGGAAAGTGGTTGAGAAAGAGAGATTAAGATCGCAATTCAAATAACAAATCAAATAAGCTAATTGACTAAAAATCAGGAATTAAAATATCTAGGGTCTCAAATCCACCTACACAATCATGCATAGTACCTAAGTGATGATGAATTCCTCCCTAAGTTCAATTACAATGTCAACCGGGACCCCCAAATTCTCCTATATCCACTGTCGTGCTCAATAGGACGTATTCGAAGATTGGATTAATTACTTACCAGGTCTCTTAATCCTAATCATCAAACTCTATTAATTCTTGTTCCCTCTAAGGTTGCACCGATCTCCTACTCACTCTCGTGCAATATTCGATCGATGATCCCAATTCAAGTTCTAAAACGTGAATCGCCGATCAGCCTCAACACGTTTAACTAGTTAATCATGCATGCATATGATCAACACAATCAAATCAGAATTGGAAAACATTAATTGAGAAAAGGGGAGAAAAACATACATCACATGAACACTATACCGCCATGGGTGGCTTCATCGATTCCCTAGACGAGGGGATTAGTTCCTCATGCCCATGACGACACACAAACAATACGACATAATCACCATATCAAAATAAGAAAAAGAAGAAGGGAGACGCAGCTCCAGAGTAACAAGATCTCGTAACAAAACTGATCTAAAACAGTGGCTAAAACTAGGATTCGGATCTCCTCCAAAAGCTCCTAATTCTGATCTGAAACAGCCTATAAATAGGGATTCTGGTTCTCGGCCGCTGGCGGGGCGAACAAGCTTTCGCGAGGCAAACATTAGTTTTGGCGCGCTTTCAATTTGGACTCTCGCGAGGCGAGAGTGTATTCGCGGGGCGAGTCTTGAAACCTTAATCTGTCACAGCCATGACCTTCATCACGGATAGGCCGTGATGGTCTCTGTCTTCCAGGGTCTTCAGACTCTCGCGAGGCGAGAAGCCTTTCACGTGGCGATCCAGAATTGATGACTGTTGCTGTTTTGCTGATCTTCAGGCTCGCGAGGCGAGCATCTACTCGCGGGGCGAGTATCTCTAGAATTGAAATTTCCATTGTTTCTTGACTTTCATTGACTCTCGGAGCTTCACTTATAACCTGAAACAATAAAAAGAAACAAAAAGCGTAATTCTATTCAAAATAGACTAAAAACTACCAAAAATAGCCTAGAACGAGTCAAAGTTTACTTAGGAACAAAACAAGGCAAAATTTGGGTAAAAACGAGATTGAACTCGAATAATTAGCGCAGAAACCACAGTCCATCTAGTTATAAAACTAGATAAGCCAGAGGCTTATCAGTGCACCACTCTTGGCTTACCTTTAAAGATTGGAATTCCAAGATAGATGAAAGGAAAAGTACCTGGGCCAAAACCCAGAATTTCAGAAATTGCAGCTGATCTTCTAGGGGTCAATGCACTATTGTAAAATTTAAATTTGTCTAACCCAAGCAGCTGACCAGATATATCACCATACTCCTTGTAGAAATTCATGAGAGTTCGAAGATTCCTTTTGGTTCCCTTACAGAAGACAAGAATGTCATCTGCATACAGTAAATGGCTTGGAGTTTGGAAACCTCGAGGGCCAGACATAGGGGCTAATAAATTGTGATTAACAAGATATGACAGGCTGGTAAGCCTTTGGCTTATCTAGTTTTATAACTAGATGGACTGTGGTTTTTGTGCAAATTATTCGAGATCAATCTCGTTTTCGCCCAAATTTGGCCTTGTTTTGTTCCTAAGTAGACTTTTACTCGTTCTAGGCATTTTTAGTAGTTTTTAGTCTATTTTGAATAGAATTACACTTTTTGTGTCTTTTTATTGTTTCAAGTTAGAAGTGAAGCTCCGGGAGTCAAGGAAAGTCAAGAAATAGTGGAAATTGCCATTCTGGAGATGCTCGCCCCGCGAGTGGATGCTCGCCTCGCGAGTCTGAAGATCAGCTAAGCAGCAACGTCATCAATTCTGTCTCGCCCCGCGAGAATATTCTCGCCTCGCGAATCATGAAGACCTGCAAGACAGAGACCATCACGTCCTAGCCGTGATGAAGGTAACGACTGTGACAGATTAAGGTTTGAAGTCTCGCCCCGGGAAAGGAATCTCGCCCCGCGAGAGTTTGAAGGCCCTGGAAGACAGAGACCATCACGGCCTAGCCGTGATGAAGGTCACGGCTGTGACAAAGTGAAGTTGGAAGACTCGCCCCGCGAATGCACTTTCGCCTCGCGAAAATCCAAATAGAAAGCGCGCCAAAACTAATGATTTGCCTCGCGAAATGTTGTTCGCCCCGCGAGCGGCCGAGAACCAGAATCCCTATTTATAGGCTGTTTCAGATCAGAATGAGGGGGAGTTGGTTCTTCCACTTGTTTAGAGCAGTTTAGTTACGAATCCTTGTTTTCCTTTGGAGCTGCGTCTCCCTTTTTATTATTTTATTTTATTATGGAGATTATGTCCGATTGTTTGTCTATGAGCATGAGGAACTAATCCCCTCGTCTGAAGGAACAATGAAGCTACCCATGGCGGTGTAGATTCGATGTGATGTATGTCTTTCTCCCTTGTCTCAATTTATGTTTTCCAATTCTGATTTGATTGCGTTGATCATATGCTAGCGTGATTGACTAGTTAAACGTGTTAAGGCCGAGAGGCGATTCGCGTTTTAGAACTTGAATTGGGATCACTAATTGAATATTACACGAGAGTGAGTAGGAGATTAGTGCAACCTTATAGGGAACAAGAATTAACAGAATTCGAGATTAGGATTATGAGACCTAGTAAGTAATTAATCCAATCTTCGAATACGTCCTAATGAGCACGACAGTGGATTTAGGAGAATTTGGGGGTCCCGGTTGACATCGTAATTGAACTTAGGGAGGAATTCGTCATCACTTGGGTATGCATATTGGGTAGGTGGATTTGTGACCTTGGACATTTTAATTTCAGATTTTTAGTTAATTATTTTATTAGATTTGTTAATTGAATTTTTGATCCTATTTTCTCTCTCTCTCCACCACTTTCCTCACTTGACCAACTTATCGGATTTCCCGCGGATTAGTCGAATTGGTAGCCCAATCCCTGAGTTCGACCTCGGTAATTATTTATCGTGTTTATTTTATTAGTTGCGACGACCCGGTACACTTGTCGGTGAGTCAACAAGTTTTTGGCGCCGTTGCCGGGGATTGGCACAACCAATTTTCCTAATTTTTAGGAAATTTGATTGATTGGTTAAGTTGATTTTATTTTTTATTTTTATTATTTACTATTTCTCTCTACTTCTTTGATTCCACTTGGTCTTTCCGTGTTTTTGTATGCGAGGTACCCTTTCACAAGAGGACCTGCTATTTGATTCAGAGATCACCAAGACTGAGAAGCGCTTAAGGAAGGAAGTCAGAGAAAGAAAGAGGCTTGAAGCAATTAATCTTGAGAGGATGGCCGAAGAAAATCCTCCTCCTCCTCCTCGTTACAAGCCTCTCTTCGAGTACAGTCTACCCAACTTGGGTTATTGTGATTCTTCCATTGTGAGAGGCAACCTCAATACAGACTCCTTCAGAGTGGAAGGATGTGCCACAGCCTATATTCGTGAGAATCAGTTTGATGGGAGTGGCTGACAAGATCCTCACATGCACATCACCCACTTCCTTGAAGCTTGTGACTTACAGAAGACAAGAGGAGTCTCACAAGATGAGTTTCGCTTGCGGCTTTTCCCTCTCTCTCTTAGGGATGTTGCTCGCGATTGGTTTGACAGCTTGGATAGGAACAATATCACAACTTGGGAGCAAATGACACAAAAGTTCCTAACTAAGTATTTTCCTCCTCAGAAAGCGGCCCAAGCAAGAGTATCCGTTACATCGTTCAGACAGACAGAGGATGAAACTTTTAATGAAGCTTGGGAGAGGTATAATGTGCTTTTGAGAAAATGTCCTTCAGCTTTCTTTGACCCGGTCTCCAAGGTTCAACATTTCTTTAACGGGTTAAGGGGACGCTATCAGATGAATTGTGATGCCGCAGCTGGCGACTCTTTCTCCTACTTATCAGCTGAGGATGGATGGGCATTATTGGAGAAGATGTCATATAATGATTACAACCGTGGAAGGGAAACCTCAAGTGGAATCAGTTCTGCAACAATGGAGGCCATTCTTGAGCAAAACAGATTGTTGAAGATGCAGATTGAGGCTTTGTCTGGGAACAATAAAGTTAATGTGATACACGAGGGAATGCCTCCGGGTTGTGGAAATTGTAATGGAGATCATGACACTCGGAGCTGCCCGTTCAACTTCTCTCAGGAACATGTGGACTCATGCCACAACTTCTATGACACTGTGCCCCAGAACAACTATCAGAGGAACAGACAGAATGACTACAGTCAGAATCAGAATAGGGGATATATGAGGAGAGATCATCCGGGTTTCGCTTGGAGTGATGCTAGTGGTGGTCTAACCGGGCAACAACAACCTCAACAGGGTCTGAGGCCAAACATTGGAATCCAGCAGCGCAATAATCAGCAGGCTCTTCTGGGGCCTAATCAATTGCAAATGACAGATGGTGGAAGGCAGCCTTGGGAATTGGCTTTTGAGAAGATGAGCGCGACAGTTGACAAGGTGAGCGCAACAGTTGACAAGTTGGCAATCAACACAGACAAGGTGAGCGCAACAGTTGACAAGTTGGCAATCAACACAGAGAAGGTGAATACGACAGTTGACAAGTTGGCAACGCATACAGGGGCGACAATTCACAATCTAGAGATGCAGATAGCTCAGCTCGCAAAGCAACTGAATGAGCGTCTCCCAGGCACCTTCCCAAGTGATACCGAGAACAACCCTAAGAACCAATGCAACGCCATAACAACTAGAAGTGGTAGGGAGTTGGGATCTAACAGGGGAGGAACTGGTTCTCAAGAAGACAAGGCCTCAGAGCAACCACATGTTGAGGAAGAGCAACCTGAGGAAGGGGAGTGGGCACGAGACAAGGAACCGGAGCAAGGGGGAGGTTAAAACTTGTAGATGAAGAGTTCCAAAAGAAGAAGTGGGTTGAACCCCAGGACCTCCCGCCCTACATGAAGGTACCATATCCTGAGAGATTGAAGAAGCCTCAACAGGATAAGCAGTTCAACAAATTCCTCGATGTCTTCCGCAAACTTCAGATTAACATTCCCTTTGCGGATGCCTTGGAACAGATGCCATCTTATGCTCGGTTTATGAAGGAGCTTCTCTCCAAGAAGCGGAAAATAGTGGATGAGGAAACGGTTGCTTTGACCGAGGAGTGTAGTGCCATTCTTCAGAGAAAACTACCTCCAAAGTTGAAGGATCCCGGTTCTTTTTCTATACCATGCACCATTGGGGAGATGACTCTAGGGAAGGCATTGTGTGATCTAGGGGCAAGCATCAACTTGATGCCCCTCTCTATGATGAAGAAATTGGGGATCAAGGAAGTCAAGGATACACGGATGTCACTCCAACTGGCCGATCGTTCTATAAAATATCCTTATGGGGTGGTCGAAGACTTGTTAGTGAAGGTGGACAAGTTCATATTTTCGGCGGACTTTGTGGTTCTTGACATGGATGAAGACGCTGAGATCCCTCTCATATTGGGTAGGCCTTTCTTGGCCACTGGGCGTGCCTTGATAGATGTGCAAGAAGGGAAACTCACTCTAAGGGTGCAAGATGAGAATGTAGTCTTCAATGTCTTCGAAGCAATGAAGCACCCCATTGAGAGGTCGGATGTGTATCGAGTGGATATGGTGGATTCGATTGTCAAGGCAAGGGCCACTAGAGAATCCCATGGTTCTTCACTTGCACAAGTGTTGGTAAAATCCCATGATGATGATAGTGAGGAAGAAGACCCTTTGGGGGATGAGGACTATCTTGAGTGCTTGAAACACATGGAAGCTTTACCGAGTCTCCCAAGGGATGAATGTGCAAAGGAAAAGCTCAACAAGGAAAGAATGGAAGAATATGACAAGGCACCGGAGTTGAAGCAACTCCCAACCCACTTAAAGTATGCATTCTTGGGGGAGAAGGGACAACATCCGGTAATCATTAGCAATGCCTTGAAAAAAGATGAAGAAGAGAAGCTATTGAGAGTTCTTAGGGAACACAAATCCGCCATTGGGTGGAAGATTTCGGACCTAAAAGGTATAAGCCCCTCCCTATGCATGCATAAGATTTTGATGGAGGATGATCATAAGCCAGTGGTTCAACCACAAAGACGGTTAAATCCCATCATGAAAGAAGCTGTGCGTAAGGAAGTGATTAAACTTTTGGATACCGGAATCATCTATCCAATCTCGGATAGTAAATGGGTTAGTCCAATTCATGTGGTCCCAAAGAAAGGAGGCACCACAGTGGTGGTCAATGAAAGCAATGAATTGATCCCAACAAGGACCATCACGGGGTGGAGAGTATGTATCGACTATAGAAAGCTAAATGAATCCACAAGGAAAGATCACCTCCCTCTTCCCTTCATTGATCAAATGCTAGAAAGGTTAGCCGGACATGAATACTATTGTTTTTTGGATGGTTACTCCGGCTATAATCAAATTGTGGTAGATCCTCAAGATCAAGAGAAGATGGCTTTCACGTGTCCCTATGGAGTCTTTGCCTATAGGAGGATGCCCTTTGGATTGTGCAACGCTCCTGCTACTTTCCAAAAGTGCATGCTTTCTATTTTCTCGGACATGGTGGAGAAATGCATTGAGGTGTTCATGGATGACTTCTCGGTCTTTGGGACCTCATATGACAATTGCTTGCAGAACTTGACTTTGGTGCTTAAAAGGTGCCAAGAGACTAACCTTGTGCTCAATTGGGAGAAATGCCACTTCATGGTCAAGGAAGGTATAGTCTTGGGGCACAAAATTTCCCAAAAGGGGATTGAAGTTGATAAAGCAAAGATTGAGCTGATTGAGAAGCTTCCCCCACCAACGAATGTAAAGGGGGTGAGGAGTTTTTTGGGGTATGCCGGTTTCTACCGGAGATTCATCAAGGACTTCTCCAAAATCGCAAGTCCGTTGTGTGACCTTCTTGTGAAGGATGTATCCTTTGAGTTTAATGCTTCTTGTTTAAATGGCTTCACTATTTTGAAAAATATGCTTGTCACCGCACCCATAATCACTGCGCCTAATTGGAATTTACCTTTTGAAATCATGTGTGATGCTAGTGATTATGCGGTGGGGGCTGTTTTGGGGCAAAGGGTGGAAAAATTAGCTCATGTCATTTATTATGCAAGTAAGGTTTTGAATGAGGCACAAGCTAATTATTCCACCACTGAAAAAGAACTACTTGTTGTGGTTTTTGCTTTAGATAAGTTTAGATCCTACATTGTGGGGTCTAAGATTGTTGTTTACATTGATCATGCGGCCATAAAACACTTGATGACAAAACAAGAGGGCAAACCTAGATTAATACGGTGGATTCTTCTTTTGCAGGAATTTGATATCGAGATTAGGATTATGAGACCTAGTAAGTAATTAATCCAATCTTCGAATACGTCCTAATGAGCATGACAGTGGATTTAGGAGAATTTGGGGGTCCCGGTTGACATCGTAATTGAACTTAGGGAGGAATTCGTCATCACTTGGGTATGCATATTGGGTAGGTGGATTTGTGACCTTGGACATTTTAATTTCAGATTTTTAGTTAATTATTTTATTAGATTTGTTAATTGAATTTTTGATCCTATTTTCTCTCTCTCTCCACCACTTTCCTCACTTGACCAACTTATCGGATTT
Organism: Sophora flavescens; assembly: GCA_030762895.1. NCBI lineage: Eukaryota > Viridiplantae > Streptophyta > Magnoliopsida > Fabales > Fabaceae > Sophora > Sophora flavescens. Next base: position 25,913,793 of record CM061070.1, on the reverse strand, counting down.
CCCGCGGATTAGTCGAATTGGTAGCCCAATCCCTGAGTTCGACCTCGGTAATTACTTACCGTGTTTATTTTATTACTTGCGACGACCCGGTACACTTGCCGGTGAGTCAACACAGGCCTCTACTCAAAACATCTTCAGCAAGACAAAATAAGAGGGGAGAGAGAGGGTCACCTTGCCTCACCCCTCTTTTACAAGATAAGTAACCCACAAGCTTACCATTCACAGCAAAAGACAGTTTAGCAGATTCCAATATAACCTTTACCCAATCGCAGAACTTTTTGTCAAAACCAAAGGCAGCAAGTACATTTAGCAAAAAGCCCCAATCTAAGGTGTCAAAGGCCTTTTTAATATCAAACTTCATGGCTAAATTCCCTCCAAAAGTTCTAGAATCCAGCATATTAGAAGCTTCTGATGCAATGCATATGCATTCAAAGATGTGCCTACCTTTTAGAAAACCTCTTTGCTGATTTGATATGACCTTTGGGGCAATGTGTGATAGTCTATCAGCCAAGGCCTTTGTGATGATCTTAAACTGAAAATTGGCCAAAGAAATTAGCCTATAGTTCTCAATCCTATCAGCACCAGGAAATTTAGGAATAAGAGAAACAATGTTAGAATTCACTCCTGGTAGAATCCAACTCTGCTTAAAGAATTGCAACACATATTTGTACACATCTTATGCGATTACACCCCAAAAATTCTTGTAGAAAATTCTACCAAAACCATCCGGGCCAGGAGCACCTGATGCATTCACTGAAAAGATGGCAGATTTCACCTCCTCCATTGAGGGCAGAGCAGTGGGCATATTATTATCATCTGGAGAGACTATTCAAGGAATGACTTTAGAGATCCAATCATTTGAGGTGCAAGAATTTTCAGAGGCATAACAATGAAGTATAGAAGTCTAGAACATGATTTTCAATTTGTTGCCTATCAACCAGAACCCGATCGTCGTGCTTCAGCATAGTCATTTGCTTTGAGGCACTTCTAATTTTGGCAATCTTATGAAAGTAAGCCGTGTTTCTATCCCCATATGTAACACCCCGATTTTTCTGCTTTCTAAGATCTATAAAAATATAAATAAACATTTATATTTTTATCTGAAACTTAGAAAATGATTTTGGGAAAACCAAAGTCATATTCATATCATACTTATTTTTATAAGTGTACCGTGAAATTTTTGGTTGAAAATTCAGACGGAACCCAATCTGCGTTTTCGCCGACGGTAAGATTTTACTGATCAGAAATCCTAATTTTGACATGAGAACGAAATGAATATATTTTATATCTCATTTCCAACGATATAGATTATTTTGAAAATTTTCAAAATAAATAGGTTATTATACTTGATTCGGGCGTAAAACCCTAAATAGCATAATCGACGGAGTCGAGAACGAACGTGCAGAGACAAAACCCGACGTCGGATGTTGAGACCTCTTGCCACCAAGGATGGTGAGTCACATGGTTGAGTCACCCATGTCATGATCACTTTTTATAAAATATCTAGATATTTCTTTAAACTAGTGTAAAGACCGTTTTGCCCTTGGACGATTTTACCCTTGAACTTTCATCGAAATGACATGTTTACCCCACAATTTGTGGACAAAAATCAGCCACATCCTCACTCATTTCTCACCACATGTCGGTCATAATTACTTCTTGGGAAATGACCATTTTGTCCTTATGTTGTTGTAATACCACAAAAATGCCATTTTGTGAGATTACTACTTTGTCCTTGAATTTTTGTGTGTTGGACCCTTTTACCCCTAAAAGGCCACGACCCTTGGCAGTCAAGAGGCCCATTTTCACTTCTATAAAAGGCCATCTTCATCTTCTCCATCAAGCTTTGCCATTTTTGCCATTAAAGCTCTAAGTTGCCATTGCTTGATTTTGTGAAGGAAGTAGGAGGTTTCTTGCTCATTTCTTGATTCCAAGCGGTAAACCTTACTCATCTTCCTTGTTTAACATCATGTTCTTCATTTACTTTCATGATTTAAAGCCTTAATCATCTTTTCCAATTTCTAGATCTAGAACTTTGAAAAATCATAGTAAATCATAGAAAAATCCTAAAAATGTGAAACCAATTTCTATGATCCTATTATCCTCTCTATATTCAAGATCCAAGAGTGTGCATAAAAAAAAAATTCGTGCCTAGTTAACCTAGAGAGGCCGAACCTATGTCTTGGTTGGGGGGAGGATTTTTGTTCATTTTCTTTACATGATCCATTCTTATAAGTTATGTAGGTATTGGATCTATGTTGTTTGAAATGAATCAAGGTCTCTAAGCTAATATAGTTTTCATGGCTGAGATTTAATTGTTTGAGGATTGGAAGATTTTATTTCAATCTTTGTACAATGATCATTGATTTAGGATTTTAAGCAACTAGGAATCATTAATCCAAGAGTTTAGAAATTTTAGAAATTTCTAACCCCAAAGTCAGCCCTTGAGAGAAACCAACATGTAGGATTTTAGGCTTGATTTAGTTGTTTGTTTGTTGATTGAGTGTTATGTTTAATGAAGGATAAGCTAGATTATCGTGTACGTGCGTTGACAGTTTCCGGATTCACGACAAAGTTTTAAATCGGAAACCAAGTTCTTCGAGAGGTAAGGGGAGCTTACCTGAGGGATTTTTCTAAATAACCATTTACTTGTAGTGTGGTCTGTATAATTTATATGTGGTTGTGGTTATTTGTTATGTTGTTTACGTTGTGTTGTTTATCTGTGTATCGGTGATTGATCTGCTTTTAATTTATTTAATTATATGCGTTGTATATTATATTGCTATGATGCATGATCTGCCTGGTGATATAATTCTGATGATGTTGTTGAATGTTGTTTGAGAAGCTTGACAGTGGTCAGTGCACAACCGATTAATCAGATAAAAGCTTTAATGAGTTGTGTAAATTATATTCAATGTTTTATGGGAAATGTTGGAATATAATAGTGGTTGAAAATATTGTTTTGGAAAAATAATGAGTTTTGAGAAATATTATTATTTTAATGATTTATTAATGAAAAAGTAAACAGTGGGTCACGGAGAGTGCGTAACTGTGAAAATATTTTACCACTGCTAAATTTTACGTAAAAAATTCTGTAATATTATAAAAAGTCATTTTGTGAAATTAATATTTGAAAATACCTTATATGTTATATAAGAAAATTATTTTAGAAGAAAGGTCAAAGTTTGACTTTAAAACGTTTTCTTTAAAAATGCTAAACGACGGAAAGTTTCGAAATTATTTACGGTGAGAGTTTAAAAATAGCAGTACTTATTTTGAGAAGAGATTTAATCTCAATTGATTTGTTTGAGTTGAAGTTTCAGTAAAAGAATTCTTGATGATTTGACGTTATTTCGGGAAAAATGAGTTTCCAAAGGAAAATAGATTTTCTATGATTTGATGTTTTACAAACGAATTTCAAGTGGAAATGATTTTCTGTAAATGAGTTTTACTCAATGTCATATTTCCGGTAACTTGGATAAGTTGTGGAGATCTTATTTTGGATTTGTTTTTCATAGATGAAAAATGACGTAAATGACGTTATGGAACCTAGTAACCGAGATGTCAGGGTACTAGTGTTCTTATGACGTTATAGACTTGGTGTTCAGTAGATGGTGTGACTAATTCACGACATAATAAACGATGGTAAAAGATAAATGATGTTTCTATTACCACGAACCTAAGACTGGTGCATCGGTCGAAAGGTATCGTGCTTGAGCACTTGGACTGTGAGGTCCTGTATTATTAATGAAAGTTTAAAATGTTAAAACTATGTTGGTCGAAAGCTTTGAGCTTCGGCAAAGGAAAGATTGAACACAAAGAAAAATGACGAGAATAAAATGTTTTGCATGCATATTCGGAAGACATACCTAACGAGTTAATCATGGTATCTTAATGATATTCATGTCTCGACATATTTGTTAATCATGGTATCTTTATGATATTCATGTAATCGACATATTCATTGTGCCTTGGGGCAATCGACGTACAATGAAAAACCATAAATCGACGTTCTCACTGTGCCGGACAGGGGGCTATGGTAAAAATCGACGTGCCTCTTTTGGCAAAATCGACGTGCCTCTTTTGGCAATCGAGCTTGATCAACTCATTTTAAATGACGTTGGGGATCTCCGGAGATTAGGTGTGAATGTTTAGATGATGTATTGAAGTGTTCATGCATAGTTTTCCAACGTTGATGTTTGGGGAGTGAAACCCATTGATAAACTATATGTTATAATATGGATGATTATGTTGTTATAAACATGTATATGTGTATGTGCCTTCTTTTGTGTCGTGCATTTAGTTATTGTGTTAAATCCATATATTGGTGTCTCACCCTTACAAACATATTAGAGCCGCACAAGGGGTATGATCTTTACAAGAAGAAGAAGGCTGTCTAGTTCGGGGTATGCTATTGCTGCTTCGATCGGTTGTAGTGTCAGTTAGTTACGACCAGCTTAGGGCTTATTATGTTATATTATGTTTTGAGAATAAACTAAACTGATAATGATCTAGGTATGAAAACATATGAGGCAGTATAGTTGTATGACTTATATACATTATGTATTTAAGTGTGATTTGATTACGTTGTTGTTGTTATAAGGTTAAAAAAGAAGAAAAAAAATTTATCACCATATTTTGAAAAGATAAACGTTGAGAAAACATTATTTTTCGAAAGCAACCAGCAAATTAAGTTTTATTTCTGCAAACGGGTAACCATGTGATGACCCAAGTTAGGGTGTCGCACCATGGATAAACCAATCATCTTTATCTTTTTGTTTCCAGAAGGCTTCCTCATAAGAATGGGTTTATTGAAGGTCTAATTGAGCTTTGACTTCAGCTTCATGAAGCTCATCCGAGTAGCCTACTGCATCAATTTGCTGCTGAATTTGATCCACCACAACAAGAGCTTTGTTAACATTTTCATGAACATTACCAAAAACATTCCTATTCCACTCCTTGAATGCTACCTTTAGCGCCTTTAGTTTCTGAAAAAGGACATACATAGGACAGCCAGTAACCTGTTTAGACCAAACTTCTTTCACAAGTTTTAGATAGCCCGGGTGATCAATCCACATTTGTTGGAATCTGAAAGGAGCAGGGAAATTTCTTATATCTTTATCAAGGATCATAAGCAGGGGGAAGTGATCAGAGAACATCCGAGTCAAAGTGCAACATGAGGAGTTATCCCAAAAATTCATCCAAGAGTCATTGCATATGGACCCGTCAAGTCTTTTTTGAGTGTTGTCTACCAATTCTATTGTTAGTCCAAGTCATTTAAGCACCTTTAGTTTGGAGATGCAGCAAGTTATTGCTATTGGACCAATGGCTAAAATCATCACAGGAGATTCTAGAAGGGCTACCACCCCCCTTTTGCTCATGAGCTCCTAAAGTAGCATTAAAGTCACCAATGAACAACCACAGACCAGGATTTTGTCTTTGCAAATATGTTAGATCATACCAAGATGCTTTATGTGAATATATGATGTGGAAGCATAAATTGCAGTAATAAAAACAGGCTTATTCTCAACCAGGATCGAAAAAGCACAAAACTGAGAAGATGATGTAATAACAGAATGGGAAAAGGAACTATCACAAGCACACCATAAATTTGGAAGTAAAGGACTTCTTGAATTAACCATAAATGGCTTTAAATCAGTTTGATTCCAAAAGGAGTTGGTGAACTGATCAATAGGAATCCAAGGCTCAGCTATGAAAATAAAGTCAGGCTTGTTAGAATTCCAAAGCTTCTTCAAAAACAGCCTAGAATTGTCAATGGCCAGGCCTCTAACATTCCAAAACAGGAGCTTCATTAAACACCTTTAGAGAGAGCACCCTTTTGCTGGGTGTTATAACCATCCACTTTAATGGGTTGCTTCTTTTGCTGCCTGAGTTTTTGTCTCAGTTTTTTCTACTTGGATTTAGATAAAACTTCTGTATACTCATTATCCGCACTGCCATCAACATTCAGGGCCACTGGAGATTTCGAAGTGGACTCAATATCCTCCTCCTCTTCTACCTGATCAGCCCAGAATTTGCCCATTATTTCCAAATCTCTATCACTCTGGGGGGCATAGAAGACACAACCTCAACTGTACTTGCAGAATCCGGACTTGAAGGGATTTCAAAGTGCAATCTAGCATCAACAGCAGATGAGGACTCGTCAACATATAAAACTAGTTTGCTTCTATTAAGGGTTGGGTTCCCACCACATAAAATATCAGGAGCAGACTTGGCTTCTTTAGCAGAAGTGTAAAATTGGGTGAACAAAATAGGTTCAAAATTAGCCATGGGACTTTGAGGTTTCCCTGATCCATTCTTGGCTGCAGAATCAATCATTTCATCAACAGCAGGAAATCCTTGTCTAACATTCAAGACATTCTAACCTTTGGTAGTTTGACCTTGATGCATAAATCTTGGACTGTGTTCTACCAAGATCGTCTTCCCTTTGTTTTTACTAGTGTCCACCAAGTCATTTTGGTCATTAATTTTATCAACAATCGTATTCTTCGTACCATTCTGATTGGGAGATTCTGAGATAAATTCCACCACATGAGGAACGTCATTAGGCAGGAAATCCCCTCTGCTATTATTTGTCTCGAGCACCTCCCCAGTCTCTACAACCGCATTGAGCACAACGGCAACATGAGCAGTAATAGGTGACACAATCCTCTGCTGGTCCTCATTCTGACTAGGATCAGTATTAAATCCATTCTTGTCAGAAACACCATTAACGATGTTGAGATCAGCATTAACAACATTATCCTTAATGCCGGTGTCCATTTCATGAACAGGACTTCTAAAGTCTTTGTCAGGAATGGATTTATTAACATCAGCATTAACATTGACAGTCTTCTTTGGAACATAAAATTAGACTACTGAAGGATTACCTTTTTCCGGGGCAGATTGATTCTTGGAGGCCTGAGCAACCTTCTTGGTGTAGTTTTCAATATAGTGGCCAATGGTTTGACAAACGTCACAAAAATTAGGGATTTTCTCATATTCCACTATCACATAAAAAGAGAAATTGTCCCTTTCGACCAATATCTCAGTAGGAAGGCTCGAGGAAAGATCAAGATCTACCAAGATTCTAGCGTAATGGCCATACATCCTCCTGCGAGTCATGTCATCAATGGAGATAGGAGTTCCAATTCTAGAAGCTATTGCAAATAGAATTCTTGGTCTCCAATACTCTTGGGGAAAATCATGCAGCCTTATCCAACATTGAGAGTGTGTATGCTTTTGGTTATTTGGATTGAAATCAGTCGTCCTTTGAGATAACCTAAGCAACCCTGGCTTTAGATTCCAAGTGCCTATAGACCAAACACTCCTAAGATCTTCTTGTGTTGAGAAACCAAATTCAAAATACCCTTTACCAAGGGAAGCCAGACGCCATTGGCCTATCGGTCTCCAAAGAGTTGTTAACTTATCACGCAAGTCATTATATTTCATAGGTTTATCTCCTTTAGATAGGAGCAAGCGGCCTTGAAGGTTCAATTTTCTTGCATCAATGCCTTTGTGATACTCTTCCTCCGATATCTTGATGGACACGGCATCACCTATTTTGCAAGGTTTTGGAAGTTGAGAGAGAGAAACATCAAGAGAGTTGCTCAAGGCTTGAGCAAAGGATATGCGATGGTTAGTAGCAGCATGGCGAGAAGGAGAAGGGGGAGGAGAGGCTAGGAAGACCCAAGGACATATTGTTGAAGGTTACGAAGCCATGGATGCAAGCAAAAAACCCTAGGAGTTTACGTGGAGCGAAACCCTAGGAGTTTACGTGGAGCGAAACCCTAGCAGAGCCATCAGTTTGATTTGATTTTGACCTTCCCTTCGTACTACTTCATTTTGTATGAATAAGTTATTCTCTTTTCAAATAGTTAAGAAGTGTTGCAATTATACCGTTGAGATTGTTAGGTGTATTGGGATAGGGAACCATTTGTCTAGTTTTTGTAACACCCCCTTGGGCATTACTTCGTAACCTGTGCGGAAATAAATAAAAAAGTAATTTGCTGGTTGCTTTCGTAAAATTTATTTGTTTTAAGTCAGAAAACTCGAGTGTAAAAATTTTCTTCCGCGAATAACTCTAGAACACCATAATACATACATTAAACAGTAAAGTCACATACATAAAGAAATCACCACGGCATACCATTTTTTTCCTCAAAGGTTTTCAAATCCCAAAATGAAAAACTTAAACCAACAACAAAGTTACAGCACCACAGTTACCGACCTTTTAAAACATATAACCCAACCAAGACTCCTAAGCTGATCGCTCTACAAGACATTGTTGCAACGACCTCCATGGTCATTCCCATGAACAGATACTTCTTCAAGCATCTAGAATATAAGTCCGTGTGACTTACGAAACTTCTCTGCACCAATTGTACTATTATACCAAGGTACAACAGCAAACCAAAAGAATCCTGATATATTTGTAAGGGTAAGACCCCAATTTATGGATTTTAATAAGATATCCACACGCATAACACACAAAACAACATATTCATAGTATTTAGAATATATAACAATGGATCCAAACAACATAATAAATTGTCAAAGGGTTTCATACCAGACTGCCATCGTGATTTTACAAAAATATATGACACTTCAATAATCAGGCTCTCACTCCCAACTCTACCAACTCCTCGTTTTTCGTTTCCGCTGATCATGCGTTTTAAATGGAGCATTGATAATGAAAAGAATTCAATGTCAAACAGATTTCAACTAATCAGAATACCCCATGCTTCACCATAGTTGTTTGCGCAAAATATGACACCTTAGCCAACCTAGGACTCAATTGTCATCACGATAAACGGGAAACTTCGGTCCACTCATTGCCCAATATTACTCATGGCGCAATGGTTATCGCGGTTAATAGGATTTATACCATCAGATACATTGATCAGAATATATGATTCAATGATCTCCAAACTTGTTCATTTGTACATCCCGGATGACACATTGAAATAAGATACTGTAACATAACATGTCTACCATAAATATGCATGAGAAATACTTTTGTTCTCGTTACTTTTCTTTGTCGCATAATTATTTCCTTGTCGAGGCTTCAAGCACACCATCATGCTTAATTTTATTATTAAGACTTAAAACTTAGGCACCCACGGAACACACAAGTTCACGTGCTCAATCTCAACACAGGACACACCAGTCCGACTGCTCAATTGCAAAACCTTTACACCGATACACCAGTCAAAGGCTCGTGGAAATGGAAGACAATGCTTAACCAAGTCAACTTATGGGACACACAGTCCACCATTTTACGAGACACTCATATCCAATGACACGGATCCCAGATCCTCATGTCAGATAGAACCCTAGAAACTCGACATCTCGGTAACTAGGTTCGCTTGTCTTCTTTAAAAAATTTCGCTCAGTGAAATAACAAACACAAAACCAAACCTCCGAGAAACTTATCCAAGTTTCACGGAATCATTTTCACTGAAAAATCCATTTTTTCGAAATTCATTTCCATCAAAATCATTTTATAAATCATTCAAAATACGTTTGAGTCAAGAATAAATATTTCCCTTTTCTAAAGTATTTTCACACTTGGAAATATTTATTTTGAATAAAATAATATCAATTTTATAATAACCTTTTCTTAATTCAACTCAAAAATAACGAAAATATTTTTCTCGTTTTCTTCATAAAAATGCCAAAAATGGCTTTTTACTTGAAAATTTTTATTTAAAATTCTAATTAAACTATTTTTGTCACTTTATTATTTCAAATATCATTTTCCATTATTGTAAAATATATTTTGCTAAAACTAGCACCTGTGAAATATTTTCACGGTTACGCCCTCTCTGGCACTCATTAGCTCATCAATCACCGGAAAAATCAATAAAATATTATTTTTTTCACTTTTACACTACTTTACACTATTAAATCACTTGGATTATTGTGTAAACTTGACAACCTTTTAATCTTCCGAATTAATTAAACTCTGACCACTGTCAGATTTCACACTCCAGCCATCAATAACAGATGTATCACATGATGAAAACATAGCATACTTTCACAGATATAGCATGCATCACAAATATAACCAAATCACGGTTATATCCACATAATTCACTAACCACATCGCATCACATACATAACAATAATCAACTTAAGGTAGATAAACTCCCAGGTAATACACAAACAACACATAGATAACATGTGGGTATCTCAAATCCCTCAGGTAAGCTCCCCTTACCTCTTGAAGATTTCAAATTTCGTTTCGCAAATTGTTCTCCGATTCGAATCTGGTTTTCTCCGCACCACTCAGGAAATCACACAAGGAGTTTTCCTTCACAACAAATCAAGTCACAAATTAACAAATGAAACCACAAAATCTATCTAATCTTTATGGCTATGTTTCGGCCTTCATAGGTTAATTAGGCTAGGGATGTTGAAATTTTACAAAGTTTTGGATTAATGATCCTTAAGTACGATTAAAGCATAATCAAGGCTTACTTAACAAAAAAATGAACCAAAATCATCTTAACTACAAAGTTTAAGATTTCGGCCATCAACAACAAATTTGGTTTGGAGTATTTTTTTTATTCTCTACACTTGAATCAACAAAATATTGGACTAGAGATCATAGATCAACACTTGTTTTCAAAGTGTGAAACAAAATCTTTCCTCTCCACTTAAGGGTAGGTTCGGTCAAGCATGGAAAAGAGGGAAGGAATTTTAGTTGTTCACATGCTCTTAGATAATCAAAGTACACATGATTATAAGATCATAGAAATTGGTTTCAAGTTCATTGGATTTTTCTATAATTTTTAAGAGTTTTTAAAAGATTAGATCTAGAAACTTAAAACATGAAAATAAGACATGAACACGTGAGTATATGTGAAGAAAAAGACTTAGATAGTTGAGATGAGGTGAGGTTACCTCTTGGAACAAGAAGAAATGATCTAGATAGGAGTGGTTCTTCACAAATCAAAGAGAAGTGTTCTTGGTGTTCTTGAGCTTTTCCCAGGAAGCATGTGAGTGAGGACAAAGCACGCTGAAAAGACCTGTGTTGTTCTGTGGGGTCAGTCGTCAATCCATAGAGCAGCCAGGGATGTTACAGTTTTAATTCTTCAAAAGTAGATTTAAGTCTTGATATGAACTGGAGAAAAATCGTCTAAAATATAAATAAAGCAACTTTGGTGAGTGTTTACCTTGAATCAAATGGTTTCCATAAAGTCTAGTATTAAGTTACAAATACTACTCTTGAACACAAATTATATTTATGAATGTGCGTTCATCTTAATAAAAGGGGTTTGGATTTTTTTAAGTGTATACAAGAATATAATGTTGGGAAAAGTACATATATGCTCAGATGTCTAACCATACATGAGAGAATACTTTTTAACATGTTAAACGTGGATAGATTGAATAACAAAAATCAAATTTACTAAAATATAAGACCCACTTAAAAACAATAGATAATTGGTTTGGTTTTTATTTGTGCACGAGTCCCCCTAGAGTAAAGAGTAATTAAGCCATTTGTAGCGCCTTTTGTGCTTTTGAATTGTTGGGGTAATTTATTTTTTTTATTTTGACAATAATGGTGAAAAAAGGTGTTCATAAGACTGGATAGCGGTGTTTTATTCATCGTAAACCCGACCTGCATTTTGTTCTGGCCTTTTACTTAGACTCGACCCAATCATAACCCCATAATGTCTACAACGAGACCAAGTCAACCAGATAAGTTGACATAAAATATGCCTTTGAATGTTATGTATAAGTAACAATGCTACAATATAAATTTTAAAACAAATAATATGAATATAAATATGTTATCATATTATGCGAAAAAAAGAAGGAAAAAACTATCGATTTTAGTAAATAAGTTTTATTAGTTTTACCTAATTGTAAAAACATAAATTTAAAGAATGAGGGATACCTGAGCATGTTGGGACGACCGGAGGGATTTGAACCAATCAACATACGAAGATTAAATAGCAGCTTATGTGAATGTTTCGTTGAAAGAGATTAACAATAAAGCACAGATAAAAAAATTTAAAACTTATATTTCTAAGACCTACAAATTTGTTTTTGAAATTGACATCCATTCATATGATTTGATAAGAGTAATAAATCTTTTATGTTTTATGCCCTATAACTGTGTTTTTGTCATTGTGATGATATTAGTACTACTAAGACGTCAACGATCCATCATATATTAATGAAATAATAATTTAATATTAAATATTTAAATTGAATTAATAACAAATTTTTTTTAACATCTTTTAACTTGGCATACCATTTAATCAAAGGAACATATTCATATTTGTGTGTCTGACACTGTGTTTATTGCACAAAGCAATGGTTGTTGCCTCCATTATCACCTTCCTTTTTCCCTTCAGCTCTTTGTCTCCACACTACTCTCGAGTTTCATGACGTTGGCATAATCGTGTACTCTCACTCTCTCCCATTCACTCTCACTCTTCTCTTGTTTATATATAACTCTAACCATTTCTGATATTGATTTTAAAATTTTCAACTATTTGTTTTAAACTTTTTAAATAAAAATAGGGTGCTTGAAATTCTCACACTTTTATATTTTAGTATACTCTTTGCCTTGGATTGGAACATATGCAAATTGTCTCTCATCATTCGAGAAAACGTAAAAATATTGCTCGCACCATTACATTAGATAAAATTTTTAATATTTGGAAATCGATCAACCTTATGTTGACTTCTTAATTCATCATTAACAATTTTGTACTGGTTGCAGGTTTTTCTTTAAGAGTGTTGTTTGGTGGTTTTTAGCATTTAGGTTAGTTCAACTGTTCAATATTTAAGGTGCATTTTTTTTTTAACTTTGTTACTTGAAACGGATACTTCTTTTTTCCAATTTTTTTTCCTTTTACAAGGCAAGAAAGGATAAAACATTAATAAAAAGTTTGTACAATTTAATAAAATTACTGAGATATCTATTTTTTGAAGGTTTAATTTAATATATTACAAATTTGAAAGTATTAAATGGTTGCTTTTAAAAAAATATTTATAATATTAACAATATTTGACTAGAATTACATGTAATATTATATAATTAATTGAATGACAATTAAAAAAAATGAGGAAATTGAAGAGAGAAGAATAATTAATGATACTCCTATTTTCAAATTATTTCTCTTGCAAGAAGGATGACGATAAATCGGAAAAACCCATTGGTAAAAAAATTTATTTAGAGTGAGAGAGAGAGAGAGAGAAAGTCCCGGGGTCGCAGCTGTTGCATACTACAGAAGCCTTTATCTATTGAAAAGAAAGTGGGTCTACAAAACACTCTCCACCTTCTTCCATTTCCATGACTACAACACACACAACCTCTCTACAGAATTCGCTACAGTGTCAATGAGACACCCCGTTGTGCCCCATTGTATTATTACATTAAAACCTTAATATTTATTTACTTAATCGCTCGCTTATTGTTGAAAATACGTAAAAATTAAAACTTAAATAATAATCATATAACTTCTACAAATATAAAACACACCAAACTATATTACATAAGTACACACATAAGTATCCTTTATTTTACACAACACTGTTTAGGGTATCTTCTCAGTAGGATCCCACACAGGTCCTTATTTATACAACTTGCTTATAACTAACGGAAAACAAAACATCTAATATGACTCACTGGCCTTAAACTTACTACGCTACATTATTAGGATCAGTATGTTGTTCTTCAGTGTCAACTTCATACGGAACGTCATTCAACTCCTCAACTGCCTCCGTCTCGTATGGGGTTCCATCCATCTCCTCAGTAACATAGTCGTCCATCTGGTCTTCTAACGTAACAGGGTAAACATACACCAAAATACAGAAATAGGGAGATAAGAAACAGTTCTATCATCATAAATGGAAAAGATTCATAGCATATAATACAATAATAGTCACAAACATGCATCACTCACAATCTACAATCATCCATATTTTATAACATCATCCTCTACCCTCAGCCCCTACAACTAAGACTTTATACTGATGTGGCCATCTTTACTCCTGTCACATTAGTCAGTAGTCCAAAACATTCTAGTGCCAATAAATTTCGAACGCGTCAACGACTAAGCGAGTGTTAGTTCAAAACGGTCCAGTACCAAGAATATACGAACGCGTCAAGGAGTATCAATCCAGAACGGTCCAGTGCCAAGAATATGCGAACGTGTCAAGAACTAAAAGAATAGAATATTACGATAGTCTACCTCGGCATCCACATCCGTAGGGCACTCACCCGCAATATCCGATATCCCAAAATAGGATATCCTGACCTCGTGTGTTCCGCTCACACGACTGTGAATAACAATACATCTATAAATGAATATCCCTAAATTATATCAATAACAACCTAGTGCCTCAACCTTCCATCAAAGTTTTCCTCATAGATAAAACCACTTAATTAGGCTAGGCACCTCTAAATCACCTTTATTCTCTCACCCAAACAATTATCTCCCGAACAACATATATCCTTACTTAAAAATCAGCCAAGCACAATATTAAACTCAGGCAGATCATGCATAACACATTAATCAACAGAATATTCAAATATCTCAATATCATATAAGGCAATTTATCGCAACCAACTCATAATTGTCCAACCAAATAAATAACAAAGTCAAACTCTGTCACGGCCGTGATAGACAACAAAGGCAAGAATTCTACAAAACAGAACCTGTCACGGCCTGGCCATGACATCCATCACGGCCGTGACAGACAACAAACATCCTCAATATCATAAATATTCCAAACACCGAAATAATAAGTCACATGCAGATGGAATACCTCAACCAGCGTATCACAGTAAAATCAAACATCCTCAAATACTTAAAATCAACTTAATGTCTATAAACCTACAATCCCCGAATCAATTGGTTTTTCAGAAAAGGTTTCCAATGTGATTTTGGTCTTGTCGATTACTCAACTACTAGTAGGGTTTAGGTTGCCCTACACAATTATTATAGAATATACTACTTATCGATTCCGACGATAGGATGATTCTTTCCCCCACCTGAGATAGCACCGAAATCCCGAACTCGACGTTCCTCTTTATCACACCACAGTTTAACAGTTTCTCCTTCAACCAAACAATACAACTATAATTAATCAACAAAATCACTCTTAACCTAACTAGCTAGGTTTCATCCTCACTTGGTAAAATAGGTTAGGAAATTTAGTTGGATTCAAGCTCTTGGATTTCGATCATATAGGTACTAGAGAGCTCAAATCAAGAATTAGATTTCAAAAATGAAAACAAAATCATCAAACCCTCCTTTGGGTGAGATTCGGCCAGTTAAATAAAATAGGGAAGGAAAAATGTTTTTGATTACATGCTCTTGGATAATGGAAGTAGAAGACATAAAAAGATCAGCAATTGGTTTCACATTAAAAGGATTTTTCTATGATTTTCTATGAATTTTCAAAGTTTTAGATCTAGAAATGGAAAAATATGATTCATGGAATAAACATGAGAAATACATGAATATGAAAGCTTATATGATCAAGGAGATGAGCTTTTACCTCTTGAAGATTGAAGAAATGAAGAAAATGTTCAACCTTCACTATGTTGAAAACTGGACAGCTTGAGGGTGTGCTGGTATTGTGAGTGTATCTCACAATATACTCATCCAAAAATCACGAACTTTGGCTTGTTAAAAATATAAGAAGAAAAGGAACAACTTTGGTGTTGAAGGTTTCATTTGGTTCAGATCAACACAGGGGTGAAAAGGGCCTTCTTTCTGCTGTTTCGTGGGTTGCTGAGAATTCTGGGCAGTTTCGGTATTTTGAGCCTTTCTCCCAATCCACTTATTAGTTTTTGATGATCTTTATCTTTTTGGAGAGAAGAGAGAAATAGGAACAACTTTTATGTTGAGAGTTATTCAAGTTTCATAAAGGAAGAGGGTCATATATTTGGTGGGGATTTGGTGTTCTTATGAGTTTTGTAACTTAGTTGGTGAGGAAGATGAAGATAATGAAGAAGATGAGTGAAATGGTGAGGGAGGACACGGTTTGGAGGGATTTTATAGGGAAAATCTTAGGCCTTGTTTGGTTTTTAACTTTTAGGTTAATGGGCTTTGTGATTATTTAATTAATATAAGTTTAACCATAGTTAATAATTAACTTAAGTAGGGTTACTTCGCTTAACTATGGTTAATAAATATGTGGCTCACATTTGATGGAGGTGAGACTGATTTTGGGCCACACAAAGTGACTCACCTATGAGTCACCGATCCTATCCGTTAGCGGTTCCCGAAAATTCCGTACGCAGCTCCGTCGTTTACCCGATTTCGGTTTGAGAGGAAAATAATGAAACGAAAGCAAAATGAAATAGGTATGGTTGAGTATATATGGATGCACGAAATTGAGGAGATGTGGGAGGTTTACAACCACTTAAAATGAGTGGTCAAGAGTGCGTAGATGTGTCTGGTTAATACCTGCGAAAGCTTGGGGGTATTTTGGTCTTTTTCACCTAAAAGTCATGATTACTAGCATTTAATGCTCATAAATGCTTGGTGACTCATCCTCCATGAGTCATCATGTATGATTCGTTATCCCGATCTCTTGAGGGGTCTCTGTAGTTCCGTTTTCGACTCCGTCGATTTTCCTGATTAGGGTTTTACGCCTGCGTAAAAGCGTAATATTTCGTTTTTGACTGAACAATTTTAAACTAACCAAACTCATTGGAAATATGATTTAAATATAAACCATTTTGTTCACGAGTCAAAATTGGGTTTTGTGCTCAGTAAAATAATACTGTCAGTGAAAACGCAGACCGATTTCCGTCTGAATTTTCAACCCAATTTTGTATCCTAAGCTTCTACCCTAAGATAAAGTATGAATATGATTTTTATTTCATAAAAATCAATCTCCATGAACTCGGATAAAAATATAAATAAATACATTTACACCGGTTAATACAGCGAAAATATTTTTACTGAAAAAATAAAAATCGGAAAATAAAAAGTAGGGTCTTACAGTCAAGGTGCGTGACTATGAACTTGATCATCACCTTCCATATACCTCAGTCAGGTGCAAAAACCCTTCCTGTTGTTTTTCCAATTGCCGATTGTTATTTTTACCATTTTTTCGTTTTTGTGGATTTTCAACAATGAAATTAAATTTGTCTGCATCATTTTTGACATTACATGAATTTTAGCTGAGAAATTTACTTAATTGGTTCGTTTTTTTAAATGAATTTGAGATTCAAGTTTCAAAATTTAGCATCTTCAGTTTTTTTAGGGTTCGGTTCAATTCTGAGGAATAAACTTGAGGGGAAGAATTCATACATGAGAATTTTGAAAGGATAAAATGTGAACCATGTATAAGGAGATGCTAGCTAAATAGTAACATATGGAGCCTGTTTAAAGTTATTTACTGTCTTGTTTCAATTATCAAATGTTGTATCAAATCAAAAAGATAAAAAGAGCCCATGTTTATCTTTATTTCCACTTCTTTTCCTTGAGTGCTCAAGGGGAGATTTCTGATTGTACTTCATGCATATAGATAACATTTCCTGTCCTAATAGACTGATCTTTCTTTCTTCTACAAATTTTCATTTCATGTTTTGTCAGAGTCTACATAGAGGAGTACTTCTGCTGACGATCACTAGACTATTTCAAATTTAGTGAGTGATAATCTAATGGGGGACCGTGACTGATAGTTGCGACCTAAATGATTCAGTTGAGTACTGCAAAGCTGGAATACGTAAAGCTTTGAGGAATCTAGTTTGGTCTTGAAGAAGATGAGGATCCGGAAAAGATTCTTGTTTTCTCAAAATGTTAATAGCCAAGATAGACTTGGTGACTTGCCAGATGACCTTATCCTTCATATTTTGTCATTTGTGGAAACAAAGGATGCAATTTGAACTTGTGTTTTATCAAATAGGTGGAGGTATCTTTTGGTTTCAATTCCCTGCCCGAACTTCAGCAGCAAATCATTCACTCGATTGGTTTATTTCATAAAATTTGTGCTTTGGGTCCTATCACGTCGTGATACTTCCCAGGTCAAAGTTCTGATTTACGATCGCTTTAGGGTAGATTATGCGACTGATCAATATCTACTCACTAAGGTAATTGAATATGCAACATCACATGGAGTTGAAGAAATCAGAATCAATCTTAAAGAAAAAAACTCTTCCATTCTGCCCGTTCAAATCCCCTTGTCCCTATTTACTTGCCAATCCTTGAAAAGGCTTGAGTTCAACGATTGTAGTCTTACAAATGCCTTGTCCCTTTTAGATTCCAATCCTACAAATGCATCTTCCGTTTTAGGTTCCAAATCATTGGAAATGTTGCATTTGGAACACTTGGAAATGTATCCTACTAAAGATGACATTTCAAATCAATTTGCAAGTTATGCAGAACTGTTTAGCTTTACAACATTGACAACTATACACCTAAATAACATCCTTCTTTGTTGTGAAAATATTGATGGTTTTCTGGATCCTTTTGTCAATTGTGCCAATTTGAAGAATTTGACCATAAGTGAAATGTACTTTATGTTCGATATGTGCCCTGAGAATTTTGTGATATCTACTCCCCAACTAAACAATTTGAGTCAAATGTACAACGACTTTAAATGTAAGATTGTAGTAGCTGCACCACAACTCACCAGTTTCAGCTACTTATATTCTTGGCCTGCCGCCTACTTTGAGTTTAGTCTTCCTTCTTTGGATGGCTTGATCATTGATATTCAATGACCACATGATCAATTGGTAAACTCAAATCAGATGATGAGATAGATGTTACATGGTTTCATCAATATGTCACGGGAACATCATAATTTGGAAGCGGTTAAACTATCCATCTGCACGTGAGTGCAGTGCACACACGCAATGTGTGCTTGTGTGTTGTGCATACGCGTGTGCGAGAGTATGAGATTCTGTTTTGTATAGTCAAGTCAAGTATAAGATTCAGTTTTTCTTTTTCAGGTTACATGTGGGACTGAAGTCTTGTTAACGCCACAATCTTTGTCTTTTATTAAATTGAAGTCATTGAATTTGCAAGTTGGATCAACATATAAAGTCTTCATTAACAAATTGGACCATATAACTGCCTACTTCCACAAATGTGCTGAGCATGCAGACTTTGATGCTGTAACTATTTAGAAGGTATTTATAAATCTCCTTCATTCTTAAATAATTTATTCTCCCTTTATCTAAATAACAATGTGTTTTTGGATCGTATTTCTCATGCTAAATATATTTTTAATTTGTTTGTCATAGTTGAACATACATACCTCTTAAATAAAAAAAACTTTAATGTATGATTACAGTTTGTAATTATTGGATATATTATCATAAAACTCTTCACCAAATAGATAAAGAACTTGTATAACTATGTCAAAAAAAAAAAACTTGTATAACTATGCAAAGTAGTCATAGTATTATACTACGAGATCAATGTTTGTGTTGGCTCGTTTCTATTGAAGGTCTCTAGACTTGTCTATTTTCATTTCTGGTACTTATATGGTTATGAAGCAAGGTGAAAAATGACACCTACTCTGCTAAGAATCGTGAATTGTTTTTCATGTCAGTAAATCTTTGTATAATGCTCTTATGCTTTGCTTGCATCTTTAGTATGATTGAATGATTGGTTTGTTATGTATGTCCACACACATACACACCTGTGTGATGATGGTTATGCTCATTTTTTAAGGAGCCATGGTGGATATTTGTTTTTCTTTTTTGCATGACTTATACCAATGAGGCCATTAATAATGATTTCTTTAGTTGATGGTTTTGGAATTTGGTTATCGATTTCAATTTCTAAGATCTTTTTAAATTAGTTACCATACTTAAATTATTAAATTTTTCTCACTTTGTTATAGATTTTGAAGGATACTTTGCACAAGAGGTTTGGTTTATGTTGAGGTGGAAGTAGACCAAATATTTAGATGCCTATAATATAAATAAGAAATATTACATGGACGCTTATATTTATAATAAAGATTTGTACTTGACATAATTTGAATGGGAAAGGATTGGGATATACTTGTATATGTGGTTGATTTTAGAAAATAGGGAACAACGAAATAGAAATTTAAATTCTTTTTCAGAAGTTCTTGTGTTTCATTCTTATCTTATAGCTATTTTCCTGCTTAAAAAATACCCCTCTCTTTTTTACTTTTTTGTTTGAGGTCTGGGGTGGGGGGAGGCGAAGGAAAATAAAATTTTTGTAGTGAAAGTAACAAAAGGAAAATTTTAAAAAAAATTCTTGTTTTGGGTAACTAAAACCAAATGGTGTGAGAAAAAAATCTATCATGTATCGGGCATATTTTTTACTCGAAAAGATAAACTGGAAGAAAGCTTTTTGTATGAGAATCTCTCTGAATCATAATAACCTTTAATTATGTATTTAACTTTGTTTTTTAATTTTTTAGCTTTCAATGAGTTAATCGACTTAGTGTTATGTGATTCGTACTACTTCGTTTTGTATGAATTAGTTATTCTCTTTTCAAATAGTTAAGAAGTGTTGCAATTATACCGTTGAGATTGTTAGGTGTATTGGGAAAAGGAACCATTTGTGCTGGTTTTTGTAACACCCACTTAGGCATTACTTCGTAACTTGTGCGGAAATAAATTAAAAAGTAATTTGCTGGTTGCTTTCAGAAAATTTATTTGTTTTAAGTCAGAAAACTCGTGTGTAAAAAATTTTCTTCCGCGAATAACTCTAGAACACCATAATACATACATTAAACAGTAAAGTCACATACATAAAGAAATCACCTAGGCATACTATTTTTTTTTCCTCAAAGGTTTTCAACTCCCAAAAGGGAAAATTTAAACCAACGACAAAATTACAGCACCATAGTTACCGACCTTTTAAAACATATAACCCAACCAAGACTCCTAAGCCGGTCGCTCTACAAGACATTGTTAGAACGACCTCCATGGTCATTCCCATGAACAGATACTTCTTCAAGCATCTAGAATCTAAGTCCACGTGACTTATGAAACTTCTCTGCACCAACTGTACTATTATACCAAGGTACAACAGCAAACCAAAAGAATCTTGATATATTTGTAAGGGTGAGACACCAATTTATGGATTTTAATAAGATATCCAGATGCATAACACACAAAACAGCATATTCATAGTATTCATAATATGTAACAATTGATCCAAACAACATAATAAATTGTCAAAGGGTTTCATACCAGACTGCCATCACGATTTTACGAAAATGCATGACACTTCAATAATCAGGCTCTCACTCACAACTCTACCAACTCCTCGTTTTTCGTTTCTGCTGATCAGGCGTTTTAAATGGAGCATTGACAACGAAAAGAATTCAATGACGTCAAACAGATTTTCACTAATCGGAATACCCCAGGCTTCACCATAGTTGTTTGCGTAAAATATGACACCTTAGCCAACCTGGGACTCAATTATCATCATGATAAACGGGAAACCTCAGTCCGCTCATTGCCCAATATTACTCATGGCGCAATGGTTATCACGGTTAAAGGGATTTATACCATCAGATACATTGATCATAATATATGATTCAATGATCTCCAAACTTGTTCATTTGTACATCCCGGATGACACATTGAATCAAGATACTATGACATAGCATGTCTGCCATAAATATGCATGAGAAATACTTTTGTTCTCGATACTTTTCTTTGTTGCATAATTATTTCCTTGTCGAGGCTCCAAGCACACCACCATGCTTAATTTCATTATTAAGACTTAAAACATAGGCACCCACAGAACACACAAGTTCACGTGCTCAATCTCAACACAGGACACACCAGTTCGAGTGCTCAATTGCTACACCGATACACCAGTCAAAGGCTTGCAGACATGGAAGACAATGCTTAACCACATCAACTTATGGGACACGCAGTCCACCATTTTACAAGACACTCATGCCCAATGACACGGATCCCAGATCCTCATGTCAGATAGAACCCTAGAAACTCGACATCTCAGTAACCAGGTTCGCTTGTCTTCTTTAAAACATTTCGCTCAGTGAAACAACAAATACAAAACCAAACTTCCGAGAAACTTATCCAAGTTTAACGGAATCATTTTCATTGAAAAATCCCTTTTCCGAAATTCATTTCCGTCAAAATCAGTTTATAAATCATTCAAAATACGTTTGAGTCAAGAATAAATCTTTCCCTTTTATAAAGTATTTTCACACTTGGATACATTTACTTTGAAGAAAATAATATCAATTTTCTAATAAACTTTTCTTAATTCAACTCAAAAATAACAAAAATATTTTTCTCGTTTTCTTCATAAAAATGCCAAAAATGGCTTTTTACTTGAAAATTTTTATTTAAAATTCTAATTAAACTATTTTTGTCACTTTATTATTTCAAATATCATTTTCCATTATTGTGAAATATATTTTGCTAAAACTAGCACCTGTGAAATATTTTCACGGTTACGCCCTCACTGGCACTCATTGGCTCATCAATCACCGAAAAAATCAATAAAATATTTTTTTTTTCACTTTTACACTATTTTACACTATTAAATCACTTGGATTATTTGTGTAAACTTAAAAACCTTTTAATCTTCCAAATTAATTAAACTTTGACCATTGTCAAGTTTCACACTCCAGCCATCAATAACAGATGTATCAGATGATACAAACATAGCATACTTTCACAGATATTGCATGCATCACAGATATAACCAAATGACGGTTATATCCACATAATCCACTAACTACATCACATCACATACATAACAATATTCAACTTAAGGCAGATAAACACCCAGGTAATACACCGACAACGTATAGATAACATGTGGTTATCTCAAATCCCTCAGGTAAGCTCCCCTTATCTCTTGAAGATTTCAAATTTTGTTTCGCAAATTGTTCTCCTATTTGAATATGGTTTTCTCCGCACCACTCGGGAAATAACACAAGGAGTTTTCCTTCACAACAAATCAAGTCACAAATTAACAAATGGAACCACAAAATCTATCTAATCTCAATGGCTATGTTTCGACCTTCATAGGTTAATTAGGCTAGAGATGTTGAAATTTTACAAACTTTTGGATTAATGATCCTTAAGTATGATTAAAGAATAATCAAGTCTTACTTAACAAAAATTGAACCAAAATCATCTTAACTACAAAGTTTAAGATTTTCGCCATCAACAACAAATTTAGTTTGGAGTATTTTTTTTTATTCTCTAACCACTTGAATCAACAAAAGATTGGACTAGAGATCATAGGTCAACACTTGTTTTCAAAGTGTGAAACAAAATCTTTCCTCACCACTTAGGGGTAGGTTCGGTCAAGCATGGAAAAGAAGGTAAGAAATTTTAGTTGTTCACATGCTCTTAGATAATCAAAGTACACATGATTATAAGATCATAGAAATTGATTTCAAGTTCATTGGATTTTTCTACAATTTTTAAGAGTTTTTGAAAGATTAGATCTAGAAACTTAAAACATGAAAATAAGACATTAACACATGAATATATGTGAAGAAAAAGACTGAGATAGTTGAGATGAGGTGATGTTACCTCTTGGAACAAGAAGAAATGATCTAGATAGGAGCGATTCTTCACAAATCAAAGAGAAGTGTTCTTGGTGTTCTTGAGCTTTTCCCAGGAAGCATGTGAGTAAGGACAAAGCACGCTGAAAGACCTATGTTGGTCTATGGGGTCAGTCGTCAATCCATAGAGCAGCCAGGGATGTTACAATTTTCATTCTTCTAAAGTAGATTTAAGTCTTGATATGAACTGCAGAAAAACCGAAAAAAATATAAATAAAGCAACTTTGGTGAGAGTTGACCTTGAATCAAATGGTTTCCATAAAGTCTAGTATTAAGTTACAACTACTACTCTTGAACACAAATTATATTTATGAATGCGCGTACATCTTAATAAAAGGGGTTTGATTTTTTTAAGTGTATACAAGAATATAATGTTGGGAAAAGTACATATATGCTCAGAAGTCTAACCATACATGAGAGAATAATTTTTAACATGTTAAACGTAGATTGATTAAATAACAAAAATCAAAATTACTAAAATATAAGACCCACTTAAAAACAATAGATAATTGTTTTGGTTTTTATTTGTGCACGAACCCCTAGAGTAAAGAGTAATTAAGTCATTTGTAGCGCCTTTTGTGCTTTTGAATTGTTGGGGTAATTTATTTTTTTATTTTTGACAGTAATGGTGAAAAGAGGTGTTCATGAGACTGGATAGCGGGGTTTTATTCATCGTAAACCCGACCTGCTTTTTGTTCTGGTCTTTTAGTTAGACTCGAATTCGACCCAATCATAACACAATAACGTCCAGAACGAGACCAAGTCAACCAGATAAGTTGACATAAAATATGCCTTTGAATGTTATGTATAAGTAACAAAGCTACAATATAAATTTTAAAACAAATAATATGAATATAAATATGTTATCATATTATGCAAAAAAAATTAGAAGCAAAAACTATCGATTTTAGTAAATAAGTTTTATTAGTTTTACCTAATTGTAAAAACATAATTTTAAAGAATGAGGGATACCTGAGCATGTTGGGACGACCCGAGGGATTTGAACCAATCAACATACGAAGATTAAATAGCAGCTTGTGTGAATGTTTCGTTGAAAGAGATTAACAATAAAGCACAGATAAACATTTTTTAAATTTATATTTCTAAGACCTACAAATTTGTTTTTCAAATTGACATCCATTCTTATGATTTGATAAGAGTAATAAATCTTTTACGTTTTATGAGGTATCACTGTGTTTTTGTCGTTGTGATGATATTAGTACTACTTAGACGTCAACGATCCGTCATATATTAATGAAATAATAATTTAATATTAAATATTTAAATTGAATTAATAACTAAATTTTTTTTAACATATTTTAACTTGGCATACCATTTAATCAAAGGAACATATTCATATTTGTGTGTCTCGCACTGTGTTTATTGCACAAAGCAATGGTTGTTGCCTCCACTATCACCTTCCTTTTCCCTTCACCTCTTTGTCTCCACACTACTCTCAAGTTTCATGTTGTTGGCATAATCATGTACTCTCACTCTCTCCCATTCACTCTCACTCTTCTCTTGTTTATATATAACTCTCACCATTTCTCATATTGATTTTAAAATTTTCAACTATATGCTTTAAACTTTTAAAATAAAAATAGGATGCTTGAAATGCTCACACTTTTATATTTCAGTCTACTCTTTGCCTTGGATTGGAACATGTGCAAATTGTCTCTCATCATTCGAGAAAACGTAAAAATATTACTCGCACCATTACATTAGATACAATTTTTAATATTTGGAAATCAATCAACCTTGTGTTGACTTGTTAATTCATCATTAACAATTTTGTACTGGTTGCAGGTTTTTCTTTAACAGTGTTCTCTGGTGGTTTTTAGCATTTAGGTTAGTTCAACTGTTTAATATTTTAGGAGCCTTTTTTTTTTAACTTTGTTACTTGAGATGGCTACTTTTTTCCAATTTTTTCTTTTCCTTTTACAGGGCAAGAAAGGATAAAACATTAATAAAAAGTTTGTACAATTTAATAAAATTACTGAGATATCTATTTTATGAAGGTTTAATTTAATATATTACAAATTTGAAAGTATTAAATGGTTGTGTTTAAAAAATATATATTTATAATATTAACAATATTTGACTAGAATTACATATAATATTATATAATGAATTGAATGGCAATTAAAAATGTGAGAAAATTGAAGAGAGAAGAATAATTAATGATACTCCTATTTTCAAATTGTTTCTCTTGCTAGAAGGATGACGATAAATCAGAAAAAGCCATGGGTAAAAAAAAATATTTAGTGTGACAGAGAGAGTGACAGGGAGAAAGTCACTGGGTTATAGCTGTTGCATGCTACAGAGGCCTTTATCTATTGAAACGGAAGTGGGTCGACAAAACACTCTCCCCCTTCTTCCATTTCCATGCCTACAACACACATAACCTCTCTACAGAATTCGCTATAGTGTCAAGGTGTATGACTATGAACTTGATCTCACCTTCCATAGACCTCAGCCAAGTGCAAAAACCCTTCCTTTTGTTTTTCCAATTACCCATTGTTATTTTTATCCTTTTTTTTGTTTTTTGTGGATTTTCAACAATGGAATTAAATTTGTCTGCATCATTTTGACATTAAATGAATTTTAACTGAGAAATTTTCTTAATGGGTTCGTTTTTTTAAATGAATTTGAGATTCAAGTTTCAAACTTTAACATCTTCAGTTTTTTTAGGGTTCGGTTCAATTATGAGGAATAAACTTGAGGGGAAGAATTCATACATGAGAATTTTGAAAGGATAAAATGTGAACCGTGTATAAGGAGATGCTAGCTAAATAGTAAGATATGGAGCCTGTTTAAAGTTATTTACTGTCTTGTTTCAATTATCAAATGTTGTATCAAATCAAATAGATAAAAAGAGCCTATGTTTATCTTTATTTCCACTTCTTTTCCTTGAGTGCTCAAGGGGAGATTTCTGATTGTACTTCATGCATATGGATAACATTTCCTGTCCTAATAGACTGATATTTATTTCTTCTACAAATTTGCATTTTCATGTTTTGTGAGAGTCTACATAGAGGAGTACTTCTGCTGACAATCACTAGACTATTTCAAATTTAGTGAGTAATAATCTAATGGGGGAACGTGACTGATAGTTGCGTCCTAACTGATTAAGTTTAGTACTGCAAAGCTGAAATGCGTAAAGCTTTAAGGTAATCTAGTTTGGTCTTGAAGAAGATGAGGATCCGGAAAAGATTCTTGTTTTCTCAAATTGTAAATAGCCAAGAGAGACTTGGTGACTTGCCACATGGACTTATCCTTCATATTTTGTCATTTCTGGAAACAAAGGATGCAATTCGAACATGTGTTTTATCAAATAGGTCGAGGTATCTTTGGGCTTCAATTCCCTGGCTGAACTTCAGCAGCAAATCATTCACTCGATTGGTTGATTTCATAAAATTTGTGCTTTGGGTCCTATCACATCATGATACTTCTCAGGTCAAAGTTCTGATTTACGATTGCTTTAGGGTAGATTATGCGACTGATCAATATCTACTAATAAGGTTATTGAATATGCAACATCACATGGAGTTGAAGAAATCAGAATCAATCCTAAGGCAAAAAGTATGGATAATTTATTATCCATATTCCATAAAATTTAATGGACCCAGAAGGATTTGTTCTATTAAAAGCCAAAGAAAAAAGCTCTACTAGAAAAGTACAGAGGAATAAATAATTGGACCTATGTTCCAATCTCACAATGTGCTAGGTTTTGTAATCAAGTATTCCAAGAAAACTTTGCACAAAGATGAAAGGTTACTTGAGAACTTTAGCTTGATGATTAAGTACCGGTGATTCGGACTTAACGACATCTAGCATCTGTTACAGTACGTTGAAAGGATTCTGATGGAATCAAACTATGTCATCCGATGGATAGACAAGAAGAATGCATTTCCGGCAAAGTTGCCTAAACACATAGTGAGACTATATTCTGTAAGGCCGTTGTACCTAGGAGATCGAGCTAACACTTTAATGCGGGTGCGAATTTCATAGTGACGATCTATTGATGCTTGGGGGCGTCGGCGTATGAAATACTCATATAGGCCCAGTTGGTTGCTCTTCTGTGGCATGGTGATCTTGCAATACACCGACATACTCTACTAGGCACTATGTATTTTCTGGTAGTGTAGGATGTTCCCTAAAAAGCCTATGTGCACGTTGATGACTCTGGACGCATTCAATTGCCCAAGGCTGGTGTAGTCCGGGACAATCCTCTGAACCACTTTCTCCGACTGTTTGTTAAAACCATGGTATAGGGGATCAGAGGTCATTCCTTGAGTCTTAGATGTCTCTTATCTAGGAAAAGCGGTGCCTTGTGATTATGTTGTTGTGAAACAATATTATTTCTGTTGTGATGGATGATATAACTGTTTATTGATATTTGTGTGTACCTGTGTGTCGTACCACTGCATGTCTGCATTAGGTGTAAGATGAATGTAAATCTCACCTCATTTCTGTATTTTCTAGTTTGTTGTTTTCTATCTTGCGTTGGACGAAGATGACGACAACACTGTTTCTCCATCACATCCTACTGGAGTTTGAGCGTACTGGGAGACATGGACACCCTCTCGAGGGCTTTAGTGTAATGGAATTTTCTCAGTATTTTGTGTCTGCCTAGTCTCGTGTCTATGTTATATGAAAATGCTTTTCTCTTAAACATATTATTTAAAACATTTTTCAGTACAGGTAATAATAGTAACAATAACGTAAATTATTGTCTAGTAAGCGTGCATTCACTGAAATAAGTCAGTGCTAACGCACCCAATAAAATAATTTGAAGAGAGTAATTTAAATACTCAAACTAAACCACATAACAAAATAAACATAAACATCCAAATAAAATAATTAATCATATGTGTAAAAACTAGGGTGTTACAATATGAACTGGAGAAAAACAGGCTAAAATATAAATAAGGCAACTTTGGTGAGAGTTAACCTTGAATTAAATGGTTTCCATAAAATCTAGTATTAAGTTACAATTACTACTCTTGAACACAAATTATATTTATGAATGTGCATACATCTTAATAAAGGGGGTTTGGAATTTTTTTAAGTGTATACAAGAATATAATGTTGGGAAAAGTACATATATGCTCAGACGTCTAACCATACATGAGAGAATACTTTTCAACATGTTAAACGTGGATAGGTTGAATAACAAAAATCAAATTTACTAAAATATAAGACCCACTTAAAAACAATAGATAATTGTTTTGGTTTTTATTTGTGCACGAGCCCCCTAGAGTAAAGAGTAATTAAGCCATTTGTAGCGCCTTTTGTGCTTTTGAATTGTTGGGGTAATTTATTTTTTATTTTTGACAATAATGGTGAAAAGAGGTGTTCATGAGACTGGATAGCGGGGTTTTATTCATCGTAAACCCGACCTGCTTTTTGTTCTGGTCTTTTACTTATTCTTGAATTCGACCCAATCATAACCCAATAATGTCCAGAACGAGACCAAGTCAACCGGATAAGTTGACATAAAATATGCCTGTGAATGTTATGTATAAGTAATGAAGCTACAACATAAATTTTAAAACAAATAATATGAATATAAATATGTTATCATATTATGCAAAAAAAAAAAAACTATCGATTTTAGTAAATAAGTTTTATTAGTTTTTCCTAATTGTAAAAACATAATTTTCAAGAATGGGGGATGCCTGGGCATGTTGGGACGACCCGAGGGATTTGAACCAATCAACATACGTAGATTAAATAGCAGCTTATGTGAATGTGTCATTGAATAAGATTAACAATAAAGCACAGATAAACATTTTCAAAATTTATATTTCTAAGACCTACAAATTTATCTTTGAATTTGACATCCATTCTTATGATTTGATAAGAGTAATAAATATTTTATGTTTTATCCCCCTAACTGGGTTTTTGTCGTTGTGATGATATTAGTACTACTTAGATGTCAACTGTAACATGCTATCTTTCGTGAATAAAAATTAGATATTTTAATTAGATGAGAATGAGGGTTAGATAAATCTAAAATTATTTAAGAATCCAAACAAATATGCAAGTTCAAAATAAAATTCAAGCAACTCAAATTTTTCAATAGGCAAGCACCTCAATTTTAATCCTTAATTAAGGTGGTTTATCATTAACAAAATCACAAGACAATTAGCCATAGATCTTAATTATATTAACTAATCATGATTAATTTTCTCAAGTTTTCCTCATCATGATTAACTAGCATTAATCTTAATTAACTATGCCCTAGTTACCAATTTTAACTCAACTAAATTAAGTAAAGTTAGTTCTCAAATATTAAACAAGTACATGGCAATTTTATACATATAAGGAAGACCCCTGCACCTTGGAAAAGTTGGCTGCATGGGTTTTGGGGATGCCACCTCCTCCTCATGTAATTCCTCATGATATATTTCATCCTTTGATCATAAGTTAGCCATGCACCTAGTTGCCAATTTGGTAACCTCATTTCTGTCTTTCCTTTTATTAAATTAACGCCACCTTTAAGCCTAATGGCTAGCTTTGGTGAGTCACCAATTATGTGCTAAGTGACACTTCTTCATCGTGAAGAATTTGTTGCCTTGGTTCTTTTTTTTCTTTTCTTTTCTCTCACCAATTTAACGCAAAAGAGAGATATAGCAAAGAGTTAGAGAGAGAGGTCGTAAGGAGAGTGAAAGTTCTGATCTTGATTCCGAGCAATCCATTCGTCCAGTTGAGAAATCGATTATACCATTGTGATCCTCGCGATGTCTACTTCATTATCCTAACTTTCTTTTCTTGATTAGCCTAAGGTAAGCCTATGTCCTTTTTATGCCGAAATACCATTGGTGACAGTATTAAGGTTATCTTTCAATCCGTCTATTGGTTTTCGATTCCGTTTCAGATTAGGATTCCCTGTAATGTATGCTTCACAACGATGTGTTCGGGTGAATTTTTGGAGACCAAGAGGCCTTAGTTCTTTACGTGGCAACAACTAAGAGGTTGAGAGGGGGGATCGTTTCGTTGCTCCAGAGCTAGCCTAAGACATCCCAGGTGGGGGAAGAAACTATTTAACGTCGGAAATGGCATGGTTACATTTAAATAGATAATGGCGTAGGGCGACCCAAACCCTACACGAGAGCGAGTAACGGACAATGTCTATACCACATTGGAGACTACTCAGTGGTACCGATGATGATATAGAAATTGTGCGTTTATCGTCGTTACGCTACATATATATATATATATATATATATATATATATATATATATATATATGTATGTATATATATATAATTTTATTACGTGATGATTGCCTGTATGACTGGTTGATTTGAACTTGGTACTTAATGTATGATATCATGAGTGTTGTAATTATTTTTGAAAGTGTTTATACTTATTATTATTATTATTATTATTATTATTATTATTATTATTATTATTATTATTATTATTATTATTATTATTATTATTATTATTATATTTTGGTATTTATTATTTGTAAATGATATTATGGCATGATGATAAGTATGATGATATGATGAGTGTTATGATTGTGCTTGGAGGATTGAGTAAATCATAAGTTATGTTGAGACACGAGGATGTATTTGGGGATTGCATACGATATATGATAGCAGTACCTAACCGAGATGATTATCGTGATATGAGGCTGAGATTAATGAGATGAGGTTATTTTGAGGTTATCTATGATTATAATGAGCGGTTAGGGCACTAGGGGGTGACCTGAAACATGGTCTGTGATATGAGGGACCTGAAACATGGTCGAGTGGACCTGAAACATGGTCGAAAATTCCCGGGGATAGGCTAACGGCGGACCGTCCGGAGATGATTTCATTTTAGTCGCAGCTATCGTTCATGCATTGCATGAGCATCCTGGATTGTGGTCCAGAGGTGTGCACCGGATTGTGTAACTATAGTGCCATTGCTTTGTGTGGGCGTCCTCCATCCGTGGACGAGGGTGTGCACCGGGGACTCTAGGACGTGTCGATCATATTGTTGTGATATCCAGATATGGCCGATACCTGAGGAGATTATTCATACAGCATTTGCACTGCATCATGGTGGAGGGTAGAGGAAAGATCCTAGATGTGGATTGAGGATGAGTGTGTTACATATATTTATACTTGGGAGATTGATGTTTAGTGTGCCGTTATTTAATTAAATGTTGCTAAACCCTTACTACGTTTGATGTTATATGGTTTCTTATCCCTGTTTCTCTATATTGCATATGTTTCTTTTTGTGATTGTGATGAGAAGATCATATGGGGGAGCCAGCTATAGAGGAGCTTGATGGGACCTCGTATGAGCCAGACGTTGGAGGACGAGCAGTGAATCCTCATAGTTGAATAAAGAATCTATGGTCAGTGCGTCTTGTCTCTTTAGGATGTTGTTTTTATTTTCTGTTTGATTATCAGTTTGTACAATTTGGGATCCGACTGATGGGATTCCCTCTACTGTACTGTATCAGGACTTGACGTGTATATGTTATGTATGTATGTATATATGTTGTATATATTTTAAGTTTCAAATTTTCCGTTGTTTTAATATACTCGCTTAACGACAATAACGAAATTAGGTCTTAATATTTTGGGTTTTCTTTAATGGGACGTCGAGGCGTCCCATCAACGATCAGTTATATATTAATGAAATAATAATTTAATATTAAATATTTAAATTGAATTAATAACTAATAAAAAGTTTAACATCTTTTAACTAGGCATACCATTTAATCAAAGGAACATATTCATATTTGTGTGTCTGACACTATTTTTATTGCACAAAGATATGGTTGTTGCCTCCATTATCACCTTCCTTTTCCCCTAACCTCTTTCTCTCCACACTACTCTCGAGTTTCATGACGTTGGCATAATCGTGTGCTCTCACTCTCTCCCATTCACTCTCACTCTTCTCTTGTTTATATATAACTCTCACCATTTCTCATATTGATTTTAAAATTTTCAACTATTTGCTTTAAACTTTTTAAATAAAAATAGGATACTTGAAATGCTAACACTTTGGTATTTCAGTCTACTCTTTGCCTTGGATTGGAACATATGCAAATTATCTCTCATCATTCGAGAAAACACAAAAATATTACCCGCACCATTAGATTGGATACAATTTTTAATATTTGGAAATCGATCAACCATGTGTTGACTTCTTAATTCATCATTAACAATTTTGTACTGGTTGAAGGTTTTTCTATAAGAGTGTTGTCTGGTGGTTTCTAGCATTTAGGTTAGTTCAACTGTTCAATATTTTAGGTTTCTTTTTTTTTTTTTACTTCGTTACATGAGATGGCTACTTCTTTTTCCAATTTTTTATTTTCCTTTTACATGGCAAGAAAGGATAAAACATTAATAAAAAGTTTGGACAATTTAATAAAATTACTAAGATATCTATTTTATAAAGGTTTAATTTAATATATTACAAATTTAAAATTATTAAATGCTTGCATTTAAAAAAAATTATATTTATAAAATTAACAACATTTGACTAGAATTACATATAATATTATATAATTAATTGAATGGTAATTAAAAAAGTGTGAAAATTGAAGAGAGAAGAATAATTAATGATACTCCTATTTTTCAAATTGTTTCTCTTGCTAGAAGGATGACGATAAAATCGGAAAAAGTCATGGGTAAAATAATTTATTTAGAGTGAGAGAGAGAGAGAGAAATTTAGTCACAGGGTCGTAGTTGTTGCATGTATGATACAGAGTCCTTTATCTATTCAAAAGGAAGTGAGCCTACAAAGTACTCTCCCCCTTCTTCCATTTCCATGCCCACAACTCACACAACCTCTCAACAGAATTCGCTACAGTGTCAAGGTGCATGACTATGAACTCTATCATCACATTCCATTGACCTCAGCCAGGTGCAAAAACCCTTCCTTTTGTTTTTCCAATTGCCCATTGTTATTTTTATCAATTTTCGTTTTTGTGGATTTTCGACAATGGAATTAAATTTGTCTACATCATTTTGACATTACATGAATTTTAGCGAGGAAATTTTCTTAATGGGGAAGAAATCATACATGAGAATTTTGAAAGGATAAAATGTGAACCATGTATAAGGAGATGCTAGCTAAATAGTAACATATGGAGCTTGTTTGAAGTTATTTACTATCTTGTTTCAATTATCAAATGTTGTATCAAATCAAATAGGAAAAAATAGCCTATGTTTATCTTTATTTCCACTTCTTTTCCTTGAGTGCTCAAGGGGAGATTTCGGATTGTACTTCATGCATATGGATAACATTTCCTGTCCTAATAGACTAATCTTTCTTTCTTCTACAAATTTTCATTTTCATGTTTTGTCAGAGTCTACATAGAGGAGTACTTCTGCTGACAATCACTAGACTATTTCAAATTTAGTGAGTAATAATCTAATGGGGGAACATGACTGATAGTTGCAACCTAACTGATTCGGTTGAGTACTGCACAGCTGGAATACGTAAAGCTTTGAGGAATCTAGTTTGGTCTTGAAGAAGATGAGGATCCGGAAAAGATTCTTGTTTTCTCAAAATGTAAATAGCCAAGATAGACTTGGTGACTTGCCAGATGGCCTTATCCTTCATATTTTGTCTTTGGTGGAAACAAAGGAAGCAATTCGAACTTGTGTTTTATCAAATAGGTGAAGGTATCTTTGGGCTTCAATTCCTGCTGAACTTCAGCAGTGAAATCATTCACTCGATTGGTTGATTTCAAAAAATTTGTTCTTTGAGTCCTATCACATCGTGATACTTCCCAGGTAAAAGTTCTAATTTACGATCGCATTGGGGTAGATTATGCGACTGATCAATATCTATTGAATAAGGTTATTGAATATGCAACATCACATGGAGTTGAAGAAATCAGAACCAATCTTAAGGCAAAAAACTCTGCCATTCCGCCCGTTCAAATCCCCTTGTCCCTGTTTATTTTCCAATCCTTGAAAAGACTTGAGTTCAAAGATTGTAGTCTTACAAATGCCTTGTCCCTTTTAGATTCCAATCTTACAAATGCATCTTCCTTTTTAGGTTCCAAATTATTGGAAATGTTGCATTTGGAACAATTCGCAATGTATCCTACTAAAGGTGACATTTCAAATCAATTTGCAAGTTATGCAGAACTCTTTAGCTTTACAACATTGACAACTATACACCTAAATAACATCCTTCTTTGTTGTACAAATATTGATGGTTTTATGGATCCTTTTGTCAATTGTGCCAATTTGAAGAATTTGACCATAAGTGAAATGTCCTTTTTGTTCGACATGTGCCCTGAGAGTTTTGTGATATCTGCTCCCCAACTAAAGAATTTGAGTCTAATGTGCAACGACTTTAAATGTAAGATTGTAGTAGCTGCACCACAACTCAGCCATAGGGTATTCAAGTACGATCCCATAAAAGATAAAATAAAACATACAGAAAGATACAGGGGATAAGAAACACTTTTATCATCAAAAAGCGGAAAAGAGTCATTGTATATCATACAATAATTGTCACACACAATTAACATCCATAATTAGCAATCATCCTCAAATTATAGTATTGTCCTCTACCCTCAACTCATGCCATCTAAATCATTATGATGACATAACTGTCTCTATTCCTTTAACATTCATCAGTAGTCCATGGTAGTCCGATGCTAAGAACTCAGTATAGTACACTTCTATCTTTTGATAGGATAAAACTAGGCATAGTGCA
Organism: Sophora flavescens; assembly: GCA_030762895.1. Taxonomy (NCBI): domain Eukaryota; kingdom Viridiplantae; phylum Streptophyta; class Magnoliopsida; order Fabales; family Fabaceae; genus Sophora; species Sophora flavescens. Next base: position 25,878,567 of record CM061070.1, on the reverse strand, counting down.
ATTCTATCTTTAGATAAGATGGGATCCGGTATAGTGCTCTTCTATCTTTTGATAGGATAGGATTCAGTTTAGTGCTCTTCTATCTTTTGATAGGTTAGAACTCAATATAGTGCACTTCTATCTTTTGATAGGGTAAATCAGATCAACACGTCAGTGACTGAAAAAGTATCTGCATCAAAGCCTCTATATGAATGTCACTATCTCGCATCAATAACAACCAAGTACCTCAAGTTCCCATCATAACCTCAACTCGCATTCTATGTCATATCTCATTCATTAGTTATCTTAATTAAGCTAGGCATCTCTAAGTCAATTCATTCTCTTACCCAAACAATCATCTCCCTGTAACATCCCTGGCTGCTTTATGGATTGACGACTGTCCCCACAAACCAACACGAGTCTTTTCAGCGTGATTTGTACTCACTCACACGCTTCCTGGGAAAACTTCCCAGGAGATCACCCATCCCAGAATTGCTCCAAGTCAAGCTTGCTTAACTGTGGAGTTCTTAAGTGATGGGCTACCGAAAAGAAGATGCATCTTGTTAGTGTAGGTAGTACCAATCAATTCATATAAGCCTTCATCAACTGTATAGTCCCATACCTATACAGTCTCAGGATCCCTCTCATTCGGGTGTGTAATCGGTTCATTCATGTGTTCTGTGACACCCTAACCTAGGGTCATCACATGGTTACCCGTTTGCGGAAATAAAACTTAATTTGATGGTTGCTTTCGGAAAATAATGTTTTCTCAACGTTCATCTTTTCAAAATATGGTGATAAAATTTTTTCTTTTTCTTTTAACCTCATAACCACAACAACGTAATCAAATCATACTTAAATACACGTATATAAGTCATACAACTATACTGCCTCATATGTTTTCACACCTAAATCATAATCAGTTTTATCCTCAAAACATAATATAACATAATAGGACCTAAGCTAGTCGTAACTAACAGACACTACGGCCAACAGGAGCAGCACAACATGCTTCAAACTAGACGGCCTTCCTCTTCTTGTAGGGATCATACCCCTTGTAAGACTCTAATATGTTTGTAAGGGTGAGATGCCAATATATGGATTTATCACCATAACTAAATGTACAACACAAAAGAAGGCACATACACATATACATATTTATAACAACGTACTCATTCATATTATATCTCATCGTTTATCAATGGGTTTCACACCCCAAACATCAACGTTGAAAAATTATGCATGAACACTTCAAAACATCATCTAAACATTCATACATAATCTCATGAGATATCCCAACACGTGACGAGTTGATCAGGCTCAATTGCCACCACTAGGCAAACAGGCACACAGCCACAGGCACATAGCCAAAACCCATCTCACACTGTCCAACATCGTGGCACAGGTGATATCACCGTTGATGAGGCCTCATTGTCCACCCAGCACAATAAGAACATCGTTATGATCTACCATGACGCCGCAAGGTAATCACTCGTATAAAACCCATCACACACTGTCCAACATCGTGGCACAGAGTGCTAACAACGTTGAGGGGCCTCATTGTCCAACTCCAGGCACAATGAGAACATCGTTGGTATGATCTACCCTGACGCCGCAAGGTAATCACTCGTTTGACACTAGTCGAAAAAATGTAATATACGGGAACGTTTTACGTCAGTTGACCATATGTTTGACGTTAAAAATGAGGCGGTGGCAGTTTTGTAAATATTAAATCACTATTTGCGTCAGTTGTGTAAAGAATTGATGTTAAAAGTGATTTTAACACTTTTAACGTCAGTTGTTTATACAACTGACGTTAAATGTGTGATTTTTACGGCAGTTAAATAAATATCTGACGTAAATAATATCTCCCTGTTGTCACTCTTAACGCAGATCACTCCATATAGTGCAGTTTATTTCTAAACCTTTTTTTTAAACAAGTTTATTTTTAATGTTAGTTAATTAGCTTGAATTAGTAAACAAATTCTTGTTCAAATTAAAATAAATAAACACTTAACATAAAACAAGTTATATGTATAATCAAATCGTATCTCATTGAAGCGATTCATAAGTTACAATTACATGATTAAAAGATAAAAAATTTCTGCAACATAGCCCTAAAATATAAAAATGTTTCTGCTTCAACATCATTTTCTTCTCAGTCCTGTCCTCAGAAACTCCAATGGATGCATCTCCTCCCTTACTTGAAGTCATTGATGCTCCATCTGAATCCACAGTCACTTGCGGCCAAAGCAGAGTGAAGGGAATGGGATGAAATAAAGTGAGGGAATCACATTACGTGATTCACCCAACCTTACCATCCATGTAACGTGATTTACTCAACCTCATAAGTTTTTTGACCATTAAGACAGAGTCCTTTAAGTCTAGGTATAGGAAGAAATAACAAAAGTCTCAGAGCTATATTGTGAAGGAATAGAAAACGCATGAAAAATAGAGGAAAAGAAGAGGCTGTATTACAAACTGATACAGAAGAATGGTACTTTATATAGAGAATAGAGACTCTCTGATTTTCTTGAAAACTGATCTATAAACTTAAGGCTCATTAAGAGGATTAGGTTATAAGGTGCATGGGTAAGTAGCAGAGTAGTCAAAGGAATGAATGTTTTTGCAGAATCTTATACACTTTTAACATCAGTTGTTTAATACAACTGACGTTAAAAGTGTTTTTAAAATAAAAAATATTTATTTTTAACGTCAGTTTTTTATACAACTGACGTTAATGGTGTGATTTTTACTTCAGTTAAACAAATACCTGACGTAAATAATCCTATATCCCTATCTGAATACACTTTTAACGTCAGTTTTTTAATACAACTGACGTTAAAAGTTAAAAATATTTATTTTTAACGTCAGTTTTTTATACAACTGACGTTAAAAGTGTGATTTTTACTTCAGTTAAATAAATAGCTGACGTAAATAATCCTATATCACTATCTGAAATGCCCTGTTCTCACTCTTAACTCAGGTCAATCCATATATATAGAGCAGTTTATTTCTAAACTTTTTTTTAAACAAGTTTATTTTTAATCTTAATTAATTAGCTTGAATTAGTAAACAAATTCTTGTGCAAATTAAAATAAATAAACACTTAACATAAAACAAGTTATATGTATAATCAAATCGTATCTCATTGAAGCGATTCATAAGTTACAATTACATGATTAAAAGATAAAAAATTTCTGCAACATAGCCCTAAAATATAAAAAAGTTTCTGCTTCAACAGTCCTCAGAAATTCCAATGAATGCATGTCCTCCCTCACTTGAATTCCTTGATGCTCCATCTGTTTTATCCACAGGCACTAGCTGCGAAAGCAAAGTGAATGGATCTTTGCATCACCTCCCTCACTTGAATTCCTTATGCTCCATCCGCTTTATCCGCAGTCACTTGTTGCGAAAGCGGAGTGGAGGAAATAAAGTGAGGGAGTCACATTACGAGAGTCACCCAACCTTACCATCCATGTAACGTGATTTACTCAACCTCAGAAGTTTTTTGACCATTAAGACAGAGACCTTTAAGTCTAGGTATAGGAAGAAATAACAAAAGTCTGATCAGAGCCATTTTGTGAAGGAATAGAAAACGCACAAAATATAGAGGAAAAGAAGAGGGTGTATTACAGCCTGATACAGAAGACTGATGATAAGCCTCTGGCTTATCTAGTTTTATGACTAGATAAACTAGGGTTTATGTGCCAATTAGTCGAGTTCACTCTCGTTTTCGCCCAAATTTGCCTTGTTTTGTTCCTAAGTTGGACTTTGACTCGTTTTGCGTCTTTTGTGTAGTTTTTAGCTTCTTTTGGAAAGAATTACGCTTGTGGTTGCTTGTGTTGATTTCAGGTCCATAAGTGAAGCTCTAAGAATTAAGGAAAGTTAAGAAAAAGTGGAGATTGCCATTCTGGAGATTCTCACCCCGCGAGAGGAAGCTTGCCCAGCGAGAGTTTGAAGACCCGGGAAGACAGAGGTCTTGACACAAGGATTGGGTTACCAATTCGACTAATTTGTCAAGAAATCCGATAAGTTGGTTAAGTAGAGAAAGTGGTTGGAAAGAAACTAGATTCGCAATTCAAATTAACAAATAGAAACAATCAAAGATATGGTTATGAAATCTGGAATTAAAAGCATCTAAGGTTTCGAATCCACCTACCCAATCATGCAAAGTACCCAAGTGATGATATTCTCCTCCCTAAGTTCAATTTTAATGTCAACCGGGACCCCTAAATTCTCCTAAATCCACTTCCGTGCTCATTAGGACGTATTCGACGATTGGATTAATTACTTACTAGGTCTCATAACTGTTGTGACTCCGGCAAGTGTACCGGGTCGTCGCAAGTAATAAAAATAAACACGGTAAGTAATTACCGAGGTCGAACTCAAGGATTGGGATACCAATTCGACTAATCCGCGGGAAGTCGGATAAGTTCGGTCAAGTTACGGAAGATGGTTGAGGGAGAGAAGATTAATATCTAAAATTCAATTAACACATCTAATGAAATAATTAACTAAAAATCAGAAAACTAAAATGTCCAAGGTCACAACTCCGCCTACCCAATATGTACACCCATGTGATGATATTCTCCTCCCTAAGTTCAATTACAATGTCAACCGGGACCCCTAAATTCTCCTAAATCCACTCTCGTGCTCATTAGGACGTATTCGACGATTGGATTAATTACTTACTAGGTCTCATAATCCTAATCTCGAATTCTGTTAATTCTTGTTCCCTATAAGGTCGCACCGATCTCCTACTCACTCTCGTGCAATATTCGATCGATGATCCTAATTCAAGTTCTAAACGCGAATCGCTGACTAAGCCTCATCAACGTTAACAAGTCAATCACGCAACACATATGATTAACACAATCAAATCATAATTAGAAAACAAGAATTGAATTAAAGGAGAAAGACATACATCATATTGGATTTACATCGCCATGGGTGGCTTCATCGTTCCCTCGGACGACGGGATTAGTTCCTCATGCTCATAGACAAGCGATCGGACATAATCACCATCGTAAAATAAAAAGAAACAAGAAAAGGAGACGCAGCTCCAAGGAGAAATAAGGATTCGTAACTACTGCCCTAACCTAAGTGGAAAACTGCCTTCTAAAGATGGATCCCTTCTAAAGATGGATCCCCCTATTCTGATCTGCAACAGCCTTGAAATAGGATTCCTGATCTGCGCTCGTTCGCGAGGCGAGCAGCCTTTCGCGAGGCGAGAATTAAAATTGGCGCGCTTTCAATTTGAACTCTCGCGAGGCGAAAGTGTGTTCGCGGGGCGAGTCTTCAATTCTAGGCTGTGACTTTCATCACGGCTGGGCCGTGATGGTCTCTGACTTCCAGGGTCTTCAAACTCTCGCGGGGCGAGATTCTTCTCGCGGGGCGAGACTTCAAACCTTAAACTGCCACGGGCGTGGTCTTCATCACGGCTTGGCCGTGATGGTCTCTGTCTTGCAGGTCCTCATGATCTCGCGAGGCGAGACACCTCTCGCGTGGCGAGACTGAAGTGCTGACTTTTGTTGCTTTGTTGACTTTCAGGCTCGCGGGGCGAGCATACACTCGCGAGGCGAGTGTCTCCAGACTTGCAATTTCCGCTGCTTTTCGACTTTCCTTGACTCCCGGAGCTTCACTTATTTAACCTGAAACAACAAAAGCACCCACAAGCGTAATTCTATTCAAAATAACCTAAAAACTACACAAAAGACGCAAAACGAGTCAAAGTCCAACTTAGGAACAAAACAAGGCAAATTTGGGCGAAAACGAGAGTGAACTCGAATAATTTGCACAAAAACCCTAGTTCAAGTTCTAAAACGCGAATCGCCGCTAGGCCTCAACACGCTTAACTAGTCGATCACGCTAGCATATAATCGACACAATGAAAACAGAATTGGAAAACCATAATTGAATTAAAGGAGAGAGAGTTACATTACATGATCACTATGCCGCCATGGGTGGCTTCATCGATCCCCTAGACAAGAGGATTAGTTCCTCATGTCCGTAACAACAACGCACGTACAATCGGAATTCATCCTAAGCCTAAGAATTAAGAGAGGAGAAGAAGAAAAGAAACCCCAGAATAAGGATTACAAAAGGTCTCTCAAAAATTCCGATCCAAAAAGTTCTCTTTTCTCGTTACGATCTGCTCTATTTATAAGGAGGCCACGCGTCACGGCCGTGATGGCCATCACGGCCAGGCCGTGACGGCTTTGCTTCTCGGCGCACTCGAATTCAAACTCTCGCGACGCGAATGATGTCTCGCGACGCGAGCCCTCTTGTCACGGCCCGTGATGTGAATCACGGCCAAGCCGTGATGTTCTCTGCCTTGTGTGGATTTTGGGTCACGGCCGTGATACACATCACGGCTAGGCCGTGATGGTCTCTGACTTGTGTGGCTTTTGGGTCACGGCCGTGATACACATCACGGCTAGGCTGTGATGGTCTCTGACTCTGGTGCTTTTCTAGAGTTCACACACTCGCGACGCGAAGGACGTCTCGCGACGCGAACCTTCCTTTCACGCCCCGTGATGTGAATCACGGCTAGGCCGTGATGGTCTCTGTCTTCCCGGGTCTTCAAACTCTCGCGGGGCGAGCTTCCTCTCGCGGGGTGAGAATCTCCAGAATGGTAATCTCCACTTTTTCTTAACTTTCCTTAATTCTTAGAGCTTCACTTATGGACCTGAAATCAACACAAGCAACCACAAGCGTAATTCTTTCCAAAAGAAGCTAAAAACTACACAAAAGACGCAAAACGAGTCAAAGTCCAACTTAGGAACAAAACAAGACAAATTTGGGCGAAAACGAGAGTGAACTCGACTAATTGGCACATAAACCCTAGTTTATCTAGTCATAAAACTAGATAAGCCAGAGGCTTATCAAAACACCCCAAACTTAAACCTTGCTTGTCCCCAAGCAAGCTTAAAACTCAAAAACGACTCAAGACTTGGCAAGCCTAAAGATCTAATCAATTTCGCACAAATTTCATGCGACTTTACAAAACAATTTTTCTTCTTTGATTCCCCCCTTTTTTCATCAATGTAATCCCCACATTCATCTACTTTAAACAATTGAGAAATTATCATTCATGCTATCATTACTCTAAGTTGAGGCTCAAAGATACACACAAAGGAAGATCACCTATTTCAAACAATTGCCTTCCTCACAAGGGCATTTAGTATTTCACTCATTCGCTCAAGTTTGTCTAGGCTTTCAACTTTTTCACTTAATTTCACTTATCAAGAGCACTTCCCATGAATTTGATTTTCATCTCAAACATAGTTCCCACGAAAACATGCATGCAACATCAAAAGGTCTTTTAAAGGTTGTAATGGGGCCTGGCTGAGGGTAGGATAATCAAGGATATTTAGGCTTAGGTCCCTAGGAACTAAGAGAGTATGAGCATTAAACACATTTTCACTCGAATTCCTTTTTCCATTTTTCTGTTTTGTCTCGGGTGACTACAGCCTTTTTTTTCCTTGCTCATCTTTTTTTTTTTTTTTTTTTTTTTCTGTTTTGCCCCTTTTTCCTTGGCAATTTATTTGTTTTCTTCTTTTATTTTCTTTTCTTTTTGCCTTGGGTCAACCTTTATTTTCTTTTTCTCATCCCAATATGACACATACCTCGTAGCCACCCCAAACTTAGTTTCTCACAACCTTTCTCTTGCTCATTTCCATGTTCTCCTAATCCTAAGATTGGGTTAACATGGTTTTTCAGATTTTGGCTCGTAATGTAGGGTCATCAAGAAACAATAGGTCAATTGGGCTCAATTTGGCTAACTAGGGAACATGCATTAGGGATGGTTCATTTCAGGCCAAGTAGTTAATTCAAAGAAAATTGCCTAAATCATTTGATGCAACACATAAACTTGCAAACCATATAGAGATTCAAGCAAATTCGGGAAAGTACAACTTAACAGTGATTCACACATTCAAAAACAGAGTTGGAGGCTCAAATCCTCACCTGGACATTTTGCAAATTGTTTGACCGAGATACGATTCCTAGTGTGTGCACCCCCTCACCCCAAACTTATCATAAATCAAGTAATCACAATAAAATTCTCAAAGTTCAGTTTTCAATTTTTAAGTGGGGATCAACTTTTCTATTACTAGAACCTAGGGGAAATCATCAATGGTTAATATAATTCATGCAATCCATCTATGCTCCATTTAATCAAAATCCAAAAAGCTTGCCGACATATCATTCATACAACAACTCTTGATCTTCTCAATTTATTCAAGAGTGACAAACAAAAACAAACACAAAAACAAAAACAAAAACAAAAACAAGAGTGAGGAAAAGAGAGAGAGTACCTAGCTTGGGTTGCCTCCCAAGTAGCGCTTGTTTAACGTCCCGAGCCTGACTCAAGTCGCCCCTAAGGGTTAATCCAGAGGAAGATCCTGCTTGCCATGCCATTCCTTGGCCCTTTCTTTGTAGGTTTGTGCACTTTTATATACTCGCAAGCTGTTCCCGGACAGCTCATTTAAGTCCAACATCCTTCTATAATCAGCACGAACTCTCCACTCCGTGGTGATCCTTTTTGAGATCAATTCTTTGTCTGTACTGACCACTACAGTTGTGCCACCCTTCAACCTTGGTGCTTTGCCCTTCTTTTTCATTCCTTTGCAGCCGAGTTCTTCCCTTGCACATTCTTCCCTTGGGAGACTCGGTATGGGTTCCATGTCTCGTAGCCACTCAAGGTAAACTTCATCCCCTGAAGGGCCTTTCTCCTCATTGTCTTCCTCATGAGATTCTACCGATACTGTTGCAAGTGAAGGATCATGGTCTTTTCGAATTGGCTTTACCTTTTCAGTTGGGTCCACAACATCCACTCGATACACAGCTGACTTTTCTTCCGGGTGCTTAATCGTTTCAAAGACATTGAAGACCACCTTATCATCATTCACCCTTAAAGTGAGTTTCCCTTGCCGAACATCTATCAAGGCATCCCCGGTGGCCAAGAAGGGTCTACCCAATATGAGAGGGATCTCAGCATCTTCATCCATGTCGAGCACCACGAAGTCCACTGGGAATATGAACTTGTCAACCTTCACGAGCAAGTCTTCGACTACTCCATAGGGATATTTGATAGAACGATCGGCCAGTTGGAGTGACATTCGCGTATCCTTTACTTCTTTGATCCCTAGCCTCTTCATCATCGAGAGGGGCATCAAGTTGATGCTTGCCCCTAGATCACATAATGCCTTTCCAAGGTAATTCCCCCAATGGTGCATGGTATCGAGAAGGAACCGGATCCTTCAACTTCGGAGGCAGTTTCCGTTGAAGAATGGCACTACACTCCTCGGTCAAAGCAACCGTTTCTTCATCCACAATCCTCCGCTTCTTAGTGAGAAGTTCCTTCATAAACCGAGCATATGATGGCATTTGTTCCAAGGCTTCCGCAAATGGAATGTTAATCTGAAGTTTTCGGAAGACATCAAGGAACTTATTGAATTGCTTATCCTGTTGAGGCTTCTTCAATCTTTCCGGATACGGAACCTTCATGTAGGGCGGGAGGTCTTGGGGTTCAACCCACTTCTTCCTTTGGAACTCTTCATCCACAAGTTTCAGCCTTCCCCCTTGCTCCGGTCCCTTGTCACTTGCCAACCCTTCTTTCTCTGGTTGCTCTTCCTCAATCGGTAGTTGTTCCGGCCCTTGTCATCCCGAGAACTAGTGGTACCCTGCTAGGTTCCAACACCCTTCCGCTTCTAGTAGATATGACATTGCATTGTCCCTTGGGGTTGTTCTCGATCTTACCCGGAAGAGTGCCCGGAAGACGCTCATTAAGTTGCTTCCAGAGCTGCGCTTATTTGTGTCTCAAGATTCTGAATTGCTGAACCGTATGAGTAGCCAACTTGTCAATGGCAGTGTTCGGGTTAATTGACAATTTCTCCACCTGCTGTACTCATCTTCTCAAAAGCCAGCTCCCACGGTTGTCTTCCACTATCTCGTTATTTGTAAACCGATTAGGCCCTCGGAAGAGCCTCGATGGGTATTGCACTCGCTGAATTCCAATGTTCGGCCTTATACCCTGTTGAGGTTGCCTGCCGGCTAGACCACCACTAGCATTACTCCATGCGCGGCCCGGATGGTCTCTCCTCATGTACCCCCTATTTTGATTCTGATTGTAGTCATTTTGTCTGTTCCTCTGATAGTTATTCTGGGGCACAGTGTCATAAAAGTTGTGGCATGAGTCCACATGGTCCTGAGGGAAGTTGAATGGACAGTTTCGAGTGTCATGCTCTCCATTACAATTACCACAACCTGGAGGCATTCCCTCGTGTATCAAATTAGCCTTCTTGTTCTCTCGACAAAGCCGCCACTTGCATCTTCAACAACTGCTTTTACTCAAGAATGGCCTCCATTGCCCGAACTCGATTCCATTTGAGGTTTCCCTTCCACGGTTGTAATCATTATATGACATTTTCTCTAACAAAGTGCCCATCCATCCTCACCGATAAATATACAAAAGAACCGCCAGCTGCGGCATCACAGTTCATCTGATAGCGTCCCCTCAACCCATTAAAGAAGTGCTGCACTTTGGAAACCGGGTCAAAGAACGCTGAGGGACATCTTCTCAATAAGCCATTGTACCTTTCCCAAGCTTCATTATATGTTTCATCCTCCGTTTGCCTGAATGAAGTGACGGCTATTCTTGCTTGTGCCGCCTTCTGAGGAGGAAAGTATTTGGTTAGGAACTTCGTGCCATTTGCTCCCAAGTTCGATCTGTCTGTTCCTATCCAAACTGTCAACCCAATCGCGAGCGACATCCCTAAGAGAAAGAGGGAAAAGCCGCAAGCGAAACTCATCTTGAGAGACTCCCCTGGTCTTCTGCAAGTCACAAGCTTCAAGGAAGCGAGTGATGTGTCTATGAGGGTCCTGTTTGCCACTCCCATCAAACTGATTTTCCTGAGCCGGGAATGTGACACATGCTTCAACTCAAGGAGTCCGTGTTCAGGTTGCCCCTCACAATAGAAGAGTCACATTCTCCCAAGCTTGGTAGATCGTACTCGAAGAGAGGCTTGTAACGAGGGAGGAGGAGGAGGAGGATTTTCTTCACCATGCCCTCTATTTTAATTGCTTCCAACCTCTTCCTTTCTTCCTCGGCCTCTTTTCTTAATTGCCTCTCGGTCCTGGTGATCTCTCGGATCGAATAGCAAGTCCTCTTGTAGAAGAGTACCTCGCATACAAAAACAGGCAAAGACCAAGTGGAATCAAAGAAACAGAGAAAAATAATGGCAATTAAATAAAAGAAAATAAAACTAAAAATCAGCTTAACCAAACAGCCGAATTTCCTAAAAATTAAGAAAATTGGTTGTGCCAATCCCCGGCAACGGCGCCAAAAACTTGTTGTGACACCGGCAAGTGTATCGGGTCGTCGGAAGTAATAAAAACACGGTAAGAGTCTACCGAGGTCGAACACAAGGATTGGGTTACCAATTCGACTACTTTGTCAAGAAATCCGATACGTTGGTTAAGCAATAGAAGGTGGTTGAGAGAAAGAGATTGAGATCGCAATTTCAAGAATCAAATCAAATAACGCTACGGTGATTAAATTTAGAAATAAAATCATCTAAGGTTTCGAATCCACCTACCCAATCATGCAAAGTACCCAAGTGATGATGTTCTCCTCCCTAAGTTCAATTTTAATGTCAACCGGGACCCCTAAATTCTCCTAAATCCACTTCCGTGCTCATTAGGACGTATTCGATGATTTGAGTTAATTACTTGCTAGGTCTCTTAACCCTAATCTCGAATTCTATTAATTCCTGTTCCCTATAGGTTGCATCGATCTCCTACTCACTCTCGTGCAATACTCGACCGATGTTCCCAATTCAAGTTCTAAAACGCGAATCACCGCTAGGCCTCAACACTCTTAACTAGTCGATCATGCTAGCATATAATCGACACAATGAAAACAGAATTGGAAAACCATAATTGAATTAAAGGAGAGAGAGTTACATTACATGATCACTATGCCGCCATGGGTGGCTTCATCGATCCCCTAGACAAGAGGATTAGTTCCTCATGTCCGTAACAACAACGCACGTACAATCGGAATTCATCCTAAGCCTAAGAATTAAGAGAGGAGAAGAAGAAAAGAAACCCCAGAATAAGGATTACAAAAGGTCTCTGAAAATTCTGATCCAAAAAGTTCTCTTTTTCTGTTCTGATCTGCTCTATTTATAAGGAGGCCACGCGTCACGGCCGTGATGGCCATCACGGCCAGGCCGTGACGGCTTCTGTTTCTGGCGCACTTCTGGAATTCAAACTCTCGCGACGCGAATGATGTCTCGCGATGCGAGCCCTCTTGTCACGGCCCGTGATGTGAATCACGGCCAAGCCGTGATGTTCTCTGCCTTGTGTGGATTTTGGGTCACGGCCGTGATACACATCACGGCTAGGCCGTGATGGTCTCTGACTTGTGTGGCTTTTGGGTCACGGCCGTGATACACATCACGGCTAGGCCGTGATGGTCTCTGACTCTGGTGCTTTTCTGGAGTTCACACACTCGCGACGCGAAGGACGTCTCGCGACGCGAACCTTCCTTTCACGCCCCGTGATGTGAATCACGGCTAGGCCGTGATGGTCTCTGTCTTCCCGGGTCTTCAAACTCTCGCGGGGCGAGCTTCCTCTCACGGGGTGAGAATCTCCAGATTGGTAATCTCCACTTTTTCTTAACTTTCCTTAATTCTTAGAGCTTCACTTATGGACCTGAAATCAACACAAGCAACCACAAGCGTAATTCTTTCCAAAAGAAGCTAAAAACTACACAAAAGACGCAAAACGAGTCAAAGTCCAACTTAGGAACAAAACAAGGTAAATTTGGGCGAAAACGAGAGTGAACTCGACTAATTGGCACATAAACCCTAGTTTATCTAGTCATAAAACTAGATAAGCCAGAGGCTTATCAACTGACAATTTATATAGAGAGAATAGAGACTCTCTGATTTTCTTGAAAACTGATCTATAAACTTAATGCTCATTTAGAGGATTAAGTTACAAGGTGCATGGGTAAGTAGCACAGTAGTCAAAGGAATGAATGTTTTTGCAGAATCTTATACACTTTTAACGTCAGTTGTTCAATACAACTGACGTTAAAAGTGTTTTTAAAATAAAAAATATTTATTTTTAACGTCAGTTGTTTATACAACTGACATTAAAAGTTTGCTTTTTACTTCAGTTAAATAAATAGCTGACGTAAATAATCCTATATCCCTATCTAAAATGCCCTTTTGTCTACCTTAAATATTTTTAACGTCAGTTGTTTATACAACTGACGTTAAAAGTTTGCTTTTTTACTTCAGTTAAATAAATAGCTTACGTAAATAATCCTATATCCTTATCTGAAATGCCCTTTTGTCTCCCTTAACGCGGGTCACTCCATATAGTGCAGTTTATTTCTAAACTTTTTTTAAAAAACAAGTTTATTTTTAATCTTAATTAATTAGCTTGAATTAGTAAACAAATTCTTTTGCAAATTAAAATAAATAAACATTTAACATAAAACAAGTTATATATGTATAATCAAATCGTATCTCATTGAAGTGATGCATAAGTTACAATTACATGATTAAAAGATAAAAAATTTCTGCAACATAGCCCAAAAATATAAAAAAGTTTCTGCTTCAACATCATTTATTCTTCTCAGTCCTGTCCTCATAAACTCCAATTAAGGGATGCATCTAGCGTAAAGCAAAGCAAAAGGGATCTTTGCATCACCTTCTTCACTGGAATTCCTTGATGCATCATCTTGAATCCACAGTCACTTGCGGCCAAAGTAGAGTGAAAGGGATGACTGGGATGAAATAAAGTGAGGGAATCACATAACGTGATTTACTCACCTTTACCATCCATGTAACGTGATTTACTCAACCTCAGAAGTTTTTTGACCATTAAGACAGAGACCTTTAAGTCTAGGTATAGGAAGAAATAACAAAAGTCTCAAAGCCATTTTGAGAAGGAATAAAAAATGCACGAAATATAGAGGAAAAGAAGAGGCTGTATTACAGACTGATACAGAAGAATGGTACTTTATATAGAGTAGAGAGACTAGCTGATTTTCTTGAAAACTGATCTATAAACTTAATGCTCATTAAGAGGATTAGGTTACAATGTGGAAGGGTAAGTAGCACAGTAGTCATGGGTAAGTAGCACAATAGTAAAGGAATGAATGTTTTTGCAGAAACTTATACACTTTTAACGTCAGTTGTTTAATACAACTGACGTTAAAAGTGTTTTTAAAATAAAAAATATTTATTTTTAGTGTCAGTTTTTTATACAACTGATGTTAAATAATGACTTTTAACGTCATTTGTTTGTAACAACTAACGTTTTTTTAAAATAATTTTTTTTATTTTTACTGACTTTTAACATCAGTTGTTTAAGACAACTGGCGTTAAATAAATGATCGTTAACGTCAGTTGTTACAAACAACTGAAGTAAAATGTTGTTTTATTTTTGGTTTTTGATTATAACGTTTACACCCGCGCGCCTTCTGCACTTCGCTCTGTACGTCTCTGTTCTTCTCTTTTCATCACGCTCACTCTCACTCTCACTCTCACTCTGCCCTAATCACGAGCTCATCTCCACCGCAACCACCGCGAGGGGTTCTTCGCCACCACCATGAGGTACACTCTTAACCCCTAACTCTGTCTTTCCCGCTCATTCTTTGCAATAACTTGACATCTCTCTTTTACCCCTTCCCGCGCACTAACTCTCCTTGTCCCTCTGCTCTCAGTAACCACATCGAACGTTGGCCACCACTCGAGCTCCCCTCCCCACCACCACGCGAGCACCTATTTCTGGCGAGTCTTTAGGGCACATTTTTTTATTTTTGGTTTTGAGTGTATGTTGAAACTGTAGTCTCAGTAGTTGAAACTTGAAACTGTGAGTTTGAGTTGTTTGGAATGTCTGTATTTTTGGTTTTGAGTGTATGTTGCTCTGCTGGTTGGTCTGCCACGGCCGTGATGCTCATCACGGCTAGGCCGTGAACAGTTCTGCCTGTGAGGGTCTATTTCAGTTGGCACGTTACGGCCGTGATGGACATCACTGCCAGGCCGTGACCAGTTCTTGGCAATCTTCAAAAACTAGTTTTCAATCTCCCGTATTGTCCTTATATTGGATATATGTTTTGTATATCTACAGAACCTATCTAGTTATGGATCGTATTTGGATGGTTTGTAAGCGCACTAGTGCTGAGTATTTGAAGGGGTGGGAGAATTTATAGAATTTTCTCAAAGGAATGTTCCTAATAGTAATGGAATGTTTTGTTGTCCTTGTGTCAAGTGTTTGAATACGATGAAATGTACGGTGAAGGATATACGTACTCATTTGATTTGTGAAGGGATTTACTTGAGTTATACAAGATGGATATGGCATGGTGATGTGTTGTTGAGTAGTACGGCAAGTGTCTCCCAAAGTGAGGACGTTGACGTAGATATGGAGGATGATCGAGTAGAAGACATGATCCGTGATATTGGACAAGAATCTTTTCATCGAGCTCATGTGTATGATAGGTTGTGCGGTGATGCCGATAAACCTTTATATCCAGGGTGTACTACTCATACACGGTTGTCAGCGGTGCTAAAATTGGTTTGTGTGAGGGCGAGAAATGGTTGGACCGATAAAAGCTTCACGGAATTGCTTGAAGTGTTGAAAGACTTGCTTCCGGAGGACAACACATTGCCTGACCGTAACTATGAGGCCAAGAAGGTATTGTGTCTGATGGGTATGGAGTATAAGAAGATACACGCATGCCCCAATGATTGCATATTGTACGTCGGTGTTCATGAAGACAATCATGATTGCCCCAAATGTAGGTTATCACGATACAAAGTGAAGGGTGGTGATGATGATGATGTGAGAAAAAAGGGTCCTCCTGTGAAGGTGTTGTGGTATCTTCCAATAATTCCAAGGTTCAAGCGATTGTTTGTCAATGCGAAAGATGCGAAGAATCTTAGATGGTATAATGATGAGAGGAAACATGATGGAAAGGTTCGTCATCCTGCTGATTCTATGCAATGGAAGAATATTGATACTATGTTTCCGGATTTCGCCGATGAGCCAAGAAACCTAAGGCTTGGACTTGCTACGGATGGAATGTATCCTTATGGTAACATGAGTAGTATTCATAGTTCATGACCTATTCTGTTAATAATTTACAAGCTGCCCCCTTGGTTGTGCATGAAGCGCAAATACATGATGTTGTCTATGATGATTTCAGGCCCAAAGCAACCAGGAAATGACTTAGATGTTTATCTAAGTCCCTTGATTGAAGACTTGAAAACACTGTGGGTGGAAGGTGTTGATGTAGTTGATGGGTATTCTCATGAGACTTTCAAGCTTCGTGCCATGTTATTTTGCACCATCAACGACTTTCCAAAGATACGGTAACAATAGTCGGTATAGTGTCAAGGGGCATAAAGCATGCCCTATATGTGAAGAAGGCACATGCTACACTCAGTTGCATCATGGAAAGAAGACGGTTTACCTTGGGCATCGGAGATTTCTTAGACGTGATCACCCATATCGTAAGATGAAAAAAGCTTTTAATGGATTCCAAGAGAGGAAGAAGCTCACGCGGCCTTAATTGGAGAGCAGGTTTATCGGAGGGTAAAGGGCATCGATGTTATATTCGGCAAGTCCAAAAAGAAAGGTAAAGCTCTTTGAGAAAAACATATGGAAGAAGAGGTCGATATTCTTTGATCTTCCATCTTGGCGCAAGCTTGATGTCGTTTCTTGCATTGATGTGATGTATGTGGAGAAAAATGTGTGTGATAGTGTGATCGGGACGCTTCTCAACATTCAGGGAAAGACAAAGGATGGTGTCAATGCTCGTCTCGACCTCGTTGCTATGGGTATACGAGAGCAGTTAGCTCCAGTTGTTAAGGATGGTAAGCAGACTTATTTGCAGCCAGCATGTCATACTTTGTCAAAAAAAGAGAGACAAAGTTTCTGCGGGTGTCTTCAGGACATCAAAGTTCCACATGGTTACTCTTCAAATATGAAGAGGCTTGTCTCTAGTGATCTTAAATTGGTTGGCTTAAAGTCTCATGATTGTCATATCTTGATGAAACAACTTCTGCCCGTTGCTATTCGTGGTATTGCTCCAAAAAATGTGAGACATGCCATTACTCGGTTGTGCTCATTCTTCAATTCTATATGTAGCAAAGTCGTTGATCCCCGTATGTTGGATGACTTGGAAGTTGAGGCTGCTACAATCTTGTGCCAATTGGAGATGTATTTTCCTCCTCCCCTTTTCGACCTAATGGTTCACTTAATTGTTCATTTGGTGAGGGAGATTAGATTATGTGGGCCGGTTTTTTTCTGAGATGGATGTACCCAGTTGAGCGCTACATGAAGATCTTGAAAGGGTACGTGAAGAATCCTTATCATCTGGAAGAATCTATTGTTCAAAGGTATGTTGCAGAAGAAGCTATTGAGTTTTGTTCGGACTACCATCATAACACGGATCCTATAGGGGTTCCTAAGCCTCGGCATGATGAGATAAGATGTTAAGGTAAGGGTACACATGGCTTAAGAATTAATAGCAAGGGTCGGGAGGAAGTGCTTCAAATACATTTGTATGTATTGAACAACATCGATTATGTTCAGCCTTTCTTATTTGAACATAAAAGAAAAGTCAATCAAGAAAACCCTCGAATGAGCGAAAGGTGGTTGTTGAACAAGCATAACAAGACTTTCTTACCATGGTTCAAGGAAGAAATGCTTAAGGATGGTAGTACTGCTTCTGATGATGTAAGATGGCTAGCACGTGGGCCTAGCTTCAACGTCATATGTTGGAGCGGATATGACAAAAATAACTTTTCCTTTTATACAAAGGAACAAGATAACAAGAGTACCATGCAAAATAGTGGGGTTATGATCGTGGCCGAAGCAATGCACTTCTCTAGTGCAAAGGACCCAAAACCCGTTAAAGCACCGACACCTTACTTTGGATATATTGAAGATATTTGGGTGATCGATTACACTATGCTTACGGTGCCGGTTTTTAAATGTAAGTGGGTTGATAGTAACGGTGGTGTACAAACCGGCGAATTGAGGTTCACATTGGTAGACCAAAACAAGTTAGGTCATATAAATGAGCCTTTCATTATGGCTTGCTAAGCAAAACAAGTGTTCTACATCACTGATCCTTCTAACAAAAGGTTGTCCGTGGTTCTCCAAGGAAAATCATGTATAATGGTAGTGATGAAAATCAAGATTCAAATCTTGATATTCCTGAGACTCCTTCTTTTTCAACAAACATGCCTACTATAATCGAGGAGACACAGGTGGACGAGGTACATGCCACTCGTGATGATCATCACGAAGGGATATTGATATAGGTAGTTTAAACTTAGTATACATTTATTTTTATTTATACTTTTGTATTTATTTTGAGTTATAACCTATGTTAATAAATATATATTTTTTCTGAACGGGCATACATATGGATCAGTCGGATAGCCCACATGCACGGGAGGACACTATGGGGCCTACGCAAGACCCGATCGCGCATACGCCTGATTCTAGTGTAAGTTTACATGTTATATACTATCTTTAGTCCTTCTTTTTAATGTAAGTTTATAATGTTACAACCCTCTATTTTATCATTTTTTTGTCCATACAGACATCACAGGCTCATAGGAAACAGGGTAGAGGAGCCACGTCGTTGAAGAAACTAGAGAAGGACAGGCAAAGCGGACAGAAGCTTGAGGTGTCCTTCGATGCTAATCTAAATTCCCAGGGACCCCGTGCTAAATAATTTAATAAGTGGGTGTTTCTACAAGCGAAGCAAAGACGTAAACATCAACTACAACCACTGGAATGAC